>OY757188.1:25723637-26038637 GCA_963583895.1 Melanophora roralis
AACATGGTTTGCTCTCTTTATATAAGCCGTTTATTTTGAAAGTGGCATAAGTCACTTTTTCCGGAAAATCGAGTTGATGGCCAAACTAAATACAATTGAACGGTATCGTTTCATATCTTTTAATATTTCAACTTAAAAAAAGTGCCTTATGCCACTTTCAAAATAAACGGCTCATATGTAATTTCCATAGCTCCAAGGAGGATCACAGGGCCGTAACAAAATCTGTTCACTTTGTCCAAACTGTGGCTGGGCTTTTTATTCTGCTCCACGTGTGTCCATTTTCTGTAAGTTCTGTGTCTATCAAACGTTTCCTCGTGTTTGCTGGCTTTTCTTTTCTGCGGCTGCCCTGTGTGTTCCAGTCTAAGACTGTGCGCGTGACGTCGTTATGCGGATTTATGAGCGTCGGATTTCCTGGATTATAGACTTTTTCTCTGTGATTGCCCATAGATTCTGACTTGAGATTCTATGAGGCTAGAATACGTGTGTAATTTTTATTAAGCAACGGTTTATAAAAGCTTGTAGCACTTGTAGTTCCTTTCCTAATGCGTTCCACGTTTTGCAACCGTATAACACAACCGACTTGATACTTGCATTAAAATTTCTTATCTCTGTGTCCGTTAATATATGTGTTGATCTCCATACTTTTTCGAGTGAATTGAACGCCGTGCGACCCTTATTAATGCCAGCCTGTATGCCCTCAGCTGAGCCCCCTGCAGTTGTTATGATACTACAGAGATAGCAAAATGACTATAGTAGTTGGGCGCTGGTTGTTGGTGTTTATACGCATTTCTTTTGTCTTGGGAACATTGATAGACATTCCGTTTAATGCAGCGAATTTTTCGACGTCGTTTAACATTCCAGTTAAATCTGAATGCTTGTGAGCAAGGAGACAGATGTCATCCACATAATCAAGGTCGCCAAGTTTACCATTTATTCCCCAGGTGATGCCTTTGTTGTGTTGTGATACTCCACACATTAACGCATCAAAGAAAATGTTGAAAAGCAGTGGGTATAGTATGCATATTTGGCCGCTGAGATGGCGACCGTATCGTATGCGACAGGTAGCGCCGTTTTACAATGCCGCAATAAGGCAAATTATTTTGTTTGGCTTTTCTTACATAAAAGAGTCTTTAATATCACGTCGTGTTTTTAATCTTTAAATCACAGATAGAGTAGGGCGTGCCATTCGACCGTCTGTTCCTGGATTTCACGCAGTGTGATGACGTGATTGACACAACATCGGTGCGGTCAGAAGTCAGCTTGTTCATTTCGCATATTGGGTTCCATATATTCTGCTAGGCATTTTTGATTATATGTGCGAATTTTTTTATCATACTTAGCAGCATGATGCCTCTGTAGTTTCTGCACTCTGAAAGGTAACCTTTCTAAGGTAGCAGGGTAGTCGTACCTTCGGTAATTTTGGCGTTTAGTGCTTCGTCAGACCAGAAGTCTAATAAGAGCGAGCGGCGTTCAGCATTCGATCTGCTTTTTAAAACTCTGGCGGTATAATGTCGGTACCAGGTGCCCTATTTGATTTTAGAGTTGATATGGCGGCTGCTCTTTCAGGTACGCTTGGGGCGGATATGCCGAACTGTATGCTTTCTTCATGGTGTTTCCGAGAGCAAATTTTGGTCGTTGGATGTTGAAAGAAGCTTTGTATTAAATTCTTCCCATATAGTAATCTGCTTTACTTTGGAGGTTGTGGTCGCACCGAGGCTGTCCATAAAAGGCTTGCTGGTTGGAACGGGGTTTTCTCATTATGGTCAATAAAAACTGTGAGGGGGGTTTATCTTAACAAACTTCATTTGTATAACATTTTTTGATTAACTTAAGGATTTAAAATGTTTTTAATTGCATCAAAAAACTGTATAAGAAAACTTTCAAAAATGTGACGGGTGTGACATTCAACAAGTGCAAATTATTAAGCAAATGATCATAATTAGATTTTGCTTAATTAATAAAAATGAAAGAAATTATAAATACATTAAAGTAAATTAAATTCAACAATAACAAATTAAGATCTTTCCAGCTCCCCCTAGCGTTAATTATCTGTAAAAATAAAACTATTTAAAAATATTAAAAAAAAACTTATCAGACAGACACAAGTTCACGGGCATATATTTTAATATTTGTGGCCACTTTCATTACATCAAATATTTGTTTTATGTGTACTAGCCGCCTTTTTAACTTTTTATTTGAAAAGAATTTGACTTTACCACACTTTTTACTGCGCATTTAAATATGCAAGTACTTTCATAAAATTTTTGCTGAAAGTTTGAGTAAAAATGAAAGAAAATTTAAGTGCATTAAAGTTTTAAGTAGTGTTACTGTCCTTTGCAAATCCCAGGCTAGCTTTAAGTAAAATTAAATTGATTACACAAGTATACACGGTTTTGGAGCTAAGAAACCACAAGTTATTCTTAAAGTTATTTGGAGCACTGAATTCGAATCCGGGTTCCGTTTTTCCAGATTGGTTTTAGTTTTCGAGATATTGCATAGTTACCGTTATTTGCATTTTTTAAAAAGATGATGTTACTTATATGCAAATATCTTCAAAAGTATTCGTTGGTTTATGCAATTATTATATTTTATTAGAAGACAATAAAATTGCTAAAGCAACCATGGGTCGTTTGTGATGATTAGTCAAGAAATGATTGGGTTACAGTGGACACAATTTCAAAATTCATGAAACATTTTATGATGTTTTGAAATGTTGCTCTTTTCAACTAATTTGTTTTACACCATACAATTAAAAATTTTGCTATTTTATTACATAGGACATTAGTTTATTTCAATACGCACATTTTGCTCTAAACAAGACCCAGACTGGTGCAAAAATTACAATGCTACAGAAGATTTAGTAAATAAACCCACTTTTTGCTTCCAAATGATTGGCGGTTATATATCAGTGACTTTTGTTTCAGTGTGAAGACAGTTCCACTCCTGCAACCGCGATGCGAGCAATTCTGCTTTTTGTTGCGATAAATCTAAATCACGAATCAAGTCATTTAGCATACCTTGCTATATTATGTGTGTTTCTTCCATGTTAAAATCTTCGTTCGGTGACGAACAGTTCGTCGGTGACAAACTGAAAGTTCACCTAGAATTTGCACTCACACCTGGGCAAATTGGCAAAGGGTCATTGGTCGTACGGGGAACTAGCTTGGGCACTGATGACACGTCAGCATATTTATACTTTGATAGTTTTTTTGCATTAAGACCGATCACACTCATCAAGCAAAAATAACAATCATCTATATGATTTTTCGGCTGTCTCCATAATATTGGCATTAAAAATAAAAAGTATGCCTTTCGACCAAGTGACCAGTTGTACAGTTTCGTGCTACACGCTTTACAAAATAATTTCGGTACCCACAGCTTGTGAGTATTTTCAACACAGATACCAAAATAATAAGAATATATCTCTCAGCGCTTTTGATATATTTCTTCCACTTTTTCCGATAATATAACATCCCCAAACATAACAAAAGCGCTTAGAATCAACTTTGCCCTTTTTTCTTTCCATTTTAACACGTTTTGGAACAAAAAATAACTTTAAGTTTACAATTGAAATGGCGTTTCCACCGATGCCAATAGCTGATTTCCGTTATTACAGTGCAGTGCAGCCAAGATGCAAGAGCCCGAAATCTAGAACCAATCTTGAAAAACAAGAACCGGATTCGAATTCAGCGCCTCAAGTAACGTTCAGATTTGTTCTCATCGGCTCAGCTCCAAAAGTTGACCGGAATTTGTAAACTTGTGTTATTTTTATAGAAAAGAAACGAACAGGTTTAAAAAAGAAACAACAACTCATGGTTTTATTCTTCCAAAGAGCAACATTATTATCACTGCATTAATTTTGATATTAGTTTTAGTCTTCTCTTAATGAATATCTTTTCAATTAAAATCGAAAAGAAATATTCCCAATTAATACTTGTCTATACACAAATAAGATGATAATTATTATATCGTTTTTTTGGTATGTTGTTAATGTGTTTCTTTTTAGATCTTGACTGCGGCAATATTTAATACCATTTAAGTTACTCATTCACTCGGTCATTCTTAGCATTTAGTTGCACTGACTTTGGATGTCCAACTGTGTAGATATTTCCTTCTAAATTTATTTAATAAAACTTATAATTTTTGAATAATATTTTGTTTTTTTGAGTATGGAATTCCATTAAATACCAATGTGAAGATCAAAAGATGTTTTTTGTAGTTATTGTTGTCGCTTTTTGTTGTTGTTAATACTTGTTATACCACTTTCACATAAAAATGTTGCTGAGAAATATAAAGCAGCATAAAATCACATACCAGACTTGTTTTAAATTTCATTGTTTGGACATCAAGAAGTAGGAAAGAGTAGATTTTTGTTTAAGTCGAAAAATTAAGTATAAAATTTTAAGTTTTTCTTGTTTTATTTGTAACGTGGGTCAATTGCCTTTTGGAGCAAGTAGCCAAATAGACAGCGATACAACCTGTTTAATGAGTAAAAGTATTTATAGAAATTAAATGTTTTAAAAATGGTTTAATTTAAAAATTTAAGATGTTTGGAAAATTAACAGAAGAGAAAATATTAAGAGAAATAACTTAAAGTTCTTTGGGGCAAAAATATTTTTGCCCGAATATGAACTATAACATACAAATCTATCACCTGAAGAATTAAAAGTCGATATTTAACCAGAAGAGAAAAATAATTTGGTAGCATTTTTTTTATTTTCCAGTAATTTCGTTTAAAATTTTATACTGTCTTTGCTAGAACTTCAGAAAAGTTAAGGGAAAGTAGGGCTTTGTGCCAGAGTCAAAAAACTTATCTGTTCCAAATTTTATCAAAATTGCGACCTGTAGCGTGTTCACAAGATTATATGGACACCAAGCCAAACGGACGGACGGACAAGCTTAAATCGAATCAGAAAATGATTTTGAGTCGATGGGCATACTTGAAGGTGGATCTCAGGCTATAACTTTTGGGCATTACAAACATCTGCACAAACGCATAATACCATTATCACGTACGTACATATGTACGTATTGTGGGTATACTGATCTTGACGTCACAATCCATTTTTCGTAATCACATTGCACTAAAGAGTTTAACTTTTGTTAAACACTTTGCCGATAATGATAAACACTACATTGCAGAAATTCTTGAATCAAAAAAGCCTAAGATTTAAATATAATTTTATGCAGGCTTTTAGTGTGTTATACACAGAAAAAAATGTCAAACAGATATCAAAAAGTTAAAAAAGGTGTGGCAATCAGTGTGGCCATATTAGCTTTTTTAGAGCTAAATTTAGCTTTATTTTTCTTCATTTAGCCCGAAATATTTACATATAGCCTTTAGCTTTTTTTGTAGCTTTTTTCGAAATTGGTTTCAGCTCTTTTAAGTAGTTATTGGAGCTAGATAAAAGGTCAAAAATTTGTTGTATTATATTTTTTGGTATATATCTTAATTATACTGAAAGGTATCAAGCTCCAAATTTTTTTTGAATTTACAACATTACAATTTCCGAACCATTGTTTTGTTTTATAATTTACTTCTTTCAAAAACAAATACTTTTAAATGCGGCAATTTTAATGAAAAAATCCAAATTCGACACAAACATTTTTTCCATTTTTTGGTTATATTACAAAATCTTTTAATATATTGCTCAAATATGTAAAACCACTTAGGTCTTTCGTTGAAACAAATTATTATATTAACATTTTTATTTAATAAGAATTTTAAAGTGAATTTTTTGTCAAAAAATCAAATCAAAAAGGACCAAAATAATTTTTTTTAGCAGGACGTTAATTTTTTTAATTTAAATAGTTTCGATTTTTTATTGTTTTCATGTGTTTGTAATTATGAAAACAGGCAGCAAATTAACACCTGTTTCTAAAAACTTTTTTAAAAAGCTCTTGTATATGCATATGTATATGAACACATTATATATTTCTTCTTACTAAGGGTATGGGTCTACCAAGTTTTTGTACATAAAATCAAAATTTTAAAAACTTTCTTTTCTTTTTAAATATTTTTAGCACACAAACGTTTCGTTTATATAATGAGAAATATCTAAATAACGAAGAAATTTTTTAAAAAACGAATTAAGAAATTTAGCTTTATTTTTTGGCTTTAAGTTTTTGTGTTTAGCTCTTTTTAGCTGTTTTTTACACGTGTCTTAGCTTGAACTTTACTTGAAAATCTGGTCACACTGGTGGCAATCAACTTAAAATTTCTAGCATTCTTTGTTAAATAAGTAAGTTTTGAAAAGTTTTCAATCGGCACGGTGAAATTCAAGGCTATACATACAAGGTGGCCGCTAAAAAAAATTAAGAGAGTCGTTCTCTTGCTCTTTATTTTTTTATATAAAGTTTGACAATAAAATTGAAAATTAATTTCAAGTTTAGTGTCAAACTCCATATAAAAAATAAAGAGTAAGAGAATGACTCTCTTAATTTTTTTTCTTGCGGCCACCTTGTATGGATATGCCTTGGTGAAGTTAGTTATCACGTGAACGTTATTCGACTCTCTTTCTATTTTCTTTTTTATATATGGAGTTTGCAAATACGTTTCATATTATTTCACCACCGCCTTGTCAAACTCTATATATAAAAAAGGAAAAAGTAAGAGAGTCAAAAATGTTCTCTCGGTTGTTGCAACTTTTAAAAGTCACAATTTCTGGTAACAAAAAAATTTATTATATTTACAATTTTAGTTATTACTGCCATTTGAGCAATAAAACTATTGTAAATACCATGGTAAGATAATTTATCAGGTATGGGCAATTTGAAGAGAATTTTTAGACTCTGTTACTTTTTTCTGTTTTTGCATTAATAAAAGGGGATTACAAGGCTAACTGAAGAGAGTCATTATCTCACTCTTTTCTTTTTTTATATGGAGTTTGACACAAAAAAGCTAAATTCTCTTTCAACAGATGTGCCGAAAAAAAGTCAAAATGTCCCTCCGCTATTGCGGCCACCTTGTATCGATACATCTTGAACTCCATATATAAAAAAGAAAAAAGGAGGAGAGTCAAATATTCTCTCTGAATAAAGCACACCTAAAAAATTATTTCACGATGACATTTACAATTTTGTTATTAACATAAGAATTATTTTTTGTCGGTATGTTTTTTTGTGAAGTATTAAGGAATTCATTGATTTTTAACAAACTTTAAGAAATGGAAAATAATAAAAAAATAAATGAATGAATTCATGATATTTTATTAATTATTTTTCAGTTTTCAATTATTAGAAAACTGCAGAAAAATATTACAGGTAAACAAACTTTGTTTACAAACTAATCTAAATTGTCCATATTTAGATGGTCAAACAACAAATAAGTTTAATTGGTTTATGTAGACCGCTTGAATTAACGGATAAATAAATGTATTGAGTGTTATTTAATGATTAGTGTTAACATAATAATTAATACTAAACTGTCGTTGGGTTGAGTTTTTAAAGCATTAAAGCCAACAAAATAGACGGTTGGGCGACGAAGCAGCTATTTAGCCATCAATCCATCAACACACGCACCGCACATACATATACGAACCATATGATTTTGTTTTCTATGTAGCACGCCAAACTGTCAATTGGCCGCGTTTATAGTAAGCAAAAAAGTAAATAAAAATTACATAAATGTACACTGAAAAAATTACGTAGTAAAAAGCAAGAGTTCAGTTTTTCTGAATATTTATACGATTTTTTGCACCCTGAACGTTCGTAGTAAAAAACTAAGGATGGCTTTTTTAGCTTAATACTGAACACTGGTTTTGTTTTCTGCTTTGTAGGGCTCATCCTAGGCAGTAGTATATCACTAAGTTAAAGTTTACCTTTTTACTATATATTCGTTTAGAAAATCGAAAAATTTTTATACATATTTATTTATTACATGATTTGTTTATTTATATAAAATAAAAAAATTGTTGCTTCTTATTCTTTGTTAAGCTAAGTGCTTATTAAGACGAATTTTGCTACATTATTTTTTTATCCAATATCGTTTTACTAAGAATCAGTTATTAATTTATTCTTTTCATAACTGTAAATAAAAGAAACTTATTATTTTAAACGAATATATAATTTACTTATTCTTAAGCCCAAGCTTTCTTTACCAACACCAGCCAAGTAGAATGCATTCTCGAAACCAGCTAAAGCTTTTCTCACAGCACTCTTTGAATGGCAGTAGTGCTTAGCTGCTTAGCCTACATACTCTTAAAAAAGGCAAACGGGATTGCTATTTCTTTGTGAATGAAAATGAAGTTTAACCATTTTTCCAAAACCAGCTGAGATTGAAAACTCGTTGAAACATCTTAAACGAAGCGTTCAGTAATGTGTTAAGCTAAACTTAAAGTTTTATGTTTCCCTTTCTAAAATTTACTAAATGTCACATTAAGTTTATTTAAATGGAAGTTCATTTTAAAATCATAAAATAATTAAAAAAAAGGTAAATTAACATTTAGGCTCTAAGTACGTAAAACGCAACGCATAATAACGAAAAAAAATGTATGGAAAAAATTAAAATTTAAAAAACTTTTCCATACATTTTGTTTTTGTTTTAGGGCGTTGCGTTTTAGGAAATAAGGGGGTTAGTTCGTCTTTTAAATAGCTTTAATAAGCTTCGCTCAGTCGAGCGCCGCATAGTAAAATACTGAACGTGCGTTTAGTTTTAAGATTTTTGAATGCAACTTTAAAGGAACATAGTAGATTTAATAACGGGCATTTAGTTCTTCTTTTTCTAAACGTTGAATTCAACTAAAACATTTTTTTCCGTGAATGAATGTGTAGAAGCCATTGATGTTGTTGATGATGATGACTAATCACTGAAAGATTACCACAAGTTTAAAATTCTTAGCTATGATTGACATATTGGTGTTTTGCAGCGAAGAATAAATAAATGTGGTCAAGAGTAAATTATTTAATGTGTCGAGAATTTATTTTGTTCTCAAATGCCTTTTTAAAGTTTAAGTTGTGGTTAAAGAAGGAAAATAAGTTTTTAACTGCAATTAGCTGAAACTAATATCAGTGTTTTTTTACTACATTAATGTCTGTCCTAATGCTTTTAGTTTTGTTTTTCGCAAACTTTCACATGCTTTACATTTCTTAACTAAACTTTAAGTACAAGTGTCATTTAAATTAAATTTTTTTAACATCTAATATATAATGTTCACCTGTTTTTTCTTTTTGTCTCTGTAACTTTTTGTTAGGTGTTTTTGTACAAGACATTAAAGAAATGGTCATTTAGTAAAGGTTTACGATCGCTTTTGTCTGTCCGCGTTTAACAAGTTGTAGTTTTAGTTTTGTAATTAATTAATGTTTAACAAGTTTTTTTAATCATTCAGCAGTAATTTTTTGTAGTTTTTTAGTAGTTTTTAAATTTTTATTTCTTAATTTCTTTTTAAATATATTTTTAAGTAAAAAAATACATGGTTCGTTGTTTTAAACCAAATTTGAAAATCAAAACAAGAGAAATTTAAAAGTTTTTTATAAATAGAAAACATTTCTAAAAATGGTGAGTATTATTACGGCTTAATTTTTTATACCCTTCCCATAGTGATTATGGTATTCAGTTTGTAATTTCTACAGTTTGTAATTTCTACAACATTTACTTTAGACCCTGGATCCTTAGAGATAGAGAAGTCGATATAGCTATGTCGCTCTGCCCGTCTGTGTGCCTGCTGAAATCAAGTTTCCGTTCCACTTGTGATACACTTCAGCGGTCATATAGTCTTAATGATTTTTCCAATTTAAAGCACCGTTGGGCATTCTGCAACGCGGCGCAAATTCCCTCTTTTATCTTAACTACACGTATACAAAGCATTAGAAATTTGTAATCAGTCTCAGATAAATTTTCAAACAAGGCGGTTGATTAGCGCTTGTTTGTTTAATTACACTAGCAACAATATGGAATTATTATTATCTTAAACTGCACATATACAAGAACAAATGTGATAGTATTAGTTGCCTATCTCTGATTTAAAGTAATTTACTGAAAATACCCGCTTTAAGTATAGCTAAGTATCTCCACCCTTAAAGCTCTCTTGGTCGCAGAATTTGTAACCAAGCGGTCTAGAAGCAGAAGGCTTAGCGTGGCATCAAAAGCAGCATGGATGGTGCTCCTGAGAGCTCTTGCAATACAAAACGAGGCACTTCTCTGAATTTTATTTAACAACTTACGGAGACAGTTATGCTTATGTCAGATTATCTCTCTGTCTATCCAGTGGATAGACTTAGGCTTTAGTCTACAACTCTTTCCTAGTTAGTTTTTCTATTAGTAAAGAGCATTCTTCACGCTTTCCTTGATGTTCCTTTTTAGTTAGCCTTTCGGTCTTGTAAATCACAAAGGTATTTCGCCTCCAAAGAAATCGTAGCCCTATACTATTTAGGATCGTTACACGAAGCTCCCAAACGTATACCATTGAGTGAATAATATTAACTCAGTCTTTAGGGGTTTCACTCTTAATCCATTGGGGCCAGTCAAGCCTGAGAGTTTTCCCAGCGCCTCCTGCATTAGACATAACAAAGTCTACAGAGAGCTGCCTTTGACAAGTATTACCACGTTATTCCTTTAGGCTAGCATTCTCCTTCCAATCTTTTGACAACCCTCAGAATGTCGTTGATAACAAGTATCTACAGCAGGAATCAGAGGACTCATTCTATTGGTAAGCCCCCAGGGACAACTTCCTTTCTGCCACTACTTAATCGTATTTCCCAAATGAAAGGAAAAATAATTGTTTTAAGATTTGTGAATCCATAAAAACACGTCTAAGTGGCATTAACCGACAAAAAAATACGTTAAAAGTATAAGAGGCGGTAAAAATTCTCCTCGTCTTTTAAGTCCTTACAACTTTTACCAAAATCGTCGAAAGACAGTCAATTCCCGCTACTTTGATCTTGATTGTAAATATGACTAGTCTGGATTCAAAAAGGGCATAAAAGCAATCAATATATATTTTTTACTGACTTTATCTACGACGCAGCCGTGGGTTTAGAGGCTTTAAGTTGTGTTGCTGCATTTCTCTATGTGCAAAAAGCAAGGATTCAACTGCTTTTTATGTACTTATAGCCCAAAGAACATCTTCTATGCTGTACTCATACTATCTTTCGCCCTATATTCAGTTGCAGCAAACTCTATGCTTAAGATTTTTTTATCATTTAATTGAAATTTAATCGTTTAATTGTGATTTCCACGTGTGAGACTTACGTTTAATCAATCCATGGTAAACAATGACCGATCATATTAAAATTTAATGTAAAAATATAAAAAAATTTAATGTAAAAATTTATGCCAAAAGTCTTTAAAACTCATAAGGAAAGAATTGGAAGATTATAATCAGTTTCAGTAGACTTGGGCCTTATACTAAAAATACTAGTTTGTGTAAAATTTTATAGTTTTATCAAACGTTTTAGAAAAGGCCAGCCGTATTTTGTTACAAGAACAAATGGACACCCAGGAAGCTTAGGAACAGATGGGCGAACATGCTCAATTTGACTGAGGACGTGATTAAAAGTTTATTGATATAATTTAAGGTGGGTTTTCGGGCATTAAAATTGCATAATACCCAAAATACTTTTGTATTCAATGTGGCTAAAAACAATAAATTTATTAGTTTGTATGGAATCTCTCACTAAGCCACTTCAGTTAAATATTCCCTCTTCCCTATAAGATCATTGTCTCGAAAGCAGACATAAATTCTGTCTCAATAATGATTTCTAAAAAATTCCATATAAATTTAGTTAAATTGCTGGAATATTTTATATTCATGCATATATTTACATACTATTTAAAGTTTTCTAATATATGTTAATGGACTAATGAATGCTTTTAAAATTTTTCTACAATCTTATAATAATTACTTTTAATTATTAAATTAATTATTAAACTTGTTAGAGCTAAGAATGGAAATTTTTTTAAAAACTAAGTGTTTTCGATACTTGCAGAATGTAATGCATTTTCGGAATCAGCTACGATTTTTCGTCAGCACTTTTTCTATTCCGTACTACTGGTAGTGGAATGTTATTTTATTTTGTTTAAAAAAAACTTAACTAGAATTTGAATACTGGAATTATATTCACTATATTGCTTAGACCAAACTAAGTCCACATACAACCCTATGTTCTTTTATTCTAATTTTTTTTTGCATTTATCACTTGTTACTTTTATTATTTACTTTTGTTTTTATTTTGTTTTTGGCCACCTATCGCATGACAATAAATTTATTTATTATTTATTCATGTTTTATTTATTATCCTGTTCTTCGATTTACGTGACAGCTTTCGATAATTTTCTATTCATATTTCTACAATATAAAAATAAAGTACATAAAAGAAGTAACTAGTGATAAATTCAAAAAGAATGAGAACAAAAGTACGTGGACTGTATGTGGATTAAGTTTGGTCTAAGAAATAAATAATATGAATATAATTCCAGTATCCAAATTCTAGTTAAATTTTGTTTAAATAAAACAAATTTATATTTAACTCACACTAGTGCCGAACAGAAAGAGTGGTGACGAAAAATCGTAGCTGATTTCGAAAATGTATTACATTTGACTTGTATCGGAAGAACTTAGTTTTAAAAAAAAATTTCCATTCTTAGTTATCGCAATTTTAATAATTAACTAAAAGACAAATAAATACAAATAATTATACAATAAAAAAAGTTAAAATAAATGACTATAAAATGTATTTTTCTACAATTTATTTTAAAATTTTTTAAATTAGATCTAGATAAGAAAATTATTATAATACCTCAGCAATGACGGACAAACAGACGTATAAATATGAACAAGCGAACATATCTGAAAATTGCCATCAAATTGCTTTTAAATTATCTTGATCCACATTTTAACATTTAAATACTTATAAACTTTAATGCATGTATTTTAAAAACTTTCAATAAATTTTCATTTCATATATATTATCTCAATAATTTTGTTATTATGACTATTTAAATAAGATAACTCTATGGAATTTCTAATTGGATAAACATGAACATTCCAAGATACATATTTCGAAACCATGTTAACCACATTAGAACAATAAACTTTCATTTAAATAGTTTTAGTATTTCGTATTTTGTCTTTACACTTTCACTTAAATAAATTTCAAAGAAATATGCTGTGATTGGCAAAGACTTTTAAGTCTTTTACTCTTTCTCAAAGCCGACAGATATAATAAAATTATATAAAATCATTGAACTCCAAAAATGGCTTGGATTAATCTTAACTGGTTTATTGGTTTGAAACTGTTACTGACATTAAATAAAACAAACAATTGGGTTAGAGCACCTTGTTGATAACAGATTTTTGGTTTAAGTTTTAATTTTTTGGGATTTTCTTAGAAATTCTTTAGATGACCTCAAAATTTTTTTAAAAAAATATTTTTGGATCTTTTGGATTTTTCAAAATTTCTTTCATTATTGTATTGTTGTTATTTTATAGGATTGAATCTGGGTTCCTTATTTTAAATAATTTGTCTGCCCGCTGTCAAACTATGACAAAAATCAAGAGAATAGTTTTTGTTTCCATTCATGATAATCCGACGCCCTCAAGACTAGGAAATTTCTTGGTAAAGATGTTGACATCATTAGTGATGCTTAACATGCTTATCTTAAGGGTTCATCTGCTAAGAGGGCGTTTTATGACATTGTGATATGTATAGAGCTGGGTTTGTGCAAGAGTACATGTTTGCTGCTTTCTTGTATATAAGAAAACATATTCAAATGTGCCAGAATAGTCTATTTCTGAACGCACTAAGAGAATGGAAAGCTTAGGACTTTCTTATTGAGTGGATAGATTCTATTCTATTGAGATGAAGTTGAGCTGAGACTAGCAAATAGCGCTGGGTAACTGGATATTCACCTAATAAAAAGTTGCGAAACTTTTTCTTCTCCTTCATAAGGAAACTCTTGTCAAAGATACATAAAAATGCTGCACAAGGCATAACAGGTGCTAGTAGTAGTATGTCACAAGCAGCTCTGGACATCATTCAAGTTCTTCTTTTAAATAAGGATTTGGTAGCTGGAATATGGAGAAGAAAGTTATTTAGAGACATCGGGCTTACTTAGAGTAGGGTCAGATGTAGTCTGATTTACGTCAACCCCTGGCGGTTGTCACACCACGTTTTTAATACCTTTGAGTTCGACAATAGTTCCCGTGCATTTTTGCGGGAGCACACACGTAAAAACTTTTCTTTTTGCTATGATATAGAGGAAAAAATTGATACCCTACTGAACAGTTCGTGCAGGCTAAATCTCCGACAGACAAAATACTAGTCCCAGTTAAGACTACTTGAACTCCATATAATGGAGCAGAAATCAGGTAATCCCACCCTCTAATTGCCATTAGTGTTCAGGTAAGCTGATATTTCTACCTACGACTCCCCAATCGGTTGTTCAGGTTACCACAACCAGCACGTGTAAACTGAATTGCCCTCACCAATTATCAGTACCGGTACACGTACCGAGAGTTGCTTATAATTCCCGTGATACTACACCGACTCTGGTTAGATACCAGTGGCAGCACTAGCAGCCAGTAATGACTTTTCTACCTCGGTTGCTTAGTCCCGGTGAAAAAGGAAGGAGTAAAAATATCATGTTAGACATAGTGCAGGTATTTGGTTTTGACTGGCTACTGATTTGTCTTGGGTTTTTATTTTGGGATTACAACCCAGAATCGTTAGGCATTCTGAGAAAGTCGAGAAGAGGGGCAAAACAACCCCTGTGGAAAGCGATTTTTACTTAAAACAGGATCGAGAGCCTCAACTTTGGCTTTGTAAGGTTTTTAGTATTAAATTAAAGAGAACACCGAGCCTGGTATTTATATATTGGATTCGGTAGTTCAGTTTTCATACAGACTTTCCGTAGAATGCAGCATTTTACAGGCGGAGATTCTGGAGGGGTACTGCATCAATAGTGAGGAATGCCACGGGTGAAGAAGGATGTGCAGGTATTAAAGTTTAAGAGGAAGGAGGATGTGCAGGTATTAAAGTTCAAGAGTGTCATTTCGTTAAGCCAACATTTGTTGACTATTGATGACGTACACTCAAGGTCATCATATTGACTTAATATATTAGGCTTGGTTGGATACTGAGACATTATGATGTTACATCAAGTAAAATCGCTGTAGAGCTCGCAAGGAGAGAATCGCCTTAAGATATTGAGTTGGAGGAGTAAGCTGACATAGCAGCGGTTGAGTTTTTATTGCAATTCGATAAAGACATGTGTTTTGGGGATCTCTAGACTTTTATACCCCGTGCTGGATGCCGTGCCGTAGTGAGTGCAGAAGAATTCTAAGATATAGCATTGGGACTCTTGCGGTGCACTTCGGTTTAAGATATATGATTCTAAAATGGCATAAGAATAATCTAGAGTTTTGTAGGTTGTGAGAAAATGAGGAGGAAAAACAGACGATTGCTGCAGATCTACAGTAAACGGTGCCTAGCGGTCACTTTTGCTGTGGATTTTAGGAGCTTTTGGGATGTTGACTAGAGTAAATAACAGGATTCATCACGGGTGTCGGGTCGATAGGTAAATGCCAGCTTTTCTCTTCTTCTTCTTTTTTTTTTCTTCTCTTTTATTTTATAGCACTTCTTTTCTTTTTCTACAAACAGTTTCTTGCTCTTTCTTTTCTCTTCTTTCTTTCGGCTTTTCTAAAGGGCCCTGCAGTACGGCCTTTGAACTTTTAATGGAAGTGACCAATATCCTTCATAACTTGCCTTTGCATCCTCACCTGACAGCTGAGCAATGCTGACTGGCTATGAGGATCTTTCGAAAAAAACCTACTCGCTCATATTGTACAGGTTAAACTGTAATGAATTAAGAATAAGACATCAAATTTGACACTGAAAAAATGTAATAAAACGTAAAATTCAATCAGGCAGAACCGACTTTAAGCTTTTCGTATTTGGTATTCAAAAAGTTAAATATAAGAAAACAACTAATTTTTTAATAAACCTTGGATGAACTCAAAATAAAAATTTTATTTTGTAGTTTTAAAAGGTTATGAAAAGTATAATTTATTAACATCAAATTTATCCCTGTCCGTCATCTTACCATATTTTAATAAAGTTTTTTCTATTGCGACAAGAGAAACCAGCTAAAGCATAAGCAAAACCATTTTTATTTTGTCAAATTAAACAACATTAAAAGTGACAGTTTGTGAAAATAGCAGAAACACATGTTTGCTTTTTTAATATTAATTAGAAATTTATTTTATTCTAAGCGCGAGTGAAAACGCATTAAATTGTAATATTTTTTTAAGACATTTGTTTCACTGACATTTTTGTACAAAAAGACATAAAGTTGACAAGTTTTTTTACATTTCAAATTTGTAAGCAGTTGGTATTCAAATGACAACATAAGCTTAATAAATATAAGACCAACAACAATTTTATTGCAAGCGTGTTGTTGTTTTTGTAACTGTAGTTTATAAAGATTTTTTTCAGATATCAAAATGCAAATACAGACAGACTGTGACAGCTACTCGTATTTGTCATTGCTCTATTGTCCTAATAATTAAACACTTTCGCTCGTTAAGATTAAGAGTTTTAGATTAAACCAAAAAGAGCTTAACTCAAAATTAATGCGACACGTATTTATTTTGTTTATTTGTTTATTGCAATATTTAAGACTCTTAGTTTGTCCGTATGTCTTTTTGCCTATTTGCTAACTTGATGTCCTTAACATGTGTTTAAAAAGGCAGCCTTAATCAAAAACTATGTAAATATTGTTTAAAAAATTATAAATAACACATTAAAAAGGAAAATATTTTTTTTTAATTTTTAATATTGAATGTTTATATCTATAAACTTACAATGAGAATAAAAATCTTCTCCCATATTCATAAAAATGAATGTCAATGGCCACAGTCTTGCATTTTACATTTCTTTCGCCCAGTTAGTTCTTTGCAGAACTAACAAATGAAATTTGTCAACGTTGTATAAATTGTATTTATTTGCATAGTTCTTGTTTTATCAAGGATTATGCGACGCCCTTACGTAGCAGGAACGTAGCGATCGAGTAAAGCAGGCAGAAATCATTCGCATATTTAGATCGTGTGAAAAGCTTAACAGCCCTAAATTTATTTCACTTTGATTCCCGAAAGCATAGTGACGTCACCAGTCAGCATAACTAAGTACGTTAAGTAAGTACTTTCTAAATGAACAAAGAGATTTACTTTTAAGTTCAGTTTTAGTTTTATAAATAGGCCTTTATGACACCTATCATTCAAAGCTTGAGGGGCATCGATAATGAAGGGAGGATAGTATCCCTTCTTCCCAAAGGCTTTCTTATTTTCTGTATGGGTTTCTTTGGTAGTATTACGTATGTCGTCTTCTAAACCAAGCTGGTAAATACTAAAGCAGTTGTTGCTATCCTAGATAGGAGCCAGTATGCTGTTTAGCAGCTTCTAAAAATTTTTTTTATAAAAGTTTGAAACAGGCTTCAAGGCCTTTTCCAAACATTTATTCCAAACTTAGTAATCAACTTTATCAAGGCATCCCTCTATGTTGAAGGAAAGTATTCTAGCTTTAATTTGGCCATAAGTATTTTCTTTGCTGGGAAAAGTAGCTCTAAAAGCATTTTGCCGTTGACTAACATCAAAACCAGAAGATTTTGTTATATTTAAAATTTGGAATCGCATTTCTGCACGTTGTCTAGCAGCAGCAGATGGTAATTCAGTCATGACAGTAAATGTTTTGCAAGTAAAAATGATGTTTTAATGATTAGGGAAAATATTGCAGACCTGTTCCTAATCTCTTGTCCATGATCCTTTCGGATTACGCAGTTGGGGTTTTGTAATACCAGGTCTTATAATGACCATAAAAAATAATTTTCCTGAGAAGTCGAGCCTAGGCTTTCCAAGTGTTCCTTAAGTGATACTATTCTATGTGTTTTCAGCATATTTGTGAGTTGGTTTGTAAGTACATTTTTTTTAGCTTTGTTTCAAGCTGGTGCGACGATGCCTTTGGTATTACTCTGGGTTCCTTTTTTTTTTGAAGAAAAACTGTTCCATACCTGTAGAAAAGATTTTGCTTTATTTTACCTGGTGGTAGGTAGAAGAAACACAGTAGGCGGCTTTTTCAATATGTCCATTAGAGCTACTTAGGAAGAAGCTTTTATCTACCGTAGTTTTAAACGGTAAATTTAGCGAGCAGCAAGTGCGGATATCTTTTAGCTAACTTACACTTTTAGAAAAAAAATGACCGATTTGGTGAGAACTGTAAATTGAGAGTTTGGTAAGAAAATGGTCTAAAGAAGGCTTGAGCTTCAAACAGTTTCAAGGACATACATTATGTACGCCTAAATAACCAAAAATGGTCAATGGCCAATAGGTCGGTTATCCAGTTATAATTAACTTAACCACTTTTTTGGACATGGCATCATTCAAAACATGACCTCTAAGGCTATTTAATGGGCCATATACACAAGGACCTATGCTAAGCGCTATAATCGCCAGCAGCTGTAACTCGGTAAATTAACAATTTGTAAAAAATGTAGTGGCAAACAGTACTGACGAAATTGATAGGCTTTGGAAAGCTAAATGATGCTGCTCAAAAGAGATCCTTGTGTTCTGTGCCACACGCTGCAGTAAACTTGTTTAAATTTAGCTAATTTCTTAAAGAATATTTCTCTCTCTTTAAAGCCACAAGATATTGGAGATTATCATTATAGACTCTTTCTTAGAGGCAGCCCTTTAAATAATCCATGGAAGTTAGATCGGCCGACCTCGGTGGCTTTAGGATGTCCCTTAAGCGACTGATCAGTTTTTGAGGGAAAATTTTGCCGAAACAGATTCCTTGAAGCTCTGGCTGTGTGTGCAGTTGCCTTATCCTGTTGAAACCACCTGTGCGAAGAGCTCGCGCGTTTGGCAAAAATAATTCCGTAATAATGCTTCGATTATTTTTACCGTTGACATTTGCCGCGTGGCCTCGAGAATTTTCGAAAAAAATGGTCCAATTATTATGCAATGCTTTTTGATGTGTCAATCGATGATTAAGGGTTCTTGGAGACCAGAAACAGCGGGGTTTTTCTTGCTGATGTGGCAGTTTAGGTGAGAATGACCCTCGTGGCTTCAAAAGTGGTTTTGCGTAAATCAAAGTCACTTTCTTTCAGTTCTTGAACGATTTGAATTTCAAAAGGGTGGAACTTCGGATAATTGTCTTCAAAATTTCATGATAACTGCTTTTAGAAGTCCTAGTCAGGCTGCTTTTTTCCGTATTAAAAGTTGCGGATTCTAACATAAACTTCTTTCAACCAGTTTAATGTATTCAAAAGTTTTTGAATTTCGACTGAGCCCTGGCCATGGGGCATTTATAACCGCAGCAGTTGCGCGTAATTATATTTACACTTGGTTTATCACGTATTCGCCGAATACCGAACTTTGAGCAAAATTGTCGACGAGCAATCACGTAAGAATAATTAGTGTAAAAAAAGTCTTCACAGCGAACGCGCGATGCAACCACTGCGACATCGTGGCTGACAAAACCGGACAATCGACTTTCCCTCCGCAGCGCTTATTACTTTTTGAAATAAAAATATAAATTGGCCACCAGACACCCTGTACATATTTTGTTATGTGTTAATTCTTTTTGGCCGATCTTCCCAGGCCTTTAACAAAAAACTGGGTCATTTTAATCGCACATTAAAATTTTTTAATTGATTCTTTACGCTTTTTTTTTAAACACCCTCCCTCATTATTAAAGATTCTCATAAATTTACTAAGTCAAGCAGCATTAAAGCCGTAAGTTTTTATAGTTTTATAGCAGTCATTAAAATTCAAAACAATTTGTCATGTCTATAGAACCTTGTCACGTTGCAAAAGCTAATATATAAATACATACACACATACTTAAGTACAAGCATACAATTCATCCATGCTTATATATGTATGTATATTATGGTAACAAAAAAAGGTAACGACAAAACCCATAATAATTACATACTACTATACGGCTAATTATTCTTAACAGAACCTACATAATTTTTTCCATTGAAAAACCTAAAATAATAAACTCGTAATATTTTTGTTTTTTATATTACTGTTAACAGATTGCTTTCTTTTGGTGTCTTTGTTTTTTTCAGCTTTTTTTGTTGTATTAATAATTCATAGCGGTATTTGTTGACTGAACCTAGCGGTTTATGTTTTCTTCTTCTTCTTGCTTTCTTAGCTAATTCCAGCACCTAAGAAAATCAACAGCAAAGTATTATCATGTTCTTAGACACATTTTTAAACGTTTTCAAGTATCTGTCTTACCCTTAGGTTTAACCACAAAAAAACTCTTTGGACAAAAGAGAAAAACAAGCTAAAATGAAAAACAAAATAACACACGCACACACTAACTCATAACATAAAACTGTCATGCATGAAGCAAACTGAAAATGTTGTCAACAAATAAAGTATGTAAATGTTTACAAGAAATAAATAATTTTGTTTTGGCTTGAAAAACAAACCAATTCTTAAGAATTAAAAAAGTACAAAAAGAAAATAATAAATTAACACTAAAGAATTTAACTGAGAATGTAAGACCAAGCCAAAAGAAAACCTTTAATAATTTAAGAATTCAATGACAGGTTTTGTCGCTGTTGGATGCAAACATGCTTAGAATACGAAATGCCGAGATACTATTTTAATAAACTCTTACATCATATGACCCTTTATTGGTGGAAAACTTTCTCGTGTTTAAGCTATTAAAACAAATTAAATTTTGTTCTAGAAAATTATTTAATGTTTCAAGAGGAAGTTTAGTATTTAAATTAAGCTAAATCAGTCTAGTAGAAAAAGTCTTGTAAAAGTGTTGAAAACTAAAGAACTGAGTTTGTGACTATGCCCAGATTTAAACATACATATGGGGGATTTCATGTCAAGTGACCGAACTTTTAAAACCGATTGGAAAGACATTTGGACCAAAATAAATTTTTGCAGAGAGTAGCTCAGACACAATTTTTTAACACGATCGGTCAAGAACTCTCTGAGCTAGAGGGGTTCAAAATTTACCGTTTTTGGCAAATAGGTGTTTTTTCTCATACATGTAGTTTATTACCATTTGCTTTTAACAAAATTCGTCCCAAAAAATTTCGATAGCTTTTTCTTCCATCTTCCACAAAAAATTGTTTTAAAATTAAAAAAATTTTTTTTTATAAAATAATTAGAAAAAATTTTTTTTTTCTTGACCGATCGTGTTAAAAAATTGTGTCTGAGCTACTCTTTGCAAGAACTTATTTTGGTCCAAATTTCTTTTCAATCGAAAGACATCGGTTTTAAAAGTTGGGTCACTTGATATGAAATCCCCCATATGTATGTAAGTTTAGATGCACATACATAAGTACGTGATAGGAGTATTATATATAAATTCTTTGAGAATGCAAAAATAATAGTTTAGGACTCATCAACCAATCGACCTAGATTAACCTCTTGAGTCAATTTAACAAAGTGTATCTGTGCGTTAAAATAAATTTTAATTTTAATCTTATTTCATAAGGTTGTAAAACGACTATTGTTGCAAAAATTTAATCTTTATTCTTCCAATGATGGCTAGCAATCCGGCTATGCCTAGCATGGTCTCCGGTGAAAATATGGAGTGCAAGGAGAGCAGTGAGGAATTTTTGAGCGTTTTACAGAACGCTCACTTTCCGGGGTGCGCAGCTTTTTTCGACCTTTTTTTCGATATAGGTTGGAATAGTGATAACGACATTGTCTTCTAGGAGATAGCGAAATGGGCGATCAAATCATTTCTACCGTATATATTAGCAGAGCCGGATTAGATATAACAAACATTATTTAAACATGGCAAAGGCTGAATTATTCCTTGGATGGTCTGCATCTTAAGAAAATGCTTCAGACGGATGTTCGTGTCTGTATCATGGAGGACATTAAGGGTTGTACTTCTTCTACCGAAATCAGGTAAAAGCAATTATTGTTGCCCAGCAGACTATAAACCCATCAGTCATTCGTCACTCATCTTGAAGACTTTGGAAAGGATATCATAGCTCCTGGTTGAGTTGGTAACAACCAGCATGCCTAATCAAAGAGGACATCAGTACTGACGGTGCTTCGCTCAGTTGTTTTGCGGATAAAAAAAAGCTCCGTATTATAAGGAATATGCAATGGGGGCTCCCCTGGGCATGGTAGGCGTTTTAGCAATGTTACGACTGGGTCAATCATAGAAATCTTGGCACGTACGAAAACTTCTCAGCCGATTATTAATTGAAGTCACTTCTGAGGACATTGGTTAACAGGCTTCTTGCGGAGTTTGATAGCGGAGACGTTGCAGTAACTGTGTGCGCGGATGTTATAGCGATCGTTGTCACCCAGAAGTACTATGAAATGCAAACTCTGTAGTGGAGGATTCACTGGTTAGAAGAAGCCAGTGTGCGAGGAAAGTTGAGCTGAGTGGAAATCGCAAGAAAACAGATGTGTTTTTTTTTGTACTGGAAGGGGTAAGTTTAGCGAGACTGGATTACGCCAGTCTTAAAGGGACACTTAAAATACTTACGAATAATACTGAAGGGTAAGCTGTAATGTAGGCTCAATGTGGGGGATAGGGTTTAGAAGGCAACCAATGCGCAGCATACATACAGTAAATTCCTATGCAAAACGTTGGGTCTTACGCAAAATCTTATAAGGATCTGCAGTTTTCTGCCAAAAACTGGGTGTCGTGGAGTCCCATAATCCTACCAATGGCTGCAGTTTGCGTCAGGCACAGGCTCTGATAAGCAAACTGGCTGCCGATCTTGCCTTGTTCGCTCATCCTGAGAACACTCTTCAATTGTTTGGGCTGCAAGGAACGCTTTGCAATACAGTGTGCCGAGAGACAACTGCAACTCTACTGGGTTCGAGGATACAGGGGTATTGCTGAGAATGGGATGTAAGACGAGCTGGCAAAGCAGGGAGCCAATTTGGTTTAGTTCAATAAAAGTATAGACTCCACGGTAAAGGTCAGAGCCACGAAAGTCTGGATAACTATCACTTCGTGTAGAGTTTTCCGGATAATTTGGGAATCTTATGACCCGAAGTTTCTTCGGTCTTTGCGAAGGAGTATTTGTAGACCCCAAGTAGGGATGAAAACGCATCGTTGCTTGACAAAAGTTCATGCCAAAAGAGGAGGGTGACTGGCCAAAAATAACTGCAGGCTCTGTGGTGTACTGAGGGAAAAGGCGACTTTTCAGCATATTCTCTGTTGTTGTTTAGCACTCGTGTGCCTCTGAACAAGCTGTTTGGCGTCCTTTTTGGTCCAAGGCCTAGAAGAAATATTCAGTATTGGTAAGGAAAGGTTCCTGGCTTTTACCAAAAAAGTGTAGAGCAGCATGGGTTTCACTATATCGAATTAGAAAGACTGATAAACGTTTCTGTTTTTCTGGTAACACCAACTATCCAAAGGGCCTTTGTGGGGTCTCTAGAGTCATCCAGTTCAATCTTACCTTAACTAACCTTGCCAAACCTAACTTAACTAATTCTTCAAACTATCTTTCCTTTATTTAGTTCTATTTTGTATATTCCAAAACCTAAATTATACCTTAATAATCCTAAATATTTTTTAAATATGTCAAAGAAATGTATTAAATCATGAAATCATTACATTTAAAATTTGCTAAAACTTTGTTAATGACATTAACTTTTAATGTAATTTTTTGCATTTAATATTTTTTTTTCTTTTTTCTTTGATTTCTTGCAGCTTGTAAAATTACACAAACCCACATAGAAAAAAAATCCATATTTTTCTAACCAAATTTATCTGCTTTAAGTAAGCATAAGAACGAATGAACAAATAAATGGGGGAAAAGAAAAAAAAAAGAAAAAAAAAAACGAATGAATGACAGAAAAACGAAAATTTTTTTTTCTTGTTTGTGCTAAACTTGCAACATGCATGATGACGATAATGATGGTTATTGCAGAAAATACAATTTTCCACATTAGTTGTAATATTCTGTGTGTTTGCATGTGTGTGTATGTTTTATATTCTTACAAATAGAGAGATAGAACTCCGTACTTTTATTTCCATCTTATTTTCTTAATATTTTCATAAAATTTTTATTTATTTTTTCTGCCAACATTTGGTGAATTCACAAGGTCTTGTGAAATCATATATTGTAAAATAATACAACCAAAAAATATGACCGTTGTGAACAACTCTTCGTATATTTGTAGGTGTCGTATTTAAAATCTAAATCAGCTGATACGACCAAACGATAGAAAAACAAACACATATTTATGTACATAAATCTGGTGCTGCTCTTGGCTTAACTTAATAATTTGTAGAAATTAGACCCATGAAAACACAAAATAGTCTATATCTAACCTGGTTAGAATCTCTAAAATCCATTAAAATAAGCAAAGTTTTAGTAAAAAATCACAAGAATTTTGTTATTTTTTACGTAAACAAAAAACAGCTGATGTGTCAGAGAGCAGTGCCGGCTATTTTTGCCGGCGGAGGCGGCTTAAGGAATCTTCTTTGGCGGTTTTGCCTAAGTTTTTAGTATAGACGTTTTTAACGAATGCGAGTGCTAGCGGCTCTAAAAATAAATTAAAAAACTCGCCGTTTCGTTTTAGGCGCTTGGCGCATGACTTTGTATATAATACGACATCACAATAAACATATCAAACAAAGTTGTATTGTTTCACAACAAGTTTCGTATGAAAAGCAACAACAAAATTTTTATGCTATTGTGAAATTATATGACAATAATACAATATGCTATCGTATCGTACCTTGTGAATTCGCCAATTGTTTAAACAATTTTGTTCTGTTCTATTAAACAGACTGAGAGCAAATTCTACGCCTTAACAGCAATTGATGGTTGAAGACTTTATGTCGATGACGACTATGGTGATGCTTATGGCTGGGTAACGTTTATTAATCCAGCATTTAGTTGTTTTTTCATTTTATTATTTGTTTTTGTTATTTGTGGTATAAGAGATATATTTTTCTTTTTAAAACTTTCCGCTTTTGCATTTTGCTCATTGTAGCAAATATTTTTTGTGGAAAATCTTATTTTCTAGGTTTTTGATGATGATATTAATTGAACGTTTAGCGTATGGATTTTTGGCGTTATGGGAAAAAGTGAATACATATGTATGTTTGTATGTATATGGTAGAAAACATAAATTAAAAATTTTTCTAAAGAACGGAATAGAGGCTTTGAAGGTGAAAAATTGACAACCTTGCAATATTTTTATTATTAAAAGGGACTTTCAATGACAAGAAATTTGATTATGTAAAATTGACTTATTTGATAAATTTTTAAATATTGATAATAAAATTTTAAACTTGTTTTATTGATAGGGGGTACGTTTGTCTCCCGAAACTGCTTGGAAGCAAAAATGAGTTAAGATCTGACCTATATTTGACCTATCCACGGTCACCCTGGAAGCTGTAGGGGGGATTCATTACAATTTTACCAAACTTTGTATTATAGGAATATGTTTGGGAGAGGGAAACTAATAGGGGTCGGTCGTACACTTTATTTCTCTAAGGCCGATTTTAGGGAATTGATGGGCGTTTTTACGTCATTTTTGTAAACTTTGAATGGCAACCCCCTTAGGCGACAGAGATATATGAGAAATATGTTTTAGAAATATGTTTGGGAGGGAAACTAATTGGGATCTGTAATACATTTTATTCCTTTTGGGGTGATTAAGGGGAAGTTGTAAAATTTTTTACCCCACTTTTTCAAAATTTTGTAAATCCCCTAAGGGAGTGGAGATAGGGAGTAAGTATGTTTTAGGAATATGTCTGGAAGGGGAAACTAATTGGGATCGGTGGTGCACTTTGTTTCTCTACAAGGTGCCTGATAGCAAATTTATATTTTGAAATGCGATTGTTTCAAAAAGTGAAAACCAGAATAGGGAGGGTGGAGCCGTTGGAGTTATATCTTGTGCGGATTTGTTATTCACGGTGTCGCGGTGGTCGAAAGAGCATTGCCCGTTGCTCTGGAGACAATTTTCAAGAGCAACGATTTTTACGTAATTGCTCACCAACAATTTTCTTCAAGGTTCGGTTTTGACGAGTACGTGATGGACCAAATGTAAATTTAATTTTTTCGTGGGTGTCCTACGGCCAGAGTCAAGTCGATCCTCAAGAACTTCCGAAAACTTTGAAGTGGTTGAAATCAGTTTGCGTGAAAATCCACGACCCTTAATATGGAAAACAGCAGCATCACTGGCACTTCCAAGGATGATAATTCATGAAATTTTAAAAAAGGATCTGAAGTTCCATCGTTTCAAAACTCAAATTGCCTAAACGTCCATGTCAACAAGCAAAACTGTCATTATTGGTCTCCAAAAACCCGCAGCCCTCGATTGAAACATTAAAAGCCATTGCATTGCCCCAAAATAACTGTTTGGTGTGCGTTTTCCACGCATAAGATTATTGGACCATTTGTTTTTAGAAAACTCTCGAGACCAGGCGATGAATGTCAACAGTAAAAAGTTCAGCGCATGGTTACGGAGTTCTTTTGCCAAGCCTGCGATCTCATCCATTGTACTTTTCACACACGTGGTTTCAACAGGATGAGACAACTTCACACACAGCCAGAGCTTTAAAGGATTTGTTATGACAATCCCCAATATCTTGGGGCTTTAAGGGAAAATATTCGCCAAGAAATCTGCTCAATTGAGCAGTGGGTTTAACTCGACAAAAGACTTCTCGAAGACATACTTATTAAATAATAAAATCCACATTTTCATTTTACCGTTTAATGCTCAATAAAACTTTGTGTCAATTACTATGTTTTTGGGTTAAGTTTGAAAATATAAATTTGTCATCAGACACCCTGTGTTTTAAAAAAGCTTCACTAACAACATGTTGAACTTGGAGATTAAATGTTTTATCTAATTATCGTAATTATTCAATAGGGAAGTTTCTTTCATATTTAAACAAATCTGTAATTAGTTAAACTTTTTTAATTTTTCTTTGTTAGAAAATAAATAAATTGATATTTTTTTAAACCAAATATTTTATTCTCTTTGCATAACACATCTGATGTTATAACAAATTTATCATAATACATTTTATATAATATAACTTCGTTTCATATCAACACCCTGCAGTAGGGTTTTTTTTGGAAAAATTACTCTTTAATTTTTATATTTTTATTAACATAAAGTCAGCAAAAGCTATTCTTCAATATATAAAATTTTTTATAAATTTATATAAAATATTTTTATGCTTTATAAGCAAATAAGTGTCTATAAATTGCAAATTTCTCTTTAACCTTTTACTTAAAAAATCATAAATTTATAAATAAATTTTATTTATATATCTTCAACGATAAAAATAAATAAAAATTAAGTGTTTGCGCACAAACAACTTCATATGACCTAGTAGAAGGATAAAAATATTTATATGAATTTAAATGCAATATTCATATAGCAGACTGTAAACCATTAAATGACATTTTAAATGAACCCAAAAGGAAATTAATTTTAAGAACAATATAAAAAAAATTTCTGTAAATTTTTCCTTTTTTTTTTATAAAATAACAAAGTTTTTTCATAAAATTTACACCAAGAAACCAGATAAACTCAGATAACCCTGCAACCGAATTTATTTTCGATCGAATCATTAAATGTAAATAATCGAGCTTTCCCTTCGTGGCTTACGGCTGTATTCATAAAAAAATCCTAATTTAAGTTTTAAATACATTTCAGCTTAAAAACATTTTAAGCCTGAAAATGTTTTTTTTTTAAATTTTGTATTTGTAAACCGTATTTTAACTAAAATATTTTTAAGGATTTTTTAAGTCTGACGTTGGCAACTTTATTAACTTTATTTGTCACTTGAGTCGAAGTGATGTAAAACAATGGTTATAAGCTTAAACATTAATCGCATATATATTTTTTGTATTTTAGAAAAATATTGTTTTTATAAAATAAAAAGTGTATGACGACATGTATATTTTATAAAAGAACATAACGGACCCCAATTAGTGTTCTCTTCCATGCACATTCCTTGAATAACTTACCCCCGGTATTCCCATCACTTAAGAGGGTTGCCATACAAAATTTGGTAAAAAAGCACGTAACTTCTCAGAGTTGTTTTTAGAGAAACAAAGTGCACCGACTGACCGACCCCCAATATTTTCCCCTCGTAAACATATTCCTAAAACATTTTTACACCCTTTCTCTATCCTTCAAGCGGTTGCCATACAAAATTAACAAAAATGATGTACGAATGCATATAACTTTCCCAGAGTCGGCCTTAAAAAAATAACATTTACCATTGACCCCAATTTGCTTCCCTTACCAAACATATTCTCAACTTCTAAGAGGGTTGCCATACAGAATCTGAAAAAAATACGGTAAAAACCCATACAACTTCTCCGGAGACGCCGGTAGAGGAATAAAATGTATTACAGTCCCCCATTAGTTTTCCCTCTTTAACATATTCCTAAAATATGTTACCCTCTATATCCATCACCTAAGGGGGTTATCATACAAAATTTACAAATATGATGTAAAAACGCACATAACTCCTCCCGAGTCGACCTTAGATAAATAAAGTTACGATCGATCCCCATTAATTTCCCCTCCTAAATATGTTCCTAGAATATACTTACTCCCTATCGCCATCGGCTTAGGAGCTCTAATACGAAGTTGGGTAAAATTGTAATAAATCCTCCCCTTCAGCTTCCAGGGTGCCCGTGGATAAGTCAAATGTAGTACTGACCCTGACTCATTTTCCCTTGCAAACATTTTCCTAGAACATACTTACCCATATTTTGCTATAAAAAATTTTAAAAACTAGAAATATTTCCTAAATAAAAAAAAATAATAAAAATAAAAACCGGGTTTCGAAAGGCCAATGTGAAGGGTACATTTGACTCGGCACAGCCGAATGTAGCACTCGTTTTTGTTTTTATTCAATTAACTTGTTTACTTTAATGCAGTTCTAATGCTTTCCTGTACTGTTACAGTAGAATTATGTATGACTTTTTAATCTGTAAGAGCAGGGAAAGGGGCAGCCCTAATACACTCAAAAAATTATTACAGTAACTGACTGTAAGTTATTCAGGAAGTAATCCGTAAAGTTGTTTTTAAATAAAAAAACAGTTAAATTTGAATACAATATCTTTTTTTAACTGATTTGAAGCCTCAAAAAAACAAAAATACTGATTTTCAGTTGAAGTTAAATTTGTCAGTTATTTTTTATTAATATTTAATTTTGTTATTTTTTTTCTGATACTTTGTGTTCTGCTGCAAATGACAGAAAATCTAGTTAATTTTAGACGAAAATGTCAGTTAATTTTTTGATGTCTGAATTTAAATGAAATATTTAGTTAATTTTAATAAATATCTTGTTGGACGGTTTTAAATGAATATCCAGTTATTTGAAGTAGATTTCCAGTTGATTTTACAGTAACAATTTTTCCAGTGTACAAATGAAAAATTTATTAAAATTGCTGCTTAAAAATGTGCACAATAACAAATTTGTAAATATGTTTTTAATATTAAAAAATATGAAATAACAATACATTAATAAGCTATTTATTTAACACAGGCTGTTTTATATTTTAAATATTTTGAGTAAATAAATGTAACAAGATTAAATTTACATTAACATTTTTTTCCCCAACATGGTTTTTGTTTTTAATGAGAAAAACATTTATGCAAAATGATTTATAATGTGCAGCAGCATAATGACACATATTTAATGCTCTAGTTTTTTTTTTAACTTAACTATGCAATTGTTTAACATAATCAATGGTTTGTCATAATTTAATTTTTGCAATTTCTTAATAAGAGTATGGGTATTCAGTATTTGCAAGTGTGTAATTAGAAACAAACTCTTTGGAACGTGAGATTTGGTGTATATTATTGATTCACTGTTACAGCTGGTAACAAACATGACAAAAAATCCTAATTTTTTTAACTTGAGGTCCCAAGCAAAAACATTATTTTACTCATTTGAAAGACTCAATGTAGCTTAACCTGAATAACCCTTGCATTCAACATAATAAAATATTACCTCTAGGCTCTTGCCAACTTTTTTGACACATATTAATACAATTTAAATTGCCATTTAGTTATTTTTTTAAATTCATTTAATTTTTATATTTTTCATTGTTTTGGCTAGAGTTTATTTTTTTAATGACAGCTTGTGGTTTTCCAGACTGCATTTTATAGTCATTGCCATAAACATTGTTTTGAACAAATTGTTTTAAATGTAGAAATTTTCTTTTTTGATTTAGACATGAGAATGGTAATTTGGCAAGAAAATTATAAACATTAAATTAAAATAAAATGTGAAAAAATAAAAAAAAAACAAAAGAAAAAAAATATAAAAATGAAGAAGTAAAAACAGCACATGAAAACGTGACCGCAACAGTCACACAACAAGTAAGAGAAATTATTTAGGTAACAGAGTGCCCTTTGATATTGTACATGACCTAATAACAAGTCATTTGTTTTAATGCATATATTTTTTGTGGTTAGAGGAAGATTTGTAAAAAAATTATATTAAATTATAAATAACTAACCTTAATACAGCTTTTAATAATAAATGTTTTGATTTTTTACTTGCAGAAACTTTTTTTAAAGATTATCCTAAAAAATAATTGGTAAGTCAAAAAAGCCGTTAAAAAAATATTCTATTTTTATACCCTTCACATAGTGATAAGGGTATATATCAGTTTGTCATTCCGTTTGTAATTTCTTTATTATCCATTTGCGACCCCATAAAGTATATATATTCTGAATCCTTATAGATAGGGAAGTTGATATAGCCGTGTCCATCTGTCCGTCTGTTGAAATCAAGTTTCCGGAATCAAATAAAGAGATACAGACCAGTTATTGGTGTCAAATTGTTAGAAATATCCCGCAGCCGAACGCTATTTAAAATCAGCAAAATCGGTTCACTATTAACCGAGATATAAGCGAAAACCCAAAACAACCCTTTTTTTTAGGAAAAAATCCTTGCATATATCCCTATATATCTCAGTAAATATAGTCATTCTTGCCACAAAACTTGGCACGGACACTCCTAAAGCAGGGACCTAAATAACGAAATTTTTTTTTCAGATAGGACCAATTGCACAAATTTGGTGAAATTTTCGATACGCTATATCTCGGAAACTATAGCAGATATCGAAATCAGAAAAAAATTTTTGGATGGAGGGTGAAGAAGGGGTAGCTCTCACACAAATTCACAACTTTTATGAAATTTTCGATACGCTACTTCTGGAAAACTATTACAGCTATCGACTTCGAATATTCTACAAAAAGTAATAATCAAATAATTCATACATTTTGGAGAAAAAGTTGGAGAAGAGCAGGGGGTCTAGAACATCCCATAACATATACCAAGTTTTATTAACCTTTAAATATGAATAATGTCGAAAACTTTTAAAACTCTCAACCTCAAACCTTCTTCATCTATTTCTATTATTCATACGAACGTTAAAATTTTGTATAGTTTTCTATGGGCTTTAAAACTCGCACAAGGTTTTTTATTATGTTATTTGCAGTACAAAATTACTCGGCTGGGTATATTTAAAGACCAATGTGAAGGGTATATAAGATTCGGCACAGCCGAATATAGCGCTCTTACTTGTTTTATAGTTAACACATTCATCGACTTAGCTAGAATTTATCAACAACAAAATACATGTTAAATTTTTACATGAAGTTATTGTTGTAGGGACGAGGTCACCTTATTATTCCACCATGGCATACAAAAATAAACGCTTTCAAGCTTTTATACTAGCTAAACACAGTTCTTGTTGAATTAGCAAGGTTACACTTCGAATTTAACCCATTAAGTAAAGCAATTTACTATTAATTTCACAATTGTATGGTAAGTTGATTCCAATTAGGGCTTTAATCGCATAAATTTGTAAAAAAACGCAATTAAGGGTTATGTGTGAACATAGTAATATGCCTGTTTTGGATTAAAGTAAATTTTTAATTAGGCCTCAGTTTTTCCCTTGATCCCAATAATATAATTACAAAACCAACTAAATATGTATATTCACATGTTAAACATAATGTTGTTCTTCACTCAGCTACTGAATAGAATAGGTGTGTTCATTTACAGAAAATTATCACTTATTTTCGATAATTATTACTAGTAAGTGTTCACGTACACAAAAAATTAGCAGCTAGAGAGCCAAAAATGAGCGTAATATGTTTAGAAACAAAAATGTTTCTGATAATTTCTGCTAGTAAAAATTTTACTATCAGAAATTATTCAAACAGTCTTTCTGTCATTATGCTTTGAAAAAAAATTTAATGGCGTTTTCTTTTCTGGCAGAAATGCTGCCTTTATTCTGCCCTATGCACTCATTTCTGTTCTTTTCTGAAAAGCAAGGCAGCATTGCTACAGAGTTGTAAGTTCTTTTCTGGTAATGTTGCCCTAAAAAAATGAAAAAATGCTACATTTTTGCCCCTAAAATAATCAAAGGGTTACTCACTGCCTTTTTAAAAAGAAGAAGATCTATTTTTTTGCTATCAGTTTTTTGACGTTGAATAAAAAAATTTTATTTCTGTAAAGAAATCATAAAATGGAATTAAAAAACGAGGTCTCATCTAAAAATATAGTGATTGTTTGTTCTGTTGTAGTCACTGAAAATGTACCACTTTTCAAAGGTTTAGGTAGTTTTAAAAAAGTGTTACAAAATAAAATGGCAACATTTATGCTCAGAAAAGAAAACACCATAAGTTTTAAATTTTTATAAGTTTACAATAACAAAATACATTTGCCTGCAAGTTTTGACTGTAAAAGTGTTCATTTACTTTAAAATATTTTTGAGAGCAATTTTGAAAATATTTCTTTTTACTCTCTCGTTGCTAGTAATTACTGGAAAGTTATTGAACACAACTAATGTCTCCTTTTCAGATAAATTTATGCTTCCTGGGGCATTCACATGGCCGCAGGTATAATATTATTAAGCTATTTTCTATTAGGATTTCTTAATATGAATGTCTTGCAATGAATTTAAAATTCTTTTGTTTAAAATTTTTAGCAACATTAAGTTTTATTGTATCCAAGTTGATTGCGGAAGAAAATGAACTTTGGAAATATAATCAATTCGTTGGTGTCTTTTCGCGTTTTATCATTGTCTAGCGACTTTTATAGTTTAATTCGGATTGAGCTGTATACTTAACGGTGCAGTCGTTTTAGCCGTTAAATATTTTTTCCTTCGGATCCAGTCAATGGGAGGTATATCCCTCCATTCTCCACCCTGTTGCTGATGTATTCTCCACCCTGTTGCTGATGTATTAAACAAAGTCGTAAGTACTAGTATAAGATATCTTGCGAAGAAGTACAAAACTTTTCAAGAATATGAGCTTTTTGGGATATATATAATAGGGAAATTGTAGGAAGGTGGATTACTAATTCTTTTCCCCTCTTTTTTACAGGGAAGACAGAGATCGTTAAACATTTTCTTTTGCTCAAATATATAGACATAAACTTGGGGATATTTTTGCGATAATTTATTACACAGTGTGTGTTTTTGAATGAAGTAGAATGGAAATGGCAATTATGTATGAGATATATCAGATAAACGTCCGCCTCCGTTAGCCTCACAAATGTGAGCTCACTTGAGCACATTTTTTAATTTATTCTCACACATTTCACGCGGCATTTCTTGAGTTGAGTTTGTTTAAGTTGCTCTATCGTTTCTAGTTTGTTTGCATGAACCTTGCTTTTCAGATAACGGAATAACTTGTTGCGAAAAGACGTTTCGAAGTAAAATCATTGAAATTCTGGTTGTATGCGAAGTGGCACCGTCTTGTTGACCAAGCCCAAAGCATGCAGCTGTGAGATTAAAAAGGTTTTAATCACATCACGATATCGCTCCCCAGTGACAGAAATGAAAATGTGCCTCATAATGATTTTTTCATGGAAACCGGAGTTGACATGTTTTAACGTTTAAAACACGTTGGTTTACCGAATATTTTTCCATTATAAATTTTCCACGTTTTTACTTCACGACTGCTAAATATGAACTTCAAGACTAATGTTTACCAAAATGCCGCCAAAACAAATTAATATACCTTGCCGGTGGACACCCTGTACGTTGCGTTGGGCATGTAATATCGAAAGAGTGCCACATTAGTTTGACAGGTCTTCATGGGTGGCCTGTTTTTAGCTTAACTAACGACATTCCGGATAATAGTGTCTGGAATGGCTCTAGGCAAAACTGAAGTTAAATTTTTACTCTAAGCAATCCATATTCGCATTGAGTGTTGTAGTAGCTAGAATTATCGTGGTCTGTTTGTTGGAAGGCTATATTAAGGATATAGATAACGAATATTTTTAACAGAAAAAACATATAAAGAGAATGGTAATATTGTCACTAATACACAGTGTTAAACAGCGCTAATTAAACGTAGTAACTTAGGCATAGAGTCCGTTGCAGTGAATTTGCATTTAAGCCACAAATGCAAATTCGCTGCAAGGGATATGTTGTCCAGACTCTGTGCCTAGCATCACAATAACTATTAAGAAACCCTCAGTACTTCTTTAAGACCCAAATTATCGTAAGGTTATTCAGTATTCACTTCTCGATTACAGTTGATATTTTTTATTTAGATGGCTATTACAGAACATTTATTCCATTAGCCGAACTAAGAACCGATTTCCAGGCTCTTCGATCTTCTGCGCTACTTTTCTAATTTCCGACACCAAGTTTCAAGATATTTTCTTCTACTTTGACTGATTTTTTTCGAATTTTTTAAAGGTGAAAATTACTGCTCGCAGTGTTTGCCTTATGAATTTGATAGTCAGCGTACGCGGGTAACATGTGCTGTTGTTTGAATATTGTGCCAGTTCAATTTACATTTGCGTCTCGCAAATCTAAGGGGATGTTAAAAAATTCTCCTTGTCCAAAACCTCGCTTGGTACCAAAAAGCTCAGAAATATTTTTGCCTTAACTGACGACTGCGTATTCATTAAAGTAGTCCTGCAGGGTCATGCTAGTTTCGAAAGGATACAAAGCTCAGACATAGCTTGAAACATTTTTGAATATATTGGGCGGTCGAAGGCATTCTTATAGTGAACAAGTAGATGGTATGTATTGATCTGTCATTCTTGGGTCTTTTCCAGAATTCGGCGTGGGGTGTATATCTGGTCGATGGTGGATTTGCTAGGTCCAAACCCGTATTGATATGGCTCAATTATCTCGACGACTTTTAGTTTCAATCTTTTCAATAATGGATAGAATTTCGCAACCTATGAGAAGGAGACTTATTCCTCTATAGTTGGCACATACTGTCTGGTCTTTTTTTTGCACAGGACATAAAACACTGATGTTACGTTCCTTTTGTACAAACAAGCGGATGCATATGCATTATCAACGTGTCACTGGAGTTTGACAACACGGTTAAAATTATTTCACCACAGTGTTGCCAAACTCCATATATAAAAAAGAAAAATTTAAAAGGGTCAAAAATTCTTCCAGAAAATTAATTTTCACATTATTTTGCTTATAACTTGTTTTTTATTTTCTGCACTCTTAGTTGCTCATAACAATTTTGTAGAACTGATTCCTTTAAGTATCTTTGTTTAAGGCCTCCACATAAGTGATAAGGGTATATACATACATATGTATGTATAAAATTGTCATTTCATTTGTAATTTCTTTAATATCCATTTGCGACCCCATAAAGCATATATTTTCTTGGTCCTTATAAATAGGGAAGTCGATTTAGCAATGTCCGTCTGTCCGTAGTACGGTAGAAATAAACTTTTTTAATTCCTCTGTATTGCATAGAGCCGTATGTAGTACTAGACCATCAAATATATCTGCAATAATTTGCTTTTGAAATCCGACCCGATAACTGACCAAGATATAAGAAAATGAACCAAGAAAACCTCTGTTTATTTATCTAAAATTTGTACATTAAAATCTTTACAACTGCCCTGGAAAGGCCCCTACATGGGTGCAATAGAAGACCGACTTCCAATAATTTTTTCTCAAAAATGTTTTTGTGGAACATACTTACCCCGCTATCCCAAGTGGCTAACAGGGCTGCCATACAGAATTTGAAAAAGTAAGTGTTAAACCCCCTACAGCTTCCCCGAAATTGCCCTTAGAGGAATTAAATGTATAACAGACTTCCATTTATTTTTCCTCCCAAATAAATTCCTAAAACATACTCACCCCCCCTCACCATCATCTAAGGGGGCTGCTATACAAAATTTTCAATAATGATGTAAAAACGGCTATAGCTCCCTCAGAGCCGGCCTTATGGAAGTGAGGTTTATGCCCGAACCCCATTAGTTTTCCCCTTTTCGAACATATTTCTACAACATACTTACCCTATTTTTATCGCCTAATTGGGTCTCATACAAAGTTGGGAAATTGTAATAAATCCCTCCCTTCAGCTTTCCGGGTGCCAGTGGATAGGTTAAATGTAGGACTGGCTCCAACTCATTTTTCCTTGCAAGCATTTTACTTAAACATACTTACCCCATATCTCTACTCCCTAAGAGGTTGCCATACTAAATTAAAAAAAAAATCGGTTAAAAAGCCCTACAACTTCCCCGTAGTAACCTCAGGAGGGTTAAAACTGACCCCTATTTGAAAAAAAGAAATATTTCATGAATAAAAAATTGATAAAATAAAAAAAGTTCAAGATTGCAAAATACCAATGTGAAGGGTATACAAGATTTGGCAAAGCTGAATACTTACTGGTTTAATGTTATAAAAGGTTTTGTTAAAAAGCTGCAAACGTGCATGTTTTAAAATATCTTAATATTTGGCAAATATAATAGAAAAAAGTTTCTATTCTGAACTAACTCGTTTTTAATAGTCTCACTATGTGCTTAATTAAAAAAAATTCTTCAAACTTTAATCAGCATTTTTGCATGTTTCTCAAGTTTCTGGCGATTTATTTATTCGTAATTAATGAGGAACTTGTGTGATTGGCATGGATAGGAGTGTCCAGCTAATTTATAGATGTTTTGTTTTTAAAGAAATTTTAATCTCTTAATTAGCTTAACCTACATTTTAGATAATTTATACATCTTGTTAAAAAATCCATGGAGTGGCAACTTAAGCTGCTTAAATTAAATAAAGATCATTATTAAGTTTGTTCTTAATTCAAAAGCAAATAACCTATCATTTTATCAAAATCAAGTAATATTTAAACACTTTCTAGTTAAAAAAATTCTCTTTTTTTCTTTGTGCCATTTTTACTTTAGACAAAAAACAATAATAAAATTTTGTAAAAATTTTTATTATTTTGTTATTATAAAGTAACGTTATGGTTGGGCTTGTAATAACCTAATAATTCGTTTCTTAATTTTCAACGCTAAATAAAAAAAGTAACTTCAAAACCAAAAACTAAAGTTCCTATGTCTTATTATGGTTATATATTGTTAGTGGGTAACAAACACATTTAAACTACTTAAGTTTTTCTTTAAACAACCGATATACTCAATTGCATATTCAGCTGTCTTGGAAGTAATATACTGCGTCAAACATACATATTTGAGTTGATTAGTGTCTATCGACTACACTAATCAACTACAAACGACCATATATTAAATGGTTTGATAGCTGCAGCCTTAAGTTTTTCTTGACTTGCCACCCTTGTAATTTCCCATTAACAAACCAAAGGATAAGACCTTTTTAAGAGCTATGGGGAACTAAAACTTGATCATACTAACACTCAAGTCAATGTCAATTAAGTTTTTCCCGAGATTCCATTTGCTTAGGGGATTTGTGAGAAAATGTACCGGCCATGACCGTTTGGACCAAATTTTATTTAAATATCTTAAAAATCCCGAGCTGTAATTTAACAAAAATAGACTTTTAAAATTAATCGGTACCATCAAGAATGGGCTTAAGACTATTGTAAAAACAGGTATGTAGTGAAGGTGCAAAAAGCTTTAAAAACGATATTAATCAAAGCGCCTGCAGAACTTTTTTAACTTTATGTAGGTTAGGTTTCGAAGGGTAGTGCCAATCGTAGCTTGCCACGTTCACCCAGAGGCACCTAAGCCTATTGTGAATCCTTTTAGAAGAGTTGAAAATAGAAAAAGGAAAGACAAAAAAATTGTAGGTAGAACGATATAGAAATAAGAAAAGAGAGCAAGAGTGCCGTCCGCAAGAAGTCAAAATGTGTCAATCACGCATAGGCGCTGAAACGTATGATGTTAACCGGCCCACAGCTATAAACCTCGACAAGTATACTTAAGAGGCGACCTGCTAACCATCTCTGTCGGCAAATCCGATGCCTTGGGCAGTGGCATCCAAGGTGTCCCACACTCGCTATCTCTTACTCCTCCTAATCTTCGCACAAGCTGTAGAAATCAGGAGAGTTCCTCTCCCAATTGTTCGTCATATACATCACATAGCAGTGCCTTGTGAAACTCCCAATAGTCCACCTCAGAAGTTGTTTTCCTGCTTTCCTCGAGCAGCAGGTCAGTGCCCATTTTTTCCAGCATAGGCCACATAAAACAAAAGATCCCGCCCTCAGCCCTGTTTCTACAGGTCTGGAACACCTTGTTTATTACCCAAGTCCATATCAGTTCATAACAGAAACTCCATGGTGTCCTAACAGGCTCACAGCCAAGCTCAGTACCCTAGGCCGATCCCTTCCTCACCAATTGATTGGCAGTCTCGTTATCAGCAACGTCACAGTCAAACAAAACCTAACAGAGTCTGGTCTTGCATGTCGCCAAGATCGCATTGAGGGCTTGTGTACAGTCGCCCACAAGTCTAGGCCTAACACAATGTTCTAAAACCTTAGGCGCACCCTGGCTGTCAACGTAGATTGTCTCATTCTCTCTACCATCCGCCATACGAGGCTACTGTATATAGGAGTTGGTCTTACACCGAATGATTTGTAAACACACTGGCATTTTTCGTGATTTTTTTAAACGTATTTTTGTTACACATCAACTAAAGTTACGAAAGATAAAATTACTTTTTTTTTTATAAAAAAACAGGCTTAAGAAAACATAAAAACGTGAACATTAGGGTTTTTCGGTTTAACATGACAGCTCTTAAGTGGGGCAAGAGTTACTATAGAGTAGCTAAAAAAATATTGCCCAGACTGAGTTTAGCCAAAAACTACACAGAAAGAAAAGACACATCCGAATATCAATAATTTTATTATTAGATTTTATTATTATTCCTTGGTGGCCTAGAGGTAGCGCACTAGAGCTGTAGTGCGGAAAGTCCCTGGTTCAAATCCCAGCTACGGTAAAACTCTTCTTCTTTAATAAAGCTCCGTAAGTCTAAAAAAATGACGTTTAATTTTTGGATTAATCCCGTTTACGTTAAAATCAATCTTTTTAAGCTTACCTTAAGTTCGGGTTTAAACTTAAATTAATTCCTTTTTTTTGCTAGAATATGGTTAAATATTCGTAAGCAATTCGTACTACAAAAACCGACCTTGATTAAAGAAATTTCGTATTTGGTTTGAGAAAAGCCGTAATTGCAGTACTTTTAAAACAGCTACCGCTTGATTTAGGTAAAGTTTACGTAGTTTATTTTTTGTGTGTAGGTAGCTTATTAACTCAGTGAGATTGGAAATTGGAACCACAATTAGGATCATATTCCGTTAGGGCTGGGATCACGGATCCAGGCAATTCGAACTATTGCGGGATATGTGAAGTTGAGGAAGAATTAGAAACGATTGAGCATGTTTTTGGTCCATGCCCGTAACAAGGGATCCATAAAATCAAGTGGCTTAAAGTTTCTAAAAAGAAGCAAGTTATGTTTAGAGGTTTGAACTGGAAAACGCCATTGTAATCATCATGGGAAGATATAGCTAGATGATATGTATTCAAAAGGGGGTATTTAGTCGGGAGCTTGAGTTTATTTGTTCTCTTCCTTTTTCCTTTCTATTAGTATTAAATTTCTTTTGTCCTTTTTTTTAAAAACAGCCATAATTCTTTGGGTGTAAGGTATGACAGGGAGTGCTTCTCTTTAAAATAAGTAATAATATTTTGAATTAGGTTAGGATACAGCTCACTTGGGTCCGCTTAATGCCGTCCCTTTGTATTACCTGGAGATGCAGATAGAATAGGTTTAGATGGAAGGAAAGAAGAAATTTAGAGAAGGATAAGAAAGAACAGTAAATTAAGCAAGCTTACCAGGGTCTCTGGTGGGAATAGAACCCACAACCCCCACACTCGTAGACTCTTGCACTTACCACTGATCTACCGGGGCACCCATATTTTGAATTACTTTTATTATTATTTTTTGACTAGTGATAAGTATTTAAAAGAGAGAAAGAATTTAACTTGAGCCTAAAAAAATAGTAACAAAATTGTATAATTGAAAGGAATTTATTTTAAAGGCAAATTTCGCTGACACTAGCCAAGTGGACCATGTTATAACCTACAATAAATTTGAAACAGGCTACATATATGTTCATTGTACTAGTTGGGTGCACTTAGATAAACATCTATGAAACATTTGCAGACATTGATTAATAAACGAGCCAGTTATATCACAAATGCGTTTTCGGTAGGACATTTGTATGGGGGCTTTATAAACAAATGGACTATAACCACAAACATTATGCTTTGTGCCAGCGCCAAGCACCTTATCCCTGCTAAATTTGATCAACATTTTTTTAAATTATGTCCTGTAATTTGATTCCAAGAATTTGTGGAGACCCAGATGGACGGACGGACATGCCCTCAACGACTCAGAAAGTGGTTCTTAGTCTATCGGTCTCAGACTATAATTTTTGGGGCGTAACAAACATCTGCACAAACACGTGATTCTCCTATCACGTACATATGTATGTTTTATGGGTCTAAAAACAACGGCGACTATATAAGTAAAAAAAAGGTTTACCAATACATAAAGAACTTTAACTTGCATAAGTATTTAGCTCCAATTTTGTGCTGATATTAAAGCTACTTATATGCGTGCTCCCTTAAACATTTGCCCAGTATAGTTTTTATCTTTTTCTTTTAAAATATGCAGCTGCTATGGGCTCCTACACTTTATTTTCAATTAAAATGATCAATTCTTTCGACTGTTGCTTAATTTCTCTTTTGTTCCAATTTTATTAATTAATCTCCATAACTTCTTTGCTTTTTTAAAAATGTCTACACTTTCACCTCTTTTAATAAGTTCAAACAGATTTTAAAAATTTATTACTTTTACACTTTACAATTTACACCAAAAATTTAAACCAAAACACACACACACACAGACGCCCATAACTCATCATAATTTTTCTAAACAAAATATCGTTCCCTAAGAGTGAAAAATCAATTTACTTTTACCTTTTTCTTTTTCTAATTTTCACTTAAAGATTAACTCTCTTCTTTATTGTTGCTTGTCTTTGCAGGTGGGCTTTTCTTCGGTAATAAATATTGAAAAACTGAATGATTTAAAGTCGTTTAATTTAACCCAAGTACATATAATTAATATTTTTTGTTTTTCTTTTGCTTGAAATTTTTTAATTAAAAGAAAAAATTAGAAATGATTGTATGTCAATGCTAAACATACAAACATGAAGGTAGAAAATTAAACCTACAAGTACCCTTGTACAGATGTAATAATGTGTGTAAGTGCTTCTGCACTTAGAGTTTCATACACATGTATCTACATACTTATGTATGTGAACATTTATTATTAAAAACTGTTTACACAGGTTGACACTGAATGCAATCGATCAAAACGTATCAATAACTTTGACGTACAAAATTATGTTTTTGCCTAAGTTTGATGCAAGGATTTTGCCTATGAGCCTTCGGTGATCGCAAACTTGTTATCAAAAACAATTTTGCAATGTATGTCCAAATAAGTGAAAGAAACTGAAAGTACCTCCTTATAAAGGAAGCAAAGAGCATTGGAAAGCTAGTAAATATTATATTGAAAAATCGCAAAAAAAAATTCGATTGTGCCTTAGATTATTAGAAGGTCTTGGGAATCTCTGTGCTGCACAACAGATAACAGCCCTAATGGCAAAGAAGAGGAAAATCAGGTAAATGACAAAAACGACAAAACGATATATTGCAAAGTATGCAAGTTTAACACATAAATTACTAAAGCAAACACACATCAATACTACGACGATATTTCAAGGCACTGAATAATACGAGAGCTGTTCCAAAAGGTATTATAACTAAAATTTGCTTAGCTTTAAACTGTTTTACTGATTCGTTAAACTTCACAGCAGCTCATAGGTATGTACCTTCGGTTCTCTCTATCTGTGTTTTTTCATTGCAAAGTCGGTGAGATCACCATTGTTTTTCTAGTGTGCTTAGAAGTTGCATTGAAAAGTATTCGCGGCAGCACAGACGCTAGCAGACTGCCTTGCCTTACTTTAGAAAAAATTTAAACAACTTCTCGTTTTGCTCTTCATGCAGAACTGAATATTTTAGCGCCTCGTAATCCAGATAGTTTTTTTCTAACCCAGCACAACTCGGCCAATTCTTATTTGTGATTTTGAATCGAAGGCGTCTGCGTTCTCCATAAACAGGGTGCCCCGGTGAGTACTCAAGTCTATTAGTCTGGGGGTTGGTGTTTCGATTCTCACCGGAGATCCTGGTAAGTCCGCTTCGTCCTACTTTTTTTCTTTCTTCCTTTCTTATGCTTTCCTTTCTATATGTCTTCATCTCTCTATCTGCCGCTTCACGTAACACAATTTAATGTTTAACGGCTTTTGGTTCCACTGTATATTAACACAGCATATGTTGTTTTGTTGATTTTTAACACTTGAAACATTTTAATGAATGTTTTCGAAATATCACATAAAAATCATGGGCTCTTCAATTGACACTGCAGCCTTGCAGCCAGTCAGTTTTAAGAGGGTGTTGCATGTTAATTAAATTCTAAAATATTTGTTTCTATCTTCTTGGTGGGTCCCCAGTTTTGAAAAATAATTGTCTTTATTGTCTACTTATTTCATAGATCAGCAATAATTTTGTTTGATTTTAAAGGGTCTTTCATTTTGTGTTGTAAAATGGTATTTTAAGCTACAGGCCACTTGACGTTCTTAGTCCTTAACAAAGATTAGGTAAGTTCGCAAAGGGTTGAAAAGCACACCCTCTTTAACCTCAGCACCTGGGGACCTCATAGATCAATTTTGTGTTCATTTAAGAAAACTACAAAAAAATACATTAAGTAAAGAAGAAGAAAAATAGTAAGATTGACAGGAAAGAAAAAAGCCTAAAATCTCCTTCATTACCTAACAGCTAGCTACTTGATCTCCATGATGAACCCAAAAAGTTTTTCAATCTGTACCTCAAATCATTACCTTGCTTTTCGTATACTAGTTCAAATAACAACTCGATTCTAAGATTTTGTAAACTTGGGCAGAGACTGGAAATATCTTGTATCGCCTCCCATTCCTCCTTATCACTAAACGTCCTATAACAGTCCGCAATGCAGCGATCTACTCTTACCCAATTTCCCCTGTCACTACTGCTCTGCTTCTAAAGCCTACCCTTTTCAACACTCATGTCTCAATCTTCCTATAACAATGACCAATTTGTGGTACATTAGTTTTCTTATTTTACGTCAACTTAAGGGCCAAACCTATACAAGTGAGCTCCTTGAAACTTTCAGTACCCACTTCGTCACCGTGAGCAAAAGCGCAAATTTGAAGAAATTTATATATTTTATAATTTTATCAAGAGTTTTCCTACCATTTCTCTCTAATCTTAACTGTAGGCAATACGTCTTAAAGCCTTTAAAAAACTTCTGACTGTCAAAATATATAGTGACTTCATCATTCCTTGAACCATGTTCCATTATAAACTTTGTTGTTCTAAGGTGTTCATCATCTCGTTATGAAAGACACTGCGCTCAAAAATATGGTATCATTTGCCATAAAAGAGTGCTCAGCTTCGGCTCCCAAATACATTTTGAATTCGTCACTGAAATTTACATGCCCCTAATGCAGACTATCGCTATTAAACCAAAAATCTCCTTTAGGGCCTTTCACTGGCATTCTTTCAAAGTGACCTCTGTAACCATATACTTCTTTTTACCCGATCTACACTAAGATCCTCAAAATAAATTTCCTATAATGACAGACTGTCACCTGTCTAGCCCGTCCAGCTTCTTACAACTATTCCCATCACCTGGACCAATACGTAACAGCAAGAAACTTTCTATAATTTTTTTTACACCCTTTACCCTACAGTGCCTCCATACTTTAGATCGGTTCCTTGAACCGTTGTGTGTGGAATTTGTGCGTAAATGAAGGGCTTTATGAAGGCTTGTTATTAACGGCTACCCAAAGATACTAATCCTCAATTACTAGTTTAAAGTTATCTCATTGGGCTTTGGGATTCCAAAAGTCTGACATCATACTTCCTGGTGGAGAAAACTAGTTGCATATTTTCAGGAGTCGTGCTTAGTCCGTTTACTCATGAACACAAAGAAAGTAATGCCAATTGCAGTAGAACCCTGACTGTAAGACCCAACTCTCTCCTCGCCTAAATGACCACATCGTCCGCAAATGCAACAATCTCTATTCCTTCAGCATCTAACTGAAAGAACAGCCTCTCGTGGTGTTACTACTTACTACCCTCATTCGACATATGTTTTTAATTTGGCTTTCATTTATGTTTCCTGCTGAGCTAATTTTTTCTTAGGCTCTGCACGACCATCTTTAATGTTAAACAGTATTTGTTGAAGATAATTCATCACCATTTTTCCATAATTTAAAAACTTGTATTTAAAAAAAACTCGCTTAAAAGTTACTTTTCTGTTTGGCCTCCTACAACTTGTGTGTGTGTGTATATGTGTGCGTGTTTGTGTGTATATAAAAATCTGTCTTTACAACGTATTTTTCCTTTGATTAGTTTGTTTGCTAAGTGCTGTTATACTGATGTGCCAATGTGTCAGTATTGCTGTCTATGTAGGTGCCCATCCAGCAATTTTTTCATTTTTTAATCAAATTTGGGTCTTTTTCGACTCCACTGCGCGATTAAAAAGGCAAAATATGCGCGCATTTTCTGAGCATAAAAGATACTTTTGTCGGTAGAAAAACGTAACTTGCCGTGACTCTTCTTGATAAGTCTTTTATGAGTCTTTTTTGATATTAGTTAAGACTCATTTTCGACTCATTTTTAAGTAGTATTTGAAGTGTTTTCTAATCATATATAAGTCTAATTTTAGTCGTTTGTGACTCTCTTTCGAGTCGTCTTTCATTCATAATTATAGTCGCTTTCGAGTCTTTTGTAAGTCCCTTTATTGTCATTTATTACACATATTTCTATTTTATTATTTATTTTATTATTTATTATTATTTTCAAAATACATATGTATGTATATACTATAAAAAAACAAAAAAAAAAGAAGATAATTAAAATTGTTTCGTGTTCTTGTTTTGTCCCATATGGCTGCTTAAGTTCTTCTTCCTCTTCCAAGTTTTCTACCTGTCTTCTGCAAATTTGAGCTGCAACGTTTTTCCCCTTTCTTACTTTGAATTTCACTGTTTGATTACAATATTTTACTTTAAGGATTTGTGGATAAATGCTAAATTTAATTACACGTTTTTATTATTAATCCTTTAATTTCACTTTTACAGCAAAACGACTTTTATACCACAATGTTACTTTTTATATGAACAAAAATTTAAGTATTTGACATTTACTTAACAAGCAGTGTTCAATCATCTATCTGCGCAAAATATGATCATAAAATACATAATTTTAATCACTTCTTAAGCACCTGCATGATCTGTTTTTGATTAAGCATTTTTCAATCTTCTAGGTGAGCGGAAAATGATAATAAATGACGAAAAATGTAGTCACATTTTGAACGTATGGATGGTTAATTTGCGATTGCTATACAATTTGTTATTGTATATAAAATCAAACTCATTTCACTCAGTATCGCGAATCATTTTCTAGTCCTTTTTTGATCGTGTTAGTGATTAATCAGTTTTTGATCACCAAAAGTACTCTTAAAAGACTCAGGAATGTGATTTTTTGAAAAACAATCTTCCAAATGCTATCTGGGTGTATGCGTCATCTGTACTGAATGTTCTTTTACTGCAGTTTTCTTTTCCAACTTTATTTTATTTCACTTTAAGCATTGAAAGTTGCATATTATTTAACCGGCAGCAGCTCATTTGACATTAGACATGACACGACATCAATTTCATCAATTTTCCTGTTCAACACACCCACAAAGATAACTATTCAGCAACTATTTAAACAAACTGGAATGAGGATGAGTACAAAATATTGAACGTTATACATATATGCACTTGAGTACATGTTTGAAGTACTCTATCAGCTTTTCATTCAGATATGCGTATTCACATATACAAATCTACATGTTACCCTGTAGGAAATGTCGGTAGTAAATCCGTAGTAATGCAGTGACGGATTCTATTTTAAAGTTTCTCCCCTTATTTTAAGTAACATTTTACCTGCCGATATGAAAACATTCGAAATGGTGATGTAAGATCTAATAAAGACATGAGTTGGCTTAGCCGGCAATTATGTGTTACACCCACACCATGTACGTGGCAATGCACAAAAATAATAGCCAGTGGCTGTTCTTGCAAGCTATCTGTAAGCTATCTAATGCACTTCGACTCCAATTTTCAGCACTTAATATAAGACAATATAAAAATAAATCCGAAATTTATAAAAAAAGAAAGAAAAAAAGATCGTCCAGTCTCCTTCACTAAAGTCACACTTTTCGCTTGTTTTCCATTGTATCGGTATTAGATTTAATTAATTTTTTTTGGTATTGAATGTAAAAATGTATTGTTATATTGCCAGCACTGACTACAAAACTATTGTAGCGTACTTATAACTTTATTATTGGCTACTACTTAGGGCTATTTTATAAATTATAAAATTATTTCTCACACAACTTTTAAAGAAGATATAAAAACAAGTAAGATCGCTATATTCGGATATGCCGAATCTTAAGTACCTATTGGACTTTCGAAACCCCGAACCTTTATTATTTTAATAATTTTGTTTTTATTTATGAAATATTTCTTATTTTTAAATAGGCGTCGGTGTCATATTTTAACTCTCTTAAGGTGATTAGAGCAGCTGAAGGGGTTTTTACCCTAATGTTTTCAAATTTTGAAGAGACTTTTAATCTAATTTTCTAAAATTTTTAATGGCAACTCCCTTAGGTGATAGTTATAGGGTTGGAATATGTTTGGGAAGAAACTTAATGGGCGTCTGTAATATATTTTATTTCTCTAGGGTGACTCTGGAGAAGTTGTAGGGGCTTTTACCCTATTTTTTTAAATTTTGCATGGCAACCATGTTAGTTAGGGGTTGGAGATGGGGGTTAATAGGTTTTTAGTTAATTTTTGAGAGGGGAAACTAATGGGCGTCGGTTGTACTCTTAGTTGCTCAAAAGTCGACTCTGAGAAAGTGGTGGGCATTTTAATATCACTTTTGTAAATTTTGTATGGCAACCCCCTTAGGTGATGGAGATACGAGGTAAGTATACTCTAAGAAAACGTTTTGGAGGAAAAACTAATGGGGTTGCAGGAGTTTTTACCCTATTTTTAAATTTTGTATGGCAACCATATAAGGGGGTGGAGATAAAGATTAAGTACTTTTAATAAAAATGTTTAGGAGGGTAGGAGAACCCTGGAAGCTGTGAAAGCCCCCTTCTAGAGTGCGGAAATAGGATGTATGTAAGTATGTTGCAAAAAAATTTTCGTGTGGAAAACTTAATAGGAATCGATCATGTTGTTCAGGGCAACTCCGGGGAAGCTGTTAAGGTTTTTATGTACACATTTTAGAGAAATATACAGAGTTAGCCTTGAATTTTGGCTTATATCTCGGTCAGTTATCGGGCGATTTTGCTGCATTTCAATAGCGATTTTTTCGCAGATATTTCTGTTAGTTTGATGCCAGTTACGGGCTTATGCGGCATTAGCGGGCTTCAGAAAGTTAGTTTCAACCATAACACGAACAGGTGGCCAGGCGGACATGGTTAAATCGACTTTCCTATCTATAAAGATCCAGAATATATACTTTATGGGGTCACAAATGGATAATAAAGAAACTGCAAACGGAATGACAAACTGATATATAACCTTATCACTTATGTGAAGAGGATAATATCAGCGACATCATCATCAACTACAATATCAACAAGAGCATAGTTTATACTTCAAATAAGCAAAGGATATAGAAAAATGCAGAAAAAACTACGTACATATGTATGTGTGTATATAAAGCGGTACTAGAAAATGCTAGAAATTTGGTACATTTTACGGAACTGCGTTTGCGTTGCTGCCACAACCAAGATGTTACTTTGAGTGTATGGCAAGGAAATTAATGGACTTATCAAAATTTAGAATTTTTATAATTTGTCAGACTTTAAAGTCTTGAAAGTTTTTTTTTAATTTAAAAAGTTTTGCTTATATTCTCTAACATAGAATTTGCTGCTGATGGTTGTTGATATAATAGGGAGTCAGTCGCTGCTTTTAGTTTTCCTGGTTTGGCAACTAATGTGGAAACTTACGTTATTTCAAGTAAATATTTTTTTTTTCATTTTGCACTAAACGAGAGAGGCAAAAATCAACTGCAAGAAAAACATTAAATTCAATTAATTTTTTATAACTTTTAAAATTGTATAATGTTGACTCCGATGATAAAGTTGTTTTTTTTTGCTCACAATGATGATGGTAATGAGATGCTGTTGTAACCGATGTGTGAGAGCATTGAAATGTAGCTGAAACAAGTGTGGGTTTTCTAATAAGATTTCAATTTCCTCTTTTAGTTTTTCAATTTAAATATTCATATAAATGTGTGCATGAGTACAAATATTTGTTAAAAATCCACTCTATTTCACACTTACAATTGCACTTCCTGTTCTAAGTGGTCTCTATGTTAAAGCATAATTGCCTAAGGGTATTTGAATATGTGTGTGTGTGTGTGTGTGTATAATGAAATTTATTTGTATTTAAATAATTGCATATGTGTTGCTGGTGTACTTCAACTTTCTAGTTTTTGTATTATTTTTTTTAAAAACACTCATGTTAACATACTTATTTCTATGACATAAAATGCCGGCAAATATTTTCAACTCAAAGTTCGTTTGCAAAGTCGAGCAGCATTTAAATGTAAATAGAAAATGCAAATATAAATAAAAAAATTATTTAAATATTTCTAGATGCTTAAATTTTCCCAAAAAAAATATACACAAAAAATGCAATTAAATAAGTGTGGAAATAACTTATTTTATTTATTTTTAAATACCCTACGGGCATATGTTGTATGTCTTTTTTAAAAGATTTCTTGAATCCATAAAATTTTGAAATAATTATTATACATTTGAGAAAGAAGATTTGATGCTGCAGGGTTTTGTTTACTTCTAAAGTAAAGTATATTAAACAAATTTATATTGTTGTTATAAAAAAATATGGTAATTACCAAAAAAATTGTTTTTAAATTTTAATATTGAACATCTGGGTTTGTTTGTTATTCATTTCACACTTTTAGTTTCACATTTCTGGACTCATAGTATTAAAAAAAATGCAAAAAAGTACCAAAAATATAAAACAAAACTTTAAAAAAAACTATTTTACCTTCGACCTCCTAATCGTAAAAAAATATTTTTTGCCTTAAAAAATTTATTACAGAAGGCTTCCATAAAGTATATAAAGTGTATAAATCGATCAAGCGAAAGCATTTATATTGATTAATATCAGTTCTTTTAAAGAAGAAAAGTATTGGACCATAAAATGAAATGCGGATTTAGTTTTTTTAAGAGTATGTCATCTAGATATCTTTCTTCGAGTTGAACACACTGTTCAAAACGAAACCTTTTATTCTGCGCCACACGCTGCAGTAAACTTGGTTCAATTGAGCTGATTTCTCGACGACTATTTTTAGTTTAAAGCCATAAGGGTATGGGGATTGTAATTATAAACACTCTCTTTGAGATAGCCCCATAAAAAAATCCATGGGAGTTAGATTGGACGACCTCGGTGGTCAGGGGATGTCCCCAATACGACTTCGGGAAATTTTCTTAAAGAGAATTCATTGAAGTACTGGCTGCGTGTGCAGTCGCCCCATCCTGTTGAAAGCACTTGTGTAAAGAGCCAAAGGATGAGCTCGCAGGTTTGGCAAAAAGGTTTCCGTCATCATGTGTCGATAATTTTTTTGCCGTTGACACTTGTCCCCTGTCCTGGAGAATTTTCGAAGAAACTTAAGATCCTTTTTTAAAATAAGTTCCAGGTAAGGCTGTTCTTTTGGGTGTCGCGAATTTTTACGTAAACTGCTTTAAACCAGTTCAGTGTTTTCGGTAGTCCTTAAAGAGCGACTGGGCCCTAGCTATGGGGTATTTATAGCCTGAGCAGCTGCTCGGAACCTCTGCATCCACTAACGAAATAAACTTACACTCGGTACATCACGTATTCGCCGAATACCGAACTTTAAGCGAAATTGTCGACGAGCAATTACTTAAGAATCATCATTCTTAAAAAATGTCTCGAATGCGTAATGCTCACTCGATCAACGCGATATCGTGACTGAGAAATCTGCTGCAATCGCAGTATTTTGCCTAAATCTAGGTCTGTGGTAAGCCAAACTTGCTAATTTTAAACAGAGATCATCTCAGGTATATTTTTGATAGTTTGACACCAATACCTGGTCCGTAGTACTAAATATAACTCCGGAAACTTGATTGTAACAGACACACAGACGGACAAGGCTAAATTAGCTTCTATATCTAAAAGAATTTAATATATATATATATACTTTATGTGATCACAAATGGATAATAAAGAAACTACAAACGGAATGACAAACTGTTATATACCCTTATCACAATGTAAAGGGTATAAAAAATGAGAAAATATAAATAAATAATCAAACATTGTCTAATGACCTTAGGCCATGACGTGATCACGGCTCTGGCTTAATAATTTGCTTTATTTTTGTTTTTGTTTATAAACATACAAAAGTCTGAATTTACTTCTTAATAAATCATCTACAAACTTTTTTTGTTCATACAAATTAACGTTCATACCAGCAAATAATTTCTTGTAAGCAAGAGAATGCAAATTAGGTCACCATCTCTTGCCTTTGTTTATTTTTATTTCGGTGCTAGAAGTTGAAAGTAAAAAATTAAAAAAAAAAACAAAATACAACTACAGAATATTTTCTTTGTTTCAACGAGACCAGACATAAGAAAACCGCCTCCAACTTTTAACTGACCGTGTTATAATGACAGTAAAATTAGAGTTTTTTTCTGTTGATATTTTTTATTTTATTATATTTTACTTATTTTACATAATTATTTTTAAGTACGTCTTGCTGTTTTTATTTTAAGTATAAAAATTTGTTTTTAAATTTGTGTCTTATTTTGAATACATATGTTTTTGTTTTATTATTTATGTTATGGTCATTAGTATTTTATTAATGGTTTCGGATAAATTAAAAAATAAGGAAAACTTTTACTTTTGATAATTAAGCATCTGAAGTCTTATGAACATCTGCAGAAAAAAACGAGGTATAAATATGTTTATTCTGTTGGTTACAAAAAAAATCAATGAAGTTGTACTACATAGTTTTCTAGGTCAGTTTTTAAACCAAGTTTTAAACCCTCTGTAACAGAATGTAGCTCTTCGACTATGACATTAAGAGAAATAAGTTCTATTATAGTTATCACGCCCCAAATATCCCAACCCATTATACACGCCGTAGTAATTATTCTGGAAGGGAGGCTCAATCAACAGCATTTCCAGAATAGCAGGAAATGCAATTGAACTAGTAAAAGTTTTAATAATGAAGAAACAAATCGCATTAAACAAACAATTTCTTATTGGGCGTCAAATGAGTTTGGCCAGGCGAATGCCACATAAAGGGGATTTTCAACAGTTCTTGTGCTCTTGGTTGCCAATGAGGTATTAAAACTCTCTGATTTGAAGGGAATAAAGATATTACCTTAAGCAGATGTAATCGTAATATTATCCCTAGTCGGGGTGTAAGTAAACCGAGTGAAAACCAAAGTATAAGGTGGTGGACTTAGAGCCGCTGGTGCTTAGTAAACTAAGACTGACAAAGTTTGCTATATATCTAGGTATCACCTTCTGTAATAAGTTATCTTGAAAGATAATTGCAAAAAATAGATCCTAAGAAGCACAATACACCTAATACAGTGGTAAAAACTCTATAAGTAAGAACCTCCTGGAGACCCAAAAACCCCAAACCTAATCGTGCGGAATTCCATGAAGAGGAATTGCATACGGAAACTCTTGTCGAAGTGCCAGAGATATGCGTTATGGGTGCCAGGAGTAGTACAGAGCCAACAGCTTTAAATATCATCTCACATTTTCTTCCCTTTAAAGATTTCGTGGTTGGAACGGTGGCAAGAAGTTTATTATGCTAGTGAGTCGAGTATGATAAGGGTGAGATTAGAGTTAGATTCATTCAAGATTTCAAGATTTAGCTGATCAGCTGCCTAGACGGCTTAGTTTCACAGTGCTTTTAAGTGCCTCGCCCATCACTCGCATAAAGGTTATTTTGCCAACTTGTTAAACTGGTACCGATGATTACCAAATTGACCAATGCAATTGAGCATGACTCCTTTCCCCTTTTCTTATATAATATGCTTTCTAATGTAACCCTCAATTTGCGGAAGAGCAGGATCAATAGGACGACATACTGAGGAAGCTCTGGCGAGGGACCTCGGTTTTGGCAGAATAAAGGGTCGCGAATCTTGATTTTGAACTACAACACATATAGTGTTTGCGAGCACGGTGAACTGAAATGGGCCAAAAAAACATATTTGTGGTTCTGCAGTTTGAGTATGGAGCCAAAGACGAATCTAGGCCACAGGAATGATGTATGGGGACACACGAATTAATCTTACTCTAAAAAAGCTTATTAAGGCAGTGAATACCGTGAAATTCATACAGATAAATGAGTGAAGAAAAGAGGGGTTGACAATCTGTGTCGATAGTCAGGCTGTGCCTAAGATAATGCGGGGACAATTTCGGTTCCAGGCACTTTGAAGATACCAGTCAACAAATTTTCGATGAGTTTTTGAGGAGTAAAATGGCCTAGTGTCTTGCGATAGGGTGTAACCATATAAAGTCACTGTTAGAAAATAGTTGGGTCGTGTTATCTTGGAACATCTTAAGCCCGGACTGGTAAGAAGGTTAGAACCTTTAACTTGTTTCTAAATGGGAGATAAGAGATCTAAGGGGATTCTTACCAGTCATTGCGATATGAGATTTTTAATCAGTAAGTTATGCGTGCCTAATAGAGAAAAATAGACATTAGAGACCTTGTCTTACACCGCCCAAAGCGATAGCTTCGCTGAAAAAGGTGACTAAGGGCGCAGTTCTATGATACTTAATGAGGTTTTTGTTTCTCGGCTAGATGATATAGCAGAATTTATTAAGAGGATGTGGAGGGGGTAGACAGTTTCCCACAAGCTATTTCTTATTTTTAGAATAACAGTTTCTTGCTTTTGATTTACTGCTCTCTCTCAAGAACTACGCAATGGACCTACAGGATCTTTGGTGAAGCGGTCATACCTTTCAAGTATATAAGAACTGATTATAGTCTTACTAACTTTAATGTCTGTTAGCCGAACGTATAATAGATTTTACGGCATTAAGATTTTTTGCGCTTCTTCTCCTATTCCTGACACCAAGTTTTTTGATATCATCTTCGGCTTGAGGCTTCCATCGAGGTTTCGGTCTTCTTCTTCAGAGTGATCCGTCAACAGCTTCGCATTCAAATTACTTTCTGGAGCATCTTCATTAAACATCACATCACAATCTAGCCAACATAAACGTTTAATTTTGATACGCGTAACTCTGTCCCTGTCGGCAAAGAGCTCACCACATGATGTCAATATCGTTGGCGTAAGCGAGTAACATGGGATGTTTTGTGAATAGTGTGTCAGATCAATTTACATTTGCGTATCGTATATTTTATAAGAAGATGTTGAAAAATCACACGAAAAGCTGTCACCTTGTCTAAAACTTCGTTTAGCATTGAAAAGCCAGAGATATTCCTGATATTGCGTATCAGTATAGGTCATCTTGCAGAGTGATTTGAGTTTCTTAGGGATACCAAACTCAGACAAAGGTTAAAGCACTTTAAGCATATGGGACTGTCAAAAGCAGACTTACAGTTGACAAACGAATAGTATTTGTCTCACTGTCTTTCTTAGGTCTTTTTCAGGATTGGGTGTAGTATGTATAAAAAATAGGTCGATGGTGGATTTAAGGTCTAATGCCGCATTGATGTGATCCCATTATCGCGTCGACTTTAAATTTCAAACTTTCGCATAAAATGCTGAAGTTGATGAAAGTGGCTTTAATACGAATTGGGGATAGCATTTCATCCACCGGAGTAAATCTGGGGCAATATGTTTGCCAACCACAAATCCAAAGCTAATTTCTTATCTTGTCTTATAGTAGCTATAATATCTTTGGGTGTAGTTGTGACACCTTTCCCATTTCTCTGAACTTCCTCCAAGGCGGTAATATTGGCTTTGTACTTCTCAAGTGCATTCGCCAGTGCGTTAACTGCACCATCTCTGTATAGAGTTCACACATTCCAAGTCCAGATGTGCAAACTATGGCCCCTTAAACGTTTCGGGGGTGCTAAACAGAGGGGAAGGAAGTGTGCATTAATCTTTTTCTTGATTTTTTCATAATAAGCAAGTTTTTCCAAGGATGAGTTACTAACCTGGGGCCTCAACCAAAATTTATCGTTCTAATCGTTCACTTACGTTAATGGGTATTAAAAGCAGCTTCCCCAGGTAAAACCATGTTGTTATCAAGGTTCACAGTTGAGATAAAGGAGAGATCAAAATTGGTCTGGGCTTTGCCAGTTCAAAAACAAACAGAACCGTTCCTTGCTATCCAACATCTTCTACGTCACCAGTTCTTAATAGTCAGCTATTGACTTTTATTAAATGCAAAAAAATATTTAATTTAAATTAAAAAAAATATATATTTTTTAGCTTTCCATATAAAATAAATTTTATCTACTTTCATACACTTTCATTTTATTTGATTTATCTATCATATTTTATTTCCACATTGTCACCTTAAATAAAAATAAAATTTTTTTCTCCTCTGTTGATTGGCTTAGAAGAGCAAATACCAGTTTTTCTTCTTTCAATTTTACTTTAATTTCCATTTCTTAAGATTCTCTCTTTAACAAACAATTTAAACATTTAACCAGAAATAAAAACTAAATAAATTTTGTTTCTTTGATTTAATATGCAACTAAAAAAACTAGTTTTTCCAGCACAGGCTGGTAAGTGATGCAGCCAGACATTTGACAAAAAACTTGCTTTCTTTCTAAGCACAAAATAAATATAAATTTAAAGATTTTTTTTAAGGAAAAGTCTAAGAAGTAGAAATGTTAAAGCAGGCAATGTCCAGTTTTCCTTTTTTTCTTCGTATTTAAAAAGTGAGAATTTTTAAAGACTTAATACATATACAAATACTGCAGAATAGTTATTAATATAATAAATTTTTCCAAATGTTTTTTTTTGTATTTTTATTATTTTTTGTTATAAAAGTATATTTTGTTCTATTAATAGATTGCATTTAATGTTGTTCTCTTCTGTCTTTCTAGGTTTATCTATAAATTACGATGTCAATGTCTGCTGCAGCAATTTATTAAAAAGTGATCAATGTTGATAAAAGTTTTTTTAGCGGATAATAAACAAAAACGTACGTACTTGCAGTAGTAGAACATCGAAAGCAAAAACTCATCGTTCTTCATCATTTAAACACTATAAAAAGTTATTCATATGCCTGTTCTAGTGCATAGTGTGGCGCTGCAAAAATAACAGGCAAATAGAAACCGGAAAATTCTTTAAAAATATGAAACCAGAGGAAGCAGCATCCATATCAGCAGCAGGTTCATTAGTTAATTGAACATTGTTTTTCTTGTTGATGCTTCTGTTGTGGTAACATTTTTTTAACTTTTGAAAACAAAAACACATTGCTGTCTGACACACACACGCACAAAGCCAACCAATATATTAAGTGGCCAACAACATATAAAAGTGTGAAAAATAAAGAAAAAAAAAACACTATTTTTTTATTATTATAATGGAAAAATACTGAAAAGAACATAAAAACATAAAAAAGGAAAAACATATTTATAATATGGAAATAACAGTGGAAAATTGATCGTTGTTTTTTTTTGTCTGGTGTGGATGGCAGTTAAGATTGCAACAAGCAAAAAGCCAACACTAGATGTCAGTGCTAATGTTACTCTTCTCTTTAATGTTTTTTCATCTCAATGTTTAAATAGTTTTTCTTTGAACTAAATGAAAACAATACGACTTTAATAAAAAAATAAAAAATTTGAATTTATAATAAATTGACATCCTTCTAAAAGTCACACTTTAGTAAAAGAAAGAAAAACATTATTTGTAAAACATTTAAATTTAATACCAAAAACAAAAACATTTAAACAAAATTAAAATGGATACAGTTTATGGCACAAAAAAATATTTTCAAAGTTTATCAGGTGGCAGCGATATATATCGAAGTCCAGCCTGTCGAGCAGTGGTAAGTTTATGAACTTTTTTTTGTTAAATAATATTGAAAAAGGAAATTTTATGCATATTTTTTTTTAATGAATAGTTTTTGCAGGAAATAAAAAATTTCAAGCCTTTCAGCTATATTGTGACACATAACATGATTAACTTTTGTTTTACAAAAAGTGCAATTTGTTGGTAGCACATAACTTGTTTTGTATGAAATTATTTTAATTTTATTAAAAGTATCTCCTGCATTGTGGAGATATATTTGTGTTTTGCGTTTTTATATTCTAAATAGTTTATTATTTGAATTTGAAAAAAAGGCAGAAATGAAATTAAAAATAAGTAAGAGGGCTATGTTCGGCTGTGCCGAATCTGAGATACCCTTCAGATTGGACTTTCGATACCCGAATCTTTTTTAATTTTTATCCGTTTTTTTTATTAATGAAATATTTATAACTTTTAAATAGGGGTCGGTGTCATATTTTAATCCTCTTTGGGTAATTGTTGCAGCTGCAGGGGGTTTTACCCTAAATTTTGTATAGACTTTTGCCCTGATTTTTTAAAATTTTGAATGGCAACTTCATTGGGTGATGGGGTAAGTATTTTTTTTTTTTTTTTTTTTCATATATTTTATTATTGGATCTTCGCTTAAGCGAACTAACAATAAGTATTCAAATCTTAAGACTAAGTAATTAATATGAGCCCAGCCAGTGCCAGACTAAAATTTAAGTTCTCATAATAAAATAGTTATTTTCATCTAAGCGCAATAGTATCCCTCTTTTTCAGACGGGAGTGTCTACTATGTTGCAAGATACTTCGAGCGAGCGGATTTGGATGCGTTTCCAGCTTATTTAAATACTTGTCCACATATTTCAGGATTTCGCTTTTAACTAGTGGAACTTCTAGATCCTTATGGATGTTGCTGTTTTTCACATACCACGGAGCACTAGTTATCATTCTTAGGATTTTATTTTGACGGCGTTGTATTTTTTCGATGTTAGAGGCGGAAGCAGTGCCCCATAATTGTATACCGTAGCACCAAATTGGTTTTAAAATCGAGTTGTAGATTAGAAGCTTACAATCAAGACGTAGCACAGAGTTTCTACCAATTAGCCAGTGGATTTGAGCAGCTTTAAGTTTCATTTGCGTCAGCTTAGCATCTATATGAGGCTTCCATGTAAGGCGGCGATCAAGGTGAATACCAAGATATTTTGTCTCAGATCGTTGAGGCACATTATGGTTGTTGATAGTGATTGGAGGGCACGTTTCTTTGCGTAAAGTAAAAGTTACGTGGGTACATTTTTGTTCATTTATCTTTATTCCCCATAACTTTGCCCATTTCTCGACCTGGGTTACGTGTTGTTGCAGCTGGTTTGAAGCCTCTTTAGGGTCTTTGTGAATACTAAGAAAAGCAGTGTCGTCAGCAAATGTCGACGTGTGTGTGAAACTATTGGTTGGCATATCTGCCGTGTAAAGCAAGTACAAAATTGGACCTAGTATACTTCCTTGAGGGACACCAGCCTCTATTGGTTGGGAACAACTTATTTGGTTTCCCTCTTTGATCATAAATTGTCGGCCTGTTATGTATTTTTCTAAAAGGTTGAAAATATTAGCTGGAAGGTTGAGCTTTAGTTTGTTTAGAAGGCCTTCATGCCATACTTTGTCGAAAGCTTGTGAGACATCGATAAAAAGCCCGGAGCAGTACTTCTTTTCCTCAAAGGCTTTTCTTATAACCTGTACCAACCTGTGAGTTTGTTCGATGGTACTATGTTGACTTCTAAAGCCGAATTGGTGATTTGGAATGCAGTTGTTGTCATTCAGGATCGGATTTAGCTTGTTTTTTAACACTTTTTCGAACAATTTTGACATTGTGGGTAACAAACTTATGGGCCTATAAGATTCTACCTTCGAGGGATCTTTGCCAGGCTTAGGAATCATCTTTACTAAGGCAACTTTCCATATAGGCGGAAAATGTTCAAGCCGAATTATCGCGTTAAAAATAAAAAGAATGATTCTTTTAGCAGTAAGAGGCAGCTCTATGATCATTTTGTTGCTTATTTTGTCAACGCCAGGAGCTTTTTTACCGTTAAGGTTAGAAATAGCTTCTACCACATCTGAATATTGGAAACGTATTTCTATAGGACGTCTAGAAACAACAGGCGGTAATTCCCTCACGTCAGTGCATGTATTAGGAGTGAACACGTTTCTTAAATGGCTTGCGAGTAGATCGCATTTTTCTTCATCATTTCTAGCCCAGGATCCTCTCAGATTGCGCAGTGGTGGTTTTGCGATTACAGGTCTTTTAAGACGTCTAGCTGATCGCCATAAGGAATAATTTGTCTGAGGAGTCGCGTCTAGACCTTCCAGGTACTCTTTCAGTGATGCCATTCTGTGAGCCTCCAACAAGCTTTTTAATTGGGTTGTACATTCTTTCAGCTTAGTTTTAAGTTGGGGCGATCTATGTTTTTGCCATTCCCTGCGGGCTTTTCTTTTTTCAGATACGAGCTTTTCCACATCTTCAGAGAAAATTTTGTTGTACCTAGCCTGGCGGTAGGTAGAAGACGCATGTTCAACGGCTTTTTTAATGTTTTCATTTAGGACGCTCAGACAATCATCTATGTCTCCGGGAGTTTTTAGCGATTGGTTCTCCGTGCAGTGCGTACTAATATATTTTTTATATTTCAACCAATTAATTCTTTTAGATAAGAAAAACTCACTAGCTGCTATTTGGTGAGGACTGCAAATAGTGATTATTGTGGGTGAGTGGTCAGAAGATAAATCCAAGGAGGCTTGAGCCTCAATGAGCTCCAAGGATATACCTTTTGCTACGCCAAAATCAATTACGTCTGGAATTTTATTGTGGTCTGTTGGCCAGTAGGTTGGTTGTCCAGTTGAAATAACGAAAAGTCCCATTTCCGACACGGAGTCATACAAGACACGACCTCTGGGACTAATTAGGCGGGAGCCCCAGTATGTGTGCTTAGCGTTATAGTCTCCAGCAGCTATGAAGCGGGGACCTAATGATTTGTAGAAATTGTTGTACTGATCCTTCGTTATGGAGAATCTGGGTGGACAGTAAACTGATGAAATAACAAGGTTATGGAAAAATTCATCAATGCAGACGTTTATTGCTTGCATATAACATTCAGATAGGCCACCCAACCATTGGTGCTTAATTCTTGATTTGATTAAAATAGCAGAGCCACCACAGGATCTATCCCTGGGATCTTTTGAATCATAAAAATTGTATCCACTAATTTTAAAAGTGCTTCTAGATGTCATATGAGTTTCGGAAATCAACATGACATCGATTTTTTGGTGTGTTAAAAAGTAGTCGAGCTCGTTTTTGTGTTGGCGGATGCCGTTTGCGTTCCAGAAACAAACCCTAAGGCAGTTCATGGTCTTTTAAGCATGGCCTGCAGAAGAGCAGACTGCATTTTCTGCATCTCCTGCATCATGCTAGCCATTTGCGCCATTATATGCGTAAATTGTTTGACCATATTGTCAATTACGGCTTCCAGACGGCTAAAATTGGGACCAGTTGATTCACTTGTTGGCACTTGTTGTTGTGTGGTTGGTTGGTTTGGCCTTTGTTCATTGGACTGGTTTGACTTTAGTGCGTTGGCGTAAGAAATTTGACCTGTAGTTGGCTGTGACATCTGGGGAATGTTTGTTGTTGGTATATTTAACGGCTGGGGAGGGGCAGGAACTACCTTCGGCTTAGATGAGCGCATAACTAAATCAAAGACAGGACAACCTCTGTAGTTGGCAGTGTGGTTTCCACCACAATTGCTGCACTTCTTCACCCTAGGGTCATCTTTTGGTTTGTCGCACTTGGTTGTAACATGCAGATCCCCACATACAACACAAACAGAAGGCAACTTACAGTAAGTTTTTGTGTGGCCATATTCCTGACAATTTAAGCACTGTACAGGTCCAGATCGCTTATGCGGGACTTCCACTGTAACTCTACGGTGCATAATATATCTTAAACCATAAATAGGGTGAGTTTCGTTTTTCTTTAATTTGGCATCACCAGGCTCAAGTTCAACTCGAAACAATGGTTGAGGGTATTTTTCCCTGTTTCTAATATTTGTCACAGTCCTTACCTTAAATCCTTCGCTGCACAAACTGGTCTTTATCTCCTCCGGGTCAACATTTGAGTCAATTCCTTTTATGACTACCTGGAGGCCTTTTGCGTTTTTTAGCTGGTAAGTGTAAAAGTTCTTTTTTAATTTCTCAAATTCCGACACCGTGGCGCGGTAAGCGTTCTCGTGACTTACTTGAATTTTGGTCTCATATATATTACCACGTTTTATGTTCGACACATAAAAGTTCTTTTCGCCTATTAATGCAACTAAAAATTTAATGAGGTCGTTCGAGTTTTTTTCTCTTAAATAAATTGGAGGAGGCTTAAAATTTTTTTCCGTGACGGGGCCATCATTATCATCTGTTTGCAGAATGGCAAGCGATTTTGCGATGTGGTTGGCCTTTCATCGTCTTTTAAAATTTTTGCAGGTTGACTTACTTCTGCCGACTTCGGACTTCTCCCCCTTTTAAGGACTGTTACGTACCTGTCCATCCCTACCTGGATCTTAGGAGCACACGCAGAAATTGGGCCTGGAGCGCCTTTAGCAGCTGTAGGTGCGACACGAGAACTTGATAAAGAAGACCGCGATGAAGATGGCACCTCGGTATTTTTTTTATAATTTTTAAACAGAGATTGGGCTAAATTTGTCCCTTGTTCAGTACATTTATTTAAATTAGGCACACTTGCACTTAAACTGTTTGTATTTGTTTTCGGTTTTGCACTTAAATAGTTTCTATTATATTCAGGGTCTCTAATATTTTCATTGCTAACGCTTTCTGAGCTTAACACAATGTAAGCATTTCGGCTATTAGGCCCACTGTCACTACGATTACTGTTACTCATTAACCGTTTGGTTTTTTTTTTATTTTGTTTAGTTTGTTTTTATTTTCGATTCTCGCTTATGTCTTGTAGGTATGTATATTAACAAATTTTTTTTTTTTGTAACTTATTACAAATATCACCTATTACAAATATACACTCGCGTAGACACGTCCGTACACTACGAGATTAAGAGAGCAAGTAAGTATGTTTTAGGAATATGCTTGGGAGGGAAAAATTAATGGTGGTCTGTGATACATTTTATTCCTCTAGGGGCAACTCCGGCAAAGTAGTAAGGGTTTTTGCCCCATTTTTTTAAATTTTGTATGGCAACCCCCTTAGCGCATGGAGATAAGAGGTAGACATATTCTAGGAATACGTTTGGGAGGAAACACTAATGGGGGTGTGGGGTACATTTTATTCCTCTAAGGACGACTCCGGAGAAGTTGTAGCGGTTTTTACCCTATTTTTGCAAATTTTGTATGGGAACCCTCTTAAGGCGTGGAAATAGGGGTCAAGTATACTTTAGGAATCCGTTTGAGAGGAAAAACTAATGGGGGTCTGTGATATTCCTCTAGGCAACTCTGGCGAGGTAGAAAGGGTTTTTATCCCATTTTTTTTTAATTTTGTATGGCAAACCCCTTAGCGCGTGGAGATAGGAGGTAAATATATTCTAGGAATACGTTTGGAAGGAAACACAAATGGGGGTCTGTGATACATTTTATTCCTTTAGGGGCGACTCCGGCGAAGCCTTACTACTTCGGCGGAGTTTTCCCTTTGCCCCACTTTTTTAATTTTGTATGACAACCCCCTTAGCGCATGGAGATAGGAAGTAAATATATTCTAGGAATACGTTTGGGAGGGAAAAATTAATGGTGGTCTGTGATACATTTTATTCCTCTAGGGGCAACTTCGACAAAGAAGTAAGTGTTTTTACACCTTTTTTTAAATTTTGTATGGCAACCCCCTTAAGGCGTGGAAATAGGGGTCAAGTATACTCTAGGAATCCGTTTGAGAGGAAAAAATAATGGGGGTCTGTAATATATTTAATTCCTCTAAGGGCGCCTCTGGAGAAGTTGTAGGGGTTTTTGCCCTATTTTTTCAAATTTTGTATGGCAACCATGTTAGGGGCTGGACATAGGGGGCAAGTTTGTTCTAGGAATATGTTTGCGAGTAGAAAATAGCAGGGGTTTGTCCCATTTTTTATTTCTCTAAGGCCGACTATGTAGAAGTTGTGGGCGTTTTTTTTATAATTTTTGTAAATTTTGTATGGTGACCCCTTTAGGGTGTGGAGATAGGCGGTTAGTATGTTCTAGGAATATGTTTGGTATAAAAAACTAATGGGACCGACTCTAAAGAATTTCTCCTTTGTTAAAAAAAAGTTAGCAGCTTAATGGAGACTCGGACTGCAGGCCGACTTTCTAAAATATCCATGAACAGACATCTTATATATAAAATAAGAAAGTAAGTCTATAGGCGAAGCTATTTCTTTACACAAACAGCTTGCAGCTCTGCCTAAAATTAACTTTTGCTGACACCTGGTAATTTATTGGTACTAACGCTATTTTGAGAATTTAGATAAATTGATGGCACTTACAGTGGTGACTATATGTGTATTGCACTGCCAAAGCTAGATTTCATATTAACGAAAAGAAAACTAAACTATTTATTACACACGATTCCGATTATTTTAGTTTTTTTTCTCCATGTATTTGTTTTCAGTTCGCTAAAACAAAAAATTTAATGTTATTTTCAAGTACATAAGAGCTAAAAGCATATTGCTTTTCAATAATACTTTCTTTATTTTGTTATCAATTTATTTAATACTTTTAAAAGAGGCATCTGCCGTAATCTTTTTTAAATAGAAAAATATTTTTTACTTCTCCTTTTATTAACATCTTAAGCAAGCCCTTACTAGCTTTTGATTATTATTATATTTTACTGCAAAAATATTCTTCCTTAAAAAAATTATATTCCTTTTATTTTATTTATGTTTGAAATAACCTTTTGGCACTTATGTATATCCCTCTACATAAACTTATCAAAGAACAAATATTAAGGAATTATATCAATTATCGGGATTTCTTTGTTCTGCTATTACACCTATTCAATCATAAAGCAAATGACTATGGCAGTTTATATAAGTAGACTGTAATCCTCTTGAGTAAATCAAAAATGTATCAATAGACATTTCAATACGATACATTCTTACTTACACTCAATATTATCAGCAGCAACACTATTTACTCCTGCCCAGGCTAATATTGCTTTAGGTTTAGCGTAAAAAATATATTTAATGAAATGTAGAAGAAATAATAACAATTTTGGCTGTGTGTGCATCCGGCCAATCAAATCACCATTCCCTTTGTCCGTCTGGCTATTTTAAGTTTTTGTTTGTTGAGCCTTTCTATATCTTTAAAGAAATCATCTTCATATTGCCCTCGAATTTACCTTTTTTTTTGTTTTGTTTCCTAAGAAAATGTAATATTTTTTGTATTTTTTTTAAGCAGAGTGTTAATAAAAGCAAGTAATCATGGAGATTATGTAGACTTTACTTATAAGCACATGCCTTATGAAAGAGTTGCCAACTTTATAATTAAAAAAATTTTCTAAGAAAATATCAAATATCGCAAAAAATTTTATACTTTTAATTTGTTCTATTCCAAAGGAAACTGTTAAAGTTTTCCAAATATAATTTTAAAATTTTGCCCACAAAAAATTTAAATTTGAAATGTGGAAACTCTGTTATAAGAAATAACTAAATTGTTTCCTTTTTATTTTTTCATTCATTTGTATACTTTAAATCCTGACTAGATGCTTGAATAGCATTACTGATGTACTTAAGGCTTATCGTCTACTCTTTACTTTTCTGTTGTTAATGCTGATATTGCTGCTGATGTTGTTGTCTTTATAGAAGACTTAAACGAAACGCATTTTTTTCAATGAGTATAATGTAGAAGAAAAAAAAAATTTAAATCGAAAATTAAAAAAGCCAGGCAGCATAGAAAACATTTAGTCAAGTAAATCATGTAAGAGTGCTATATTCGGCATTGCCAAATATTTTTAAACCCTTCACTAATACTTAGAAAAATTAAGTTGTTTAAGTTTAAAAGTTTAACAATTTTAATTGAATAAGCTTTCGATTCAAACGCGCGATAATTAATTAAACTGTTGCGCTTTAGAATATGCTTGTCTTTTTATTTGTGTTTATAGTAGTGTGTTTTATCAAGATTAAATTTAATAAAACCTTAAAAAACAAGTAAGAACGCTTTATTCGGCTGTGCCGAATCCTATATACCCTTCACATTGTCCTTATTAAACCCCGGTGACTACGGAAAAGTTGTAGGGGCTTTTAAAAAAATTTTTCAAATTTTTTATGACAACCCTTGTAGTCTTGAATGATATGCGGTAAGTATTTCCTGCAAAAGTGTTTGCAAGAAACAATGAGGGTCCGTCCTATATGTGACGTATCCACGGGCACCCTGGAAGCTGTATTGGGGGATTTTTTTACGGTTTCCTAAGCTTGAATGGGAGCATGGGGCAAATAAGTTTTTAAAATATAATTGAGAGGTGAAACTAATGGGGGTCGGCCGCACACTTTTTTCTCCGACGACTCTGGGAAAGTTATGGGCGTTTTTACATCATTTTTGTAAATTTTGTATGGCAACTCGCTAAGATGATGCTAATAGGAAATATGTTATGGAAAGGAAAACTAATGTGGGTCCCTAATAAATTTTATTCCTTGTTAGGGGCTGGAGGTAGGGGGTAAGTATGTTCCTCAAAAATGTTTGGAAAAAAAATCAATTGGAGTCGGTTTCACATTTGACCTTCGAAGCTAAGGGAGCATTAAAAAAAAATTATAAAAAAAATTAAACTTTGTATGGCAACCCTGTTAGTGGGCGGAGATAGGGCGTATGTATGTTCCATAAAAATGTTTTTAAATAAAAAAAAAAAAAAAAATGGGAGTACACATTATATTGCACTCCTGTAGGGGCAGCTCTGGGACAGCTGTAGAGGTTTTAATCCTAGCGAAATAAGTAGAGGCCAAATCAGGGGCCAAATCGTCGCATACGTTTCGAATCGTATTTCACTCGATAAATCGAGTTGTCAAAGCTCTTAATGTAGAATTTCTAATAAGAACTTTTAAATTTCGATTTGAATCGAATGCGCTAATTCGGCTTTAATTTTACTTAAATTTTGTATTAAAATTTCTCTCTTCTTTAAGTCTTTACTCTCTGCTTTTTATACCAAACAGCTCATGTAAAGTGATGTTGCATTAGCACTCTTTATTTCCATAAAACCTATTTTAATAGGATAAATTACATAAGCTGACTTTACATTAACTCAAGGGCCAAAAAACATATCTGCACAATATTATCTAAAAAATGGATTTTGTAAAAAGTTTATATGGTTCAACAAACTTTTACATGTACCCGAATCGCCCATGTAAAGGGTATACAAAAGAATCTTAAAGATTCGTTAAGAATTAAGTAGTTTTTTTGTCGGTTCAATCAAAAATAATAAAAATAATAAAAATGGTCATGAATAAAAAAAGAAAAGATGATAATGATGACGATGTAGGCGATAGTCATAAGTATTTCCTTCTTTTTCCCTTCCTATTTGGTTGTGGTCCGTTGTAAGTTTGCAGTTGTGTGTTATGGCTTTATGATTATTTGTTAAACAGCAGCTGCTATCTGTGAGTTTTATGCCAGTAGTGCGTTATGTTTATTACGAAAGAGGATTTTTTTTCTATCTGATCTCTGGCTTATAATCAATAGGTTTAATGTTTGTTACTATTAAAGATGTTTCTTTTTAAAGATTTTTCCATATGTATTTCCTTTGACTTAAAAAAGATTATTAGTATTCTGGCATTGTAAGCTCATTTAAAAATTATGATCTTAAAGCAATAATCTTAACCGAAGTTATAATAATTTATTTAAAGGTAAAGTAATAATAAAAGTAAATTTTAGGTTCTATGCTTTTTAAGGGAATAACTGAAATTAATTTATAGAAATATACATAGTTTATTCTAACAAAAAATTTACAAATTTTATTTAAGTAACAGTACATTCTTGGGTGTCTTTTGGTTTTTTTAAATATTTGAAAAAACTTAATTCAAAAAAGAGCTTTATATTTTAATATAGAAAATATTCGAAGATGCATTTTCCTTATAAATTATGTGAGTTCGTATTTTGATAAAGATTTTTTCTAGACATAGCGTTTTTATTTATTTTCTTCGATCTTCTGTTTTAATGCTTTGTCCTATTTATTCAAGCTCAAGATCTTTTGTTTTTTGTTTTTTCGATATTTCGCCACCACAATGGGAAGCTTCGTCAGGAAAGTTTTTTATTTTTAATAAACAATTCAAAAAATTATTTAAATATTATTAACAACAATTTCAAAGGAAACGGAAACAGAAATATTTTGACATACTAGTACATACATTAAACAAATTATGTAACTAACAAAAAAATTAAAAACATACATAGTACATAGTATAAAAACATTACATAATTGTGAGGAAATTAATTAAACTAATATTCAGATCTTATTTACTAAAAGTCTATAATTTTGGGCTACATTAGCTGTGTCTGTTTTATAATTAATTCGTTGTGTAGATGGAAGTTTTATAATTTGTAACATTTCTAACATATACCTTCGTTTATAGTTTATAAGTAAGTGATTTATAGACCTTAGGTTCAGCTTGCGTTTCCCTGTTCAAATTAGTCCGGTTCTTATATTGTCTTATCAATCTACAAACTAGTGCAATTGGAAAATCATTGTCAATCAAAATATTTTTAACCTTCTCCATATTCTTCCTATGAAATTCCATATTACTAATCTTCGAAACTTTCTCAATTAAATTCCGTGCTGTATTAATAATAACTCTCTTAGGATGTTTCGAATGATAATTAATAATTCTTCCCGATGACGTTGGCTTCTGATACCAATCTATTAATAAATTTCCACCCCTTCTTATAACTAATGTATCCAAATATGGAATCCTAGAATCACATTCCTTTTCAATAGTAAATTTTATATCCCCATGGAACGAATTAAAAACCATTAAAACATTATCGATCAAATGACTCGGAACAATACAAAATAAGTCATCCACATATTTCGTTATAATTTTCGGTTTTACATCTAATCTATCAACACAGTAATCTAATAATTTCTCCATAACAATATCTGCTACTATCGGAGATGCTGGAGATCCCATTGGAAGTCCTTTCCGTTGTATATATATTTTATCGTCATACTTGAAATACCTATTATCAAGTAAACAGAATCTAAGAATGCGAAGAAAAAGATCCTTATTTATATCTGTATAACTTTCTATCAAATCCCATTTCTCCTCAATAATACTTAGTGCCATTTCCACTGGTACATTTGGAAATAAAGATACTACATCAAGTGAAACTAATTCCTCATTATCCTGTATCTTTATATTCTCTATCCTTTCCCTAAATTGTAAAGAATCTCTCACATTATATCTAGAATTCTCACTTAATTTCCTAAGAATATTCGCAATATATTTACACAGTTCATATGACGGTGAATTCACATATGAACAAATTGGTCTTAAAGGAAAATGTTCCTTATGTATCTTCGGTACCCCATACAACCTTGGTGCCGTAGATACATTCGTTTTAAGCCTGTTTCTTTCAATTGGTGTAATAACCTCCAATTTAAACAGTTCTTCTATCAAACTATTATTTGTTACCTGTAATTTGTTCGTCGGATCTTTATTACACAATTGGTATGTGGTAATATCACCCACAATGTCCATCATCCTCGAGTCATAGTCACATCTATTCATTGCAACAGTCAACTTGGCTATTAAGCAGAAACATCAAATGTTAAGGCAGCTTTCAGCAGAATTAGAATATGTATCCGAATATTTAAGTTATAAGTTACAAACTGATGTTTACAACAAATTTATTCAACACCAAAACAGGTTAGCTATGTTTTTTAATATTAAGATAAAAGAGGTACCTAAGAAAAAGTTTGACTCCCTTATGGATTTATGGAGAAAGGATTTAGGTATTAGACAAAACACAAAGTGGTTTGTGAACAAATCAGATTATGATGTTCCGGCCGATGTACAGTGGGTTCTTTCTCTAGGACAAAAACACGCTTTACCAGTAAGAAGAGAAAATTTGCCAATTTTAAAAGTTATAGCGGATGGGGAGGACTTTATACAGACAGTAACTGATAAAGAAGATCAAGAGACGGCTAGGAATAAATTCACAAACATTGTTGATGACCATTTAAATAGGGAACGTTTGACAAATAGGGATAAATTCGTTTTAGAAAAAGTGGACACAACTGAAAAGTTTTTGAAGAAAAATAAAAATTTACTTATTTTGAATGCAGATAAGGGGAATACGACTGTTGCAATGAATAGATGTGACTATGACTCGAGGATGATGGACATTGTGGGTGATATTACCACATACCAATTGTGTAATAAAGATCCGACGAACAAATTACAGGTAACAAATAATAGTTTGATAGAAGAACTGTTTAAATTGGAGGTTATTACACCAATTGAAAGAAACAGGCTTAAAACGAATGTATCTACGGCACCAAGGTTGTATGGGGTACCGAAGATACATAAGGAACATTTTCCTTTAAGACCAATTTGTTCATATGTGAATTCACCGTCATATGAACTGTGTAAATATATTGCGAATATTCTTAGGAAATTAAGTGAGAATTCTAGATATAATGTGAGAGATTCTTTACAATTTAGGGAAAGGATAGAGAATATAAAGATACAGGATAATGAGGATTTAGTTTCACTTGATGTAGTATTTTTATTTCCAAATGTACCAGTGGAAATGGCACTAAGTATTATTGAGGAGAAATGGGATTTGATAGAAAGTTATACAGATATAAATAAGGATCTTTTTCTTCGCATTCTTAGATTCTGTTTACTTGATAAAAGGTATTTCAAGTATGACGATAAAATATATATACAACGGAAAGGACTTCCAATGGGATCTCCAGCATCTCCGATAGTAGCAGATATTGTTATGGAGAAATTATTAGATTACTGTGTTGATAGATTAGATGTAAAACCGAAAATTATAACGAAATATGTGGATGACTTTTTTTGTATTGTTCCGAGTCATTTGATCGATAATGTTTTAATGGTTTTTAATTCGTTCCATGGGGATATAAAATTTACTATTGAAAAGGAATGTGATTCTAGGATTCCATATTTGGATACATTAGTTATAAGAAGGGGTGGAAATTTATTAATAGATTGGTATCAGAAGCCAACGTCATCGGGAAGAATTATTAATTATCATTCGAAACATCCTAAGAGAGTTATTATTAATACAGCACGGAATTTAATTGAGAAAGTTTCGAAGATTAGTAATATGGAATTTCATAGGAAGAATATGGAGAAGGTTAAAAATATTTTGATTGACAATGATTTTCCAATTGCACTAGTTTGTAGATTGATAAGACAATATAAGAACCGGACTAATTTGAACAGGGAAACGCAAGCTGAACCTAAGGTCTATAAATCACTTACTTATGTTCCTCTTTTATCTGAAAGATTAGAAAACTCGACAATTTATGATAATAGGAAATACAAAATGGCACATAAAACATTTAACACGTTTGATAAATATTTTAGCAAGACAAAGGGTAAAATAGATAAATTTGAAATGTCCAATTTAGTATATAAGATACCATGTAAGGGTAGTGAAAATGACAATTGTAATAAGGTATATGTAGGTACAACAAAAAATAAACTAAAAACCAGAATTGCTGGACACAAATCAGATCAGAAATATAGAGACAGTACCACAACACAAAAAACAGCATTATCATTACATTGCACTAATTCAGATCATTATCCAGATTTCAAAAACACTTCAATTTTGAATATAGAGAACAACTATAAACGAAGGTATATGTTAGAAATGTTACAAATTATAAAACTTCCATCTACACAACGAATTAATTATAAAACAGACACAGCTAATGTAGCCCAAAATTATAGACTTTTAGTAAATAAGATCTGAATATTAGTTTAATTAATTTCCTCACAATTATGTAATGTTTTTATACTATGTACTATGTATGTTTTTAATTTTTTTGTTAGTTACATAATTTGTTTAATGTATGTACTAGTATGTCAAAATATTTCTGTTTCCGTTTCCTTTGAAATTGTTGTTTATAATATTTAAATAATTTTTTGAATTGTTTATTAAAAATAAAAAACTTTCCTGACGAAGCTTCCCATTGTGGTGGCGAAATATCGAAAAAACAAAAAACAAAAGATCTTGAGCTTGAATAAATAGGACAAAGCGTAAAAAAAAAATATATAATTTCTGTCAAACAAATTTGTCAAATAAAAAAATATTTTCCAGATTAAAAAAAAAATATAATTTTTGGACAATTTAAGAACAAACACGTGCAATGTGATTGAATTAAATAAAAAAGCGTGGGTACTTCATCATAGAACGATCAGGAGAAACAAAATTTACCATTTACATCTCCCTATGTACATGCGTATGTACATATGTAATTATGTATGTAGATGACAACTGTTACTTTTCCTGGAAGAAATGGTACAAAAAGATTTTCCACAAACTTTTATAATGAAAAGATTCCATAGCCCGAAGCCCTTAACGGTTATCAAGAAAAAATATTTTTAATCTCAAAGAATTTGAATGGCGAAACCCCAATTTTTTCCCTTAAGAAGAGAAGGGAAGTTATTTTCGCAACAAAATGTGTGTGTATGTTCAAAATGTTGTTCAAAACTCCCCATTTTCTGACGACAATGCAATCCCTAAAATGATCATATTTACATTTCTTACAAATAGTTTAAAATAAATGTCAAATTTGTTTCCTTTTTATTTTTTTATTTAATTTATCTTTTTATTCTTTTTCCAATTTTCAGGAAAAACATTTGTTTATTGCCATGATTTTCTTCTTTCACCATGGATCATTATTAAAAAATGTGCAAAATATTCGTTTTAAATTTATTTTAAAAATTGGTTTCCTTTTTAACTATGTATGTAAATCATGGTGTTACATTAATGCTCATTGGATAGCAAATGCCTATTTACACGGCCAAAAATAAAATAAGCTGCAGTTAACAGTTGTCTACTTTAAATCGATCTGCCAGTGGAAGCATTATTTACTTTTTTAAAGAATATTTTATCTATAAAAATTCTTTTAAGACCAATTTTTGTACGTAATAAAGTCACACAATAATTAAACATTAACTTAACCACAGTACTAAATGCAAATTGGTACAGAGTTTGCGAATTTTTATTATCGCTATAATAGAGAATTACTATTTTTCGATTTAAAAATATGCAAAAAAGTAATAAATATTAAAAAACTTAATTTCGTTTTATCTTAATTTTATTTTTATAGAATAAACATTTCCCTACAACTCAAAAAACCTCTAGAAATGTGAAAAATTGCTTTTTGTCCACTCAGTTAACTTTTGCTCTTAATCGGGGTTAAAAGTACTTTATCTAACATTTCTAGGTTAAGTATCTTAAAAAATGTAAAGGCGTTCTAAAAATTAAAAAAAGGTAAAAAACCAAAAATATGAGAAAAGCCTTTTTTTTGTCTTCTGTGTTGACTTGACCTTGGTAGAGTTAATTAATAATAATTTCGTATTTTAAGATTTATATTACCAAAAAATTGGAAAAATATGCAAACAACATAAGGCAAGTCCTTTTTGTTCATTTCAATCATTTGAGCATTTTCTTTCAAAATTATAAATATACTTATACTTTAAAAATTTAAGAGAAACATTTTTTAGACCTGCAAAAAATTCAATTTACGTTTTCATATTTAATGGTTTTAAATTAACAAAAAGTATGCAGATATAATTTTTACCCCTTTTCTTATCCTCTAAGTGTACAAAATTTCAAAAAAATACTCCATAATCAAAACACCGAATGAAAGGAAATTTTGAATATTCAATTAAAAAAAAAAATGAGAGAATTGCTTGTAATAGCCGAGTACCGGCAATTTTTTTCCATTTTTATTCTCCTCACCGCAAACTGAAAAAAAAAACATCTACAAACTCAAGAATTGCGCAACTAAAATCGTCGCGTATAAAGTTAGACTTAAGAAATTAAAATAAATGTTTTGTCTTTATTGGCTAAAAAAGTGCAAAAGTACTAAAAAAGGACTAAGAAATTGTACTGATACTTTTTTGAGTTCTTTCTTTTCTTTGGCTTTAAGGTAACAAAGTGGATTAAGCACCATCATTAATTTTTTATTTTTTGTTAGAAATAATTATTAACTTTTGGTTTATATTTTTTTCTCAGGATATAATTATTATTTTACAGCTTTTATAACAATATTTGTAATTGTTTTGATAATAATATTACTTAAAAATATAAATATTTTATCTGCCAAAAATAAATAAAACTAAAAAATATAATTTTTTTTTGACAAAAAAATAAGGATAAGAAATATTTTTTTTAGAAGAAATGAAAAGTCAAAAATTTTAAAATTACTTGATTTTTTAAAAATCTAGTTTAGCACCATCAACCTAATATACTTTACTTGACTTTTCGTTGCTTCTTTTGTACATGATTTTTTTAAATAAAAATTTGAAAAGAATTATTTTTTTTAGTTTCTAAACTACCGTCATTTCCCCTTTACGATATAAAATTTAGAAACAGTTCAAGGCAAGGGTCCATTTAATTTTGAATATTTTGCTTATTTTTAAAATTTAGTTTCTATAGAGAATAATTAAGGAGATAAAAATTTATTAATTTTTTTCTTACTTGTAAGTCAGTCAGTCATTCAGCCAATCTGTCAGTCAGTGAGTCAGCCAGTTGGTTGGTTGGTTTTTGTGGTAGTTCGATGCAAGCAAGCTGTCAAGTAGAGTCTAAATGACCCCGTTTTGACAACACTACACCACTCGATAGGTGATAGGTCCCCTTAAGCCATGGTCTAAGGGAAAATGGAGTACTAGACCCACCATGTCGCGTTGATGTAACTCGACAGGTCGTTCAGCCTAATCGCAGATACATCCCCTAGGCTGTCTAGTACATGATGGCCCAGATATTCGGCCAATACGTGATGAGTCAAATGTAAACTTAATTTGTTTGTGGGTGCAGCGATTCCGCACAACTGCTTTGGCTCTGGACGTTCCACGGCCATGGCCCAGCCGATTTTCAAGGACTCCTGAAAACATTCAACTGGTTAAAAGCAGTTCACGTACAATCCGCGACTGGCATTACAGAAAAGTCACTGAGATTTCCAATTACTCATGAAATTTTAAAAAGGATCTGAAGTCATATCCTTCCATCAAGTCATTAAAGAACTGAAAGAAAGTGACTTTGATTTATGCAAAAATTCCTGTGAAACGATGTTGGAGCATTTTTGCTCTTTTAATCCCATTTTTTTGAGCGACGAGACTCATTTTTACTTAAACGACCACGTCACCTAACCAAACTGCAGCTACTCATCTTCAAAAACCCGCAAATTTCGATTCAAACATCAAAATCCATTGAATTGGCCTAGGTCAATTGTTGAAGTGCCTTATCCATGCATGCGATAATTGGACCATTTTCACCGAAAATTCTTGAAACCAGTCGACGAATTTCAACGGTAAAAATTATCGATATATGATAACGGAATACTTTTTGCCAAAACCATGATCCCATCTATCCTTCTTTTTAAACATGAGGCTTAAACAGGATGGTTCGACTGCACAGACAGCCAAAGCTTCGATGAATTTGCTTTGGGAAAATTTCCTCCGCAAACTGATCAGTCGCTTTAGGGACATCCCATGGCCACCGAGATTGCCCGATCGAACTCTCATGGATTTGTTATGGGGCTACCTCAAAGAAAGTCCCCAATCTCTTGTTGCTTTAAAGGAAAATATTGTTTGAGAAATCTGCTATATTGAACCAAGTTTACTGCAGCGTGTGGCGCAGAACTCCGTTTTGAACAGTGTGTTTAACTCGACGAAAGACATCTGAATGACATACTTCTTACAAGATAAATCCACATTTGTTTTTAATTAAACCCTCTTAAAAGATATGCATTAATTTTGCTTATAAACTGGTTTCAATTTATATTAAATAATTTTAAAATTATGTGGTTTAATAATATGGACGAAATTTCAAAACAACCTTTTTAATAAATATAACTTATACGCAACCATGTGCTGCATTAAATATTTCTTGGATTTTAAGGGTTGTTACAATCATTATTTTTGTTTTCATAACATGAACTAAGCCCAAAGAGATATCTCATAAATCCAATACATATTTAAATGTAAATTAATCTTCTATTATCATTATTTTTTCCCCATCATTTAATAATTTTTTTTAATAAAAATAAGAAAATTGATTTGAAAATCTTTTCACTTTATTAGTTTCTGGCATATTTTGCCACTCTCGTCACATGCTATTCAAACAACTGGCTAAATATAAAAAATAAGGAAATAAAGTATATTTAAACAAACTCCCAAAGATATTTTTATATACAGACAGGATTTATAATAAATTACCATCACTTTCCATTTAAGGCCGGTGTAACATTCATTGGCTGTTTGGATTTAGTGTCTGACATTTTATGTAAAGATAAAGGTAAACTATGTAAATTATTTATTACTTTTCTTTCTTTGCTCCTTTGTATTTTGGTTGAATATTAAAACATATTCTAGTGTTTTTCTTTATTGAAAATTCAATAAATAAAATTACATTTTTTTTTAAAAGGAAACGGTAAAAGAATAATGAAAAAATTTTAATATTAACACTAAAAGGTGGACGAAGGAAAAATTACGTGATATATTTTAAGAAATTTTTAAATTTAAAAAAAAATAAGCCAAAATATATAAAAAAAATTAAATTAGCCAGGTAGGTTTCTTTTAGCTTAAAACCCAATTAAAAAAATTTGTTTCAGAATTCAAAATAACTAGAGATTTCATGCTTAAGAATTAATTTAAATATAAATTTGTAATTATAATAATTTGTAATTATTGGGCAATTGCGTCTTAAGTGTTTTGGATACTTTGGGATATTTTGAAATTTTCTTTTATGCCTCATTATAAAACTTGCTTATGCTTTAGCCATTTTGAATCTCCTTTTGATGCTCAAGCTTAATTTTTGTTAAAGTTATTTAACCTTAATTCTACCTCTGTCTGCAAATACTTTCAACGCGTATACTTTTGTTCATAAAAAACTCCTTTTATCTTTTAAGAAGGATTAGCTGTACGACGTCAAAGTATACTTTCATCCACGTTTGTATATTCAAATCTAAAATTTTATTTTAGTTGTGAATAAAAAAGTAGAGACATTTTAAGTTTTCTTCTATAGCTCTAGGTTTTTTATGTTTTTTTATATTTTGTTAATATTAAATGGTATATGTCTACTTTGCATGTCTATCTATTGAAAAAAATTTAACTCTTAAAAGAAGTTTCTATTTTAATGTAAAAAAACTATTTAGAATATTGCGGAAGACACATTTTTCTTATAAAAGATGTGAGTTCGTGTTTTGGTAAAGAGTTTTTCTAGACATGACGTTTGTAGGGAAACATCAAATTTAAACCAGGATTAAAGTTTTAAGAGCATATTTTATGTAAAATGCAATATTTACATATTTGCTGTTTGAAATGATACAAAAATTCCACTTTTAACCAAAAAATACATATTATGTTTTGCATATTGTACTTTTCTTAAAATTAAAAATAAAATTAAAAAAGCAACCTTTGCTTTAAATTTTTAGTTTGGCTTTAGTTCATATAATTTCTTTTTTTTTTTTTTTATTAGAAGAAATTATTATTTTCCGTTAATGTTGAAAGAAACTTTCAATTTGAAAAAAGCAGATTTTTCTACCGCTACTAGCCGAGTAGAATGCATTTTCGAAAGCAGCTACGCAATTTCATCATCAGTACTCTTTGAACGGTAGTAGTGTATATGGTTGTAAACATCACCTATTTAACTTACATGTAACAGAGAAAAGTATACGGTATCAGTGTTTTCCTTCTGTTTTTATTTTGTAAGTTAGGACGAAGTTTATTTTTCATATAAACTATGTTTTTTTCCATTAAAAGTCTCTTTGGCAACACTTGACTAACGGACAAGCATTTGTCCATCTCTCAGATGGAACGAAACGCTAGTAGCGGTAGAAAAATCTGCTTTTTTCAAATTGAAAGTTTCTTTCAACATTAACGGAAAATAATAATTTCTTCTAATAAAAAAAAAAAAAAAAGAAATTATATGAACTAAAGCCAAACTAAAAATCAAAAATTTGTATTAAAAACAATTAGTTCAACAATAAATAAAAATTAACATATTGCTTTAAATATTTAAACTAAAAAAAATCAACCTTTCAAATTGCTTTTGAACGAACATTTTTCACTTTCAATTTTTAAATTATTTAGGATTTAATCCCAATTTTCCTGTTAATTTATAGGGTTTGTTGTTGGTTAAGTTTGTCTATATGCATTTCATTGGTTCTTACACCAAATCATCAGTAGACTTCAACCACCCAAATTCTTAAAAAACTCATGAATATTTTCTGTCTTTATATAATAATCTCATTAAACAAAATGAGAATTACTATAAAAAAAAACCAAAACGTTCAAGTTTTTTTAAGAATCTTAAAAAAACTTGAACGTTTTGGTTTTTTTATAGTAATTCTCATTTTGTTTAATGAGATTATTATATAAAGACAGAACGTTTTGGTTTTTTTATAGTAATTCTCATTTTGTTTAATGAGATTATTATATAAAGACAGAAAATATTCATGAGTTTTTTAAGAATTTGGGTGGTTGAAGTCTACTGATGATTTGGTGTAAGAACCAATGAAATGCATATAGACAAACTTAACCAACAACAAACCCTATAAATTTTTCTGTTTCTGTCAAACAAATTTGTGAAATAAAAAAATTTTTTCTGAATTTAAAAAAAATATGGTTTTTGGACAATTTACATATTATTTAAGAACAAGCACGTATATTGTGAATGAATTAAATAAAAAAGCGTGGAGACTTTATAATGGAACGACCAAAGAAAACAAAATTGACGATTTAAGTACATCTCATGCGTATGTATGTACATGCATACATATGTTTGTAAGTATGTAAATGACAGCTTTAGGCTTTCCTGGAAAAAATGGTACAAAAAGATCTTCCGCAGTCTTCTATAATGAAAGGATTACATAGCCCGAAGCTCTTAAGAGATATGTAGCAAAATAAAATTTTAAATCAAAGGATTTGAATGGCGAAAGCACATTTTTCTCTTCTAAAGAAATTTGGTCGTTTGGGAACCTGGAATTATTTTGGACGCATGTGAAAAATATTCTTCAAAACCTTAAAACTCCCAATTTCTGATGACGATGCCTTCTCTTAAATGACATGTCTGGAAAATTGTTTAAAATAAATGTTAAAATTTTTTTTCTTGACAATTTAGTATTTATTTTTATGAAATTCTTCAAAAAAATCTTTTTGTTTTCAAACCGTTTGTTTTTCAATTTTAAGGAGCAACACAACCATGATCTTCTTGTTTTACTATGGATCATTATTAAAAACTGTGAGAAATATTTATTTGAAATTTATTTGAGAGATTGATTTATTTTTTTATCATTGTTTCACAGCTCACTGGAAAGCAAGCTTAAAGCAACACGGTTACAGATGTAGTAAACTGCAATTGCAGACGTCTACCGAAAATCGATTTGAATGAGACCAAGCTAGACTTCACTGACTGTTTAATGTTAAAGTTCCTCTCAAACTTTTTTTAATACTAGTTTTTGTACTTCCTAAGATTTACACATAATTTGATATATGTACTCAAATTAAACAAAAGGTTCTTTTAAAAAGGCAACTTTTAGCTAAGAATTAATCAATTAAAGGAATGTTTTACGTAATTCGGATACTGAAACCGCTCGTTTGCTTAATTGGTGTTGAAATGCAAAATTGACGTATTTAATCACAATGTGTACAAGAAAATAGTTTTGGTCAATATTTAAAAATAAAGTTTTTAAATAAATTTAATCAATATTATCTTCAACTGGACAAGCTAAAGCATTTTAATTTAAAATTTATACAAAAACACTAAAAAAGTAGTTTTATTAGTTTAACGGTTTTAATTACATCTTACCTGTACAATTTATTAGGACTGAGCATGTCAATTAGAGGGAAAAACTTGTTTTTGCTGTTCCAATTTATATAAAAAAACCAACTTTTTGCCCAAAAAATGAAAAATGTTCTACATGTTGTACTTTATTAAAAAATAAAAATGACTAAATTGTACATAATGCAAACTTTGCAACGTGTTTATGCAACAAGTTGATTATTAAAGTTTAATACTAACCATAAAGAACGATTTTGTAACCATTAAATTTAAAAAATTGTAATACATATTTTTAAAACCTCAACTGCAACATAAAAAGAAACCAAAAACAACTACAAACTACGCAACCAATAATGAAACATAATTGGTTGCATATACATGTTGCAAAGTTAATACCTAGCATTACTTAAAATAAAATTGAAAAAGCAGCCTTTGCTTCAAATATTAGAACTGAAAAAATCAACCTTTCAAATTGCTTTTGAACGAACATTTTTCACTTTCTTTAGTCATGAACGGATGTGCCGCTCTTTAAAATTAAAAAAAAATATTAAATTTCTGTCAAACAAATTTGTAAAATAAAAAAAATTTTTCTGGATTAAAAATGATATACATAGTTTTTGGACAATTTGCACATTATTTAAAAACAAGCACGTATATTGTGAATGAATTAAATAAAAGAGCGTGGAAACTTAATAATAGAACGACTAAAGGAAACAAAATTGACGATTTAAGTACATCTCATGTGTATGTATGTACATGCATACATATGTTTGTAAGTACGTAAATGACAGCTGTAGGCTTTCTTGGAAAAAATGGTACAAAAAGATCTTCCGCAAACTTCTATAATGAAAGGATTACAAGCCCGAAGCTCTTAAGAGATATCTAGCAAAATAAAGTTTTTAATCAAAGAATTTAAATTGCGAAAGCACATTTTTCTCTTCTAAAGAAATTTGGTCGCTTAAGAGCCTGGAGTTATTTTGGAAACAAAATGTGGGTGCATGTAAAAAATATTCTTCAAAACTTTAAAACTTCCATTTTCTGACGACGATGCCTTCTCTTAAATGATCGTTTTAACATGTCTGACAAGTTGTTTAAAATAAATAACAATTTTTTTTTGACAATTCAGTACTTATTTTTATAAAATTTGTCAAACAATTCTTTTTGTTTTCAAACCGTTTGTTTTTTAATTTTAAGGAGCAACATAACCAGGATCTTCTTGTTTCACTATTGATCATTACTAAAAAGTATAAGAAATATTAATTTAAAATTTATTTGAGAGATGGATTTATTCTTTTGATTTAGTCATTGTTTCACAGCTCACTGGAAAACAAGCTAAAAACAACATGGTTACAGATGTAGTAAACTGCATTTGACAGACGTCTACCGAAAATTATTCTGATGGAAACCATGCCAGCAGAAGACTTTATTGATTCTTTAATGCTTAACGTTTGTTTCAAACTTCTTTATATACCAGTTTTTGTACGTATATATCTAACAAGGTTTACTATTACTTGAGGTACCCAAACCGAAGCATGTTCAAGAAAATAGTTTTTGTCAATTTTTTTAGGTAAAGTTTTTGCTGTTGTAAAATTTCTTATATATATTTTAAATTGCGATTAATAAAGGTAAAAATAATTCCTGCACTTTTTATAACTTATATACCAATAAATATAGAAGTTAAATTTAAATAACGATCGACCGTTGCAACGCCCAGCTTAAGTTTATAACGTTATATACACGCAAAATGTTCTTTCTGAGTTTTTTTCCATGTTTTGATGTTATGTTTCTAAAAAACAGTTAAGAATTATTTACTTAAATTAAGGTCGAAAATGTAAATATGTGGGGTTGGTTCGGTAAAACAGGCGGAACTGATGAAAAATCGAGATATCTTAGCATTTTTTGTTATACCTGCGAAAGAGAGACAGGGGTGGAAAGAAAAAAGGTTAAATCAGATAAATGCGAGAAATAAGGTAAAAGAGGATCCAAATGGTTAAAAGAAGAGGTTCTGAAAAGTAGACAAAATGGTATTTTTTTACTTTTTTGGTACTTTTGGCATTTTTTTATTCTATGATTTTAGAAAAAGAAATTGAAGGCTCTTGACCCATATAAAGTCAGAGGTAAACTTAGAGAAAACTAGTATTAATTTTTCATTTTGTATTTTTTTTGTGAAGTTTTTTTAATTATACTTACATTAGTAGATCTGTAAATTTTGAAATAAGTAGATGCCTTTTTTTTGAAAAGTTAATACTTTTGAATTAGCCTTCGCTGGGTAATCACAAAGTGGGTAATAGCATGTTCAAATAACTCATCAGGTCGTATCAATGAAAGAATATAGCTTTAGCCTCTCTTACTTTTTTTTTTAATATGGAGTTTGACATTTTCCCAGTCATAAAAGAAAAAGTTCCAAGCTTAAAACAAAAGAAAGAAAAAATTAAGTCAGGCTCAAACTTTATTCTCTCGTTACTATGACCTGAGGAGTTATTTGAGCATGGGGAATATAAAGAAATTCTCTTTTATATAGCAAGCATTTTCTTGAAATGTTTTCAGCAAGATATTGCATTTTTAAAATTCTGGACTAAGGTTGTATAGAATTTCATTTTTTTCCCGGTTGAAAGTAACAAAAATGTAATTATTGTTCCCTTCATTCACTTCTGCTTGGACCAACTTACCTTCACATATTTAGACTAACAATATTTTAAGCAATGCAAGCCAAGAGTGTCGCCGTGGGACTAACACTAAAAGCGTTTTATACCTACACAACAACCCGAACCTAGGTAAATTGAACACAATTTTCAATTTTTTGGGATCATGTAATCAAAAAATGCCTTAAGAAACTAAGAGTGTGAAAAAGTAATATTCCCCCCTCGTTGACTTTTTACTCACCACAGGTTAATGGTCCTTCATTTAATATATCTTAACCCAAAAGTTCAAGATTTAAGAAGTATCGAAAATTTTAATTATTTCGTTTTTCCCGCTCAAACATTTTCACATTTCATCGAAGACTATAGCTCCCTAATTCACTATCGTAAATTTACACGGCATTTAGACTATGTTACTTGTAACACGTTACTGTAACATGCTACATGTTTTTGAAGGCAAATTGGGTAGAGAAGGCAGAGAAGTTACAAAAGTAACACGGTTTCTGTTTTTAATGTTTCGTTTTCGTTTTTTCTTTATTCTCTTTCGTTTATGCCATGGTACAATTACCTTTAAGGTAATTGTACATTACAATTAAGGTAATTGTACCATGGTCGAAACGTTCAAGAAGAAGAATAAACAACGAAACCAAAACAAAATATAAAAAAGAGAAAAGTTTCTAGTAACATAATGTAAATTCTTAAAGCTTTTGGAAGTTACCTTGAAACGAAATAAGAAAATAGTCATGTAAGGGCACTGCTACACGTTCAATAAATATCGTGATATTTCTAGTATCACGATATTTATTAAACGTGTAGCATGCAATATTGATGGATCGCGATCCATATCGCAGAATGGCCTAAAATATGAAATCCAAAATCCGGATCGCGGATCGCGTGATAAATATTGAACGTGTAGCATTTTCATGATATTAAATCATGATATTTCAGTAAAAATGGTTTTAATTAAATTCGCTGGTTCAACTTTAAAAAAAAACTCCAACTTTTTGGCCAAAAAATTAAAATTGTTCAACGTGTTGTACCTAATAAAAATATTTAAAATAAAATTAAAAAAGCAACCTTTGCTTCAAATATTAGAACTGAAAAAATCAACCTTTCAAATTGCTTTTGAACGAACATTTTTCACTTTCTTTAGTCATGAACGGATGTGCCGCTCCTTAAAATTTAAAAAAAATATTATATTTCTGTCAAACAAATTTGTAAAATAAAAAAATATTTTCTGGATTAAAAAAATATAGTTTTTGTACATTTTACATATCATTTAAGAACAAGCACGTATATTGTGAATTAATTTATTAAAAAAAGCGTGGGAACTTAATCATAGAACGATCAGAAGAAAAAAATGGACGATTTGGGTACCGCTACTTATGTATGTGATTATGTAGATGACAATTGTCTGTTTTCCTGGAAGACATGGTCCAAAAAGATTTTCCGCAAACTTCTATAATAAAAAGATTTTATAGCCCGAGGCTCTTAAGAGATATATAGTAAAACAAAATTTTTAATCAAAGAATTCGAATGGCGAAAGCACATTTTTTTCTTCTAAAGAAAATCGGTCGCTTAAGAACCTAGTTATTTTGGCAACAAAATGTGGGTACATGTAAAAAATATTTTTCAAAACTTTAAAACTTCCATTTTCTGACGATTATGCCTTCTATTAAATGATCGTTTTAACATGTCTGGCAAATTGTTCAAAATAAATGAAAATTCTTTTTCATGACATTTTAGTATTTATTTTTATAAAATTTGTCAAAAAATTATTTTTGTTTTCTAATTGTTTGTTTTTCAATTTAAAGAAGCAACACATGATCTTTTTTCACTATGGATCATCACTGAAAATTGTGAGAAACGTTAATTAGAAATTTAATAAAGAGATTGATTTATTTTTTGATTTAATCATTGTTTCACAGGTCATTGAAAAGCAAGCTTAAAGCAATACGGCTACAGATGTAGTAAATTGCAATTGGCAGACGTCTACCAAAAATCGATTTGAAGGAAACCCAGCCAGCGGAAGACTTCACTGAATGTTTAATGTTGACGTTCCTCTCAAACTTCTTGTAATATAATTTACACATTATTTGACATTATTAAACATTAAGTTCTTTTAAAAGGGCAACTTTTAGCAAAGAATAGAGCCTTTAAAAGAATGTTTCACATAATTCGCATACTAAAACTAAGCGTTTGTCCAATTGGTGTTGATATGCACAATTGACGTCTTTAATTACAAAGTAACAATATTTTTAAATGAAGTTTTTAAATAAATTTGACCAAAAAATCCCTTAAGAAACTAATAATGTGAAAAAGTTATATTTTTCCCTTCGTTGACTTTTAACTCACTACAAGTTAATAGTCTTTCATATAATATATCTTTACCCAAAAGTTAAAGATTTAAGAAGTACCAAAAACTTTAATTATATCAGTTTTCCCGCTAGTAATAGTACTTTTTTTAATTTAACGGTATTAATTGGGTAAAATGAACAATTAATAAGGACTAAGCATGTCGATTAGGAGAGAATAACTTTACACATAAAGAAGCTAAAACGACTTATGTTGTATTGACATTTTTAAAATACGAGACTATTTTGCCCTGAAATTTATATAAAAAACCAACTTTTTGCTGAAAAAATTAAAATTGTTCTACGTATTGTACTTAATAAAAAAAATTCAAAATAAAATTAAAAAAGCAACCTTTGATTTAAATATTTAAACTGAAAAAATCAACCTTTCAAATTGCGTTTGAACGAACATTTTTCACTTTCTTTAGTCATGAACGGATGTGCCACTCCTTAAAATTAAAAAAAAATATATTTCTGTCAAACAAATTTGTAAAATAAAAAAATATTTTCTGGATTAAAAAAAATATAGTTTTTGGACAATTTATATATTATCTAAGAATAAGCACGCAAAAAGTGATCGAGTTAAAGAGAGAAGCGTGGATACTTCATAGAAATGGATTATTCATAGAACTTTCAAAAGAGGCAAAAAAAGTGACAATTTCGGGTAAGATGACAAATATTTATGTTTTATTGGAAGGAACGATATAAAAAGATTTATTGTCGTATTTTTGATGAAAACGAACAATGTTCCGGAATCTTTGAGAGATTTTTAATAATCTGGTGGTCCCAAAAAACGCATTTTGCCCAAAACACTTTTGTTTTCTCCAAAAAAAATGTGTTATTTCACTTTCTCTCTCCGATGCCATCTCTGAAAAAATATCTTGCGAATTGTTCAAAATTAATATTAATTTGTTTTCTTTGCAACTTTTTTAAGTCAAGGAAAACTTTAGGATTTAAACAAAATATTTATATTCAAAAGTGAATTAAAGAGAAAAGAGTAATAATTAACGGGGATACCTCGTCAGAGAACTTTTAGAAAAAAAAGAACAAAAATGAACATTTTTAGCTGAAAAACAACCGCTTTTACTTATTTTACTAGAAAAAGAAATACAAAAAGAATTTCTGCAAATTTTTTAAAGAAAATCTATGATAGTCTGAAGCTTTGAAGAGGGGTTTGTTAAAAAAAACGAATCCTCCTTACGAGTTTGAATTTTACAAATAACTTATAACAGTGATTATATAGCGCTTATGCTTTTAAAGAAGCTTAAACGTTTAATTTTATTGATTTTTTTGGTTTAAAGAAAAAAGTTTTTTTATCGCTATTAGCTGTCTTTTCTTATTCTCTTTCCCAAAAGTAATATTTAATATTTATTTTTTATATTTAAATTAAAGGTGCTAAATCCATTCATGCTTGGTTAAGCAAGATTTTAGTAACGTTTTCGCTTTTGACTAATGCAAATGGAAAAAGTTGCTTAATGTGCAGATTCGTTATTGACACGTATTTATTTGAATGTTATGCACTGACACTTTGTTACTCGTTTCTCTATATAATATGGTTTTTATTTTAAAAAATTTGAAGTAACAAAAAGAACAGGATTCTAGTAATACTAACGATGGTAATAATGATGATGATGAGTAGTGTGATTGTGTTAATGAGTTCTTTAGAATTATACAGTTTTTTTTTGCTTTCATGCAAGTGTTAAAGTAAAAGTACTTATTAAACAAAAAAAAATGAGAAGTACTTTGAGAGCAATAAGTTTTTTTGTAGCCTCAACTGCCATACAAACAACAAGTCGTTCAACACTTAAAGCTAATAACAAGACCCTTAAGACATGAAAACCAACAACAAACCATAATAATCTAAGTAAATACATGAAATTCCGTTAGAAAGAGTGAAAAAATCGCAAGTTGTAGTGAAAACTTGACGCAAAAACAAGCAATAAAAAACTAAATTCTTTACGACTACACAATTTTGAAGTTAAAAACATAAATTTCCTGTTCATACATACTTCTTCTGTTGGCTAAAAACACATTAAAACATTGAAGTGAAAAAGTATAATGAAGTAGAAAAGAAAAACCAAAATTAAAAAAATTTCCCTTCAACATATTCTTTGCGTGTTGTTGGAGTTTTCTTTTTTAAAGTTTTGCATTTTCTTTTTTATTTTTATTGTATTTTAATACAAAATATTCAAAACAACAAACAATGCACGCAAATTTTCAATGGCTCGTTAGTATTTTTGCTGACGTTTTGTTTTGTAAAAAATTTTTTTACATCTACAAAACATACGTGGTAGGAGTATTATGCGTTTGTGCTGATGTTTGTAATGACTAAAGCCGATAGCCTGACACTCACCTTTAAGTATATCGATCAACTCAGAATCACTTTTGGAGTCGATTTAGGCAGGTCGCAATTTTGAAGATATTTTGAGAAAATTTGGCACAAATTAGTCTTTTAACATTGGCTCAAGGCCTTTTGTTTTTGGCGATGAGCGGCCCCATTTTTGATATAGCCCCCATACAAATGTTCTCCCGGAATAATATTTTTGGCTATAAATGACTTCGGTATTATTTTCTTCTTTAAAAATTTTGCACTTGTGCTTACTCTTTTGCTACCAACTAATATACTGAGTACAAAAACTTTATCTTATAGGGTATAATATGGTCGCGCTTGACCGACAACTGACATTCTTACTTGTTTTTATTCCAAGCGCTCTAGAGACCCACAATTTGTTGGTGTTCACCTCTGCACAAGTCATTAGGTGTATGCAACATGTTATTTATAAAATGGATAAAAAAGGAAGCAACATTAAGAGAACCAGCTAAAAAATAACGCTCATTTCCTTAAACAATTTCTTAGTTCAAGGTTTATCTATTTCTATAAGATTTAAATACTAGAAATAAATCTGCAGCTTCGTAAGAGCAGTTTTAAATTAAAATTAAACCAAGGTACTAAATACAAATAAGTACCTTAAGCATAAAAAACAAAATCTGCTTGAGTGTCTATAAAGTCTTAATTCAAAATTTACCAAAAGAATGAAAATGGATTTTTTTATTTTAACCTTAACTGCGCATCTTTTAATTTATAGGGTTTGTTGTTGGTTAAGTTTGTCTATATGCATTTCATTGGTTCTTACACCAAATCATCAGTAGACTTCAACCACCCAAATTCTTAAAAAACTCATGAATATTTTCTGTCTTTATACAATAATCTCATCAAAAAAAATGAGAATTACTATAAAAAAACCAAAACGTTCAAGTTTTTTTAAGAATCCAACAAACCATTATTCGCTATTCGCTTGTTTTGATTTTCTTTTTCCCAACAAGCGAATAGCGAATAATGGTTTGTTGGATTCTTAAAAAAACTTGAACGTTTTGGTTTTTTTTATAGTAATTCTCATTTTGTTTGATGAGATTATTGTATAAAGACAGAAAATATTCATGAGTTTTTTAAGAATTTGGGTGGTTGAAGTCTACTGATGATTTGGTGTAAGAACCAATGAAATGCATATAGACAAACTTAACCAACAACAAACCCTATAAATTAACAAAAAAATTGGGATTAAATCCTAAATAATTTTTTAAAAACTGTGTTGCTTAACTGCGCATCTCTAAAATCTAAATTAAAATAACGTGCAAAAAACTATCCCGAATGTAAAGAAGTACTTTTTGCCCATCTAACTGATTCATGGACGCAATTATTTAGCTACAAGTTAAATTAATGCTCTTTTGACCTTAACCTGGGTTAATGGTCCTTAATTTTACATTTTAGTGGTAAAAAAAGATGAGAAACGTACTTTTTGACAACAAAATTTACTTTTTTTCCTAAAAAAAGCTGAAAAGGTACAAGTAATTTGAAATAGTACTATAAATCTATTAATATGATTTTTGACTGCAATCGGGGTCAAGTAATCTTAATTTCACATATTTCCAAAAAAAAAAAAAAAATAAAAAAATAAAAATAAAAAAAGTATTAAAGGATGTAAAAAAGTACTTTTTATCCCAAAATTGACTTGACCACAATCTGAAGACCCATAAGCGAAGAAAATTGAAAAAAGAACCAAAAGAAAAAATATTTTAGGTCACTTTATAGATTTTTGGCCGCATTCTAGGTCGATAGTCGTTAACTTCATTACTGTAGATTCACGGTCCCGAAAAATTGAAAATGGTACCAAAAATTTGTAAGAAAATAAGAAATATTGGGAAAAATTTTTTAACACATTTCTGTACTCAAAATCTCAACAACTGCAAAAGAGTACCAACATAAGATGTTAATACTTTTTGGATACGTTATTATACAAGATTACAAAAAAAGGCCAAATTCATAGTCATATGTATATTTCTAACTCAATATGAATTATGTTTCCATTTTTGTTTTTTAAAAAGTTACAGGAAGTACCAATAACTATTTAAATATAATTATTGCCATTTAGAGCACACATATTTAAATTTTTTTGAGACCTGTCAAACATAATTTGAACTTGGTTTCGATCTTTATTAGTTAAGGAGTTTCAAAAAGAACTAAAATATAAATTTTGCCATTCTTTCCTTTCTTTAGGGCCTAAAGTTAAAAAAAAGTGCTAAACATATAATTGTATTTTTTTCGAAATCCTCCGAAGGCAATTTGAGTTTTCTGTGTTGATTAAAAAGTTACAAAAAGCAACCAAAGAGTGTCAGAATTTAATTTTTGTACCTCTTTTTTCTTAAAGGTTTCCAAATTTTAAAAAAGTACCAAAAATATTCTTTGTTTTAAATCTACTAATGCAACTTTTTGACCTATTTTTAGGTAGAAAACACAATTGTTTCTACCTAAAAATATAGTTTTTACCCTTTTCCCCCTCTTTTCCCTTTTTTTGGCTCTTAGCCTTAAACAATTTTAAAAAAGTGCCTAAAAGTTACTTGCATTTTTTGAGCATTTTTATTGCTTTGAGAGTTATAAAGCACCTAAAAAAGTATCAAAATATAGTTGTTACCCTGTGTTATACCTTTTTCTCTTTTAGATCTCAAAATAAAAAAAGCAGTTTTTTTCGAGATCTGTCTAGCGCAATTTGAACCATATTTCTCTCTCCATAAGCCTAAAAGTTAGAAAGGGTGCATAGAGTTACCATATTTACCCTTATTGTACCCCCTGAGGCTTTAAAATTAAAAAAAACTTAAAATTTTTTATGCTTGTGAAATATAATAAGATGCAGAAAGTACCTAAAACTTTCTTACCTCTTATGGGCAAAACTTAAAAAAGTAACAAAAATATCTTTGTACTGTTTTGAGGCCTGTCTAACTAACTCTTTCAATCTTTCAATCTTTTTTTTAATAAAATATATTGTAAAAACGAAATTCATAAAACTCTTTTAGTTTCACTGCAGTTGGTTCCATTACTTTCTTTCGTTTTCTTTCTCCTCTTAAATAATTTTTAATTTCCAAGTAATTCTGCCAAGAAATCAATTTTAAACATGAAAACAAAAAAAAAAAACACTCTACACAGCCCAGTTAAAAAAAAAAATAAAACAGGTACTAAAGGCATTCCAACCAGTAATGAAACAAAAAAATCCTTAAGCGCTTCCTAAAAGTGAATTTTCTAACAGTTGCTTAAGTATTTTGCAAACAATAACAGGCAACCGACTAAATCAACAGCAGCAGTTACAACAGCAATAATGGCTTTAACAAATATTCACCAAATAAACCACAACAATAACCAGTAGACTAACAGTGATTTACATACAAACATTCATGCATGATAACAAAAAAGGATACAACAACTAAATATAGCACACAGCAACTAGAAAAAATTAAGGATAAACACGATAGAGATTAAAAAACAGGACAAGAGAAAGAGTTAAATAGAAAAAAAGAAGATTTTTATTTAAATTGCATCTTTGGAGAGTTGAAGTTGGTTAAATTTTTGTTTCATTTACGAAATTATTAAAAAGATTTCCTTTGATACTGTGATTTTTGAAATCATGTTTCTGTTTAAGTTTTCTTTATGATTATTAAATTTTTCGCTTAAATTGTATTGGAAAAGTTTTGCTCTTTGATAAAAGTTAAAAAAAAGTAACAAAAAATTAAAATATAGATACAAAAGCCAAAAAAAAAAGAGGAAAACATTTTCCCCAATGCTTTTGGTCTTAAAATTCAAAAGGACATTTTAAAGCTTATGCAATTGAACACAAGCTTCTTGGTGGAGGATAAATAGAAAAAAAAATTTGGTCTTTATGTGTTCTTCATTTAAAAAAATTTTCAGAGTTTAATTACTGCTTTAAAAAAATTTGGTTGGTTTTAAGTTTTAATGTACAGGGTGTCCGCTGGCCAGGTATACTACTTTGTCGGCTTATAATTATTTTTGATTAAATAAATAGAATGGATCTTATATTAATAAGTGTTTTATATAATGTCGGCAACTATGCGTGAAATAAGAAATCAAATAAATGTCCGCCTGCGTAAGCCTCACAAGTTCGAGCTATTTTGGGTAAATTTTTTATTACATTCTCACACATTTTACGCGGTATTCTATTAATTTCATCACGAATATTTTGTTTGAGTTGCTCCAGCGCTTCTGGTTTGTTTACATAAATCTTGCCTTTTAGATATCCCCACAAAAAGAAGTCAAACCAGGCGACCGTGGAGGCCAATTAATATCACCGTTTCTTGAAATAACTTGCTGTGGAAAGAAGTCTCGCAGTAGCTTCATTGCAATCCTGGCAATATGCAATATGGCACCGTCTTGTAGTATCAACAACATGTTAACCAAGCCTAAATCATGCAGTTGTGGCACTAAAAAGTTTTCAATCATATCACGATATCACTCCCTATTGACAGTTACCGTTAAGCCGTTTTCAGTTTCAAAACAGTAAGGTCTAATGATTTCGCCTTTCAATAAATGCAAAGGTGACTGATGAATAACTTAAGGCTTTTCCATTGCCCAAAACCGACTGTTCTATTTATTCATACATCCATTGAAATGAAAATGTGCCTTGTCACTCAATATGATTTTTTCATGAAAATCGATGATTGATTGTGATAAATTGTTTTAACCATTAAAACACGTTAGCTTCAGAATATTTTTTGATAATAAATTTTCCACGTCTCTACTGTCAAATATAAACTGTCAAAGCTAGCGCTTACCGAAATGCCGGCCGGAGGACACCCTGTGTTTTTAACAACGTCTTTGTAGCTAATTTTACTAGTTACCGAATTTACCTCACATTATAAAGCTGTCACACCCGGGGATCGGGTTGAGCCTAAAAGAGAAAAAAAAAGCCATCAATTCCTGTGGCCAAATTGTTGCACTCGATTCAAAATTAAAATTTCATTTGATCGATCGAGTTGTCAATTCTTTTAATGCAGGAATTCCAATAAGAATTTTTCAGTTTCTATTCGAATCGAATGCGGTGTTTTTGCCCTTGTTCTTTGCATGCTGGGTCCAGTTGGGAACACCAAGTGTCTTGTTACACCTGGTCATTCAAAAGAAGATTTTTTCACTGTTGCTCTTGTACGCTTTTTAAGCTGGAGCGTTATGGTCCAAGCCAGCTCATTTGTTTAATTTTAACGCCCCCTACGGCTAAATCCAGGAGAAACAGCTGGTAAAGATCATGGTTTATTCTAGCTTGGAAACCATCGCCAATGATTATAGAAGGGCTAACTACTAACTACAGTTTTTATAAATTACATAATTGATATTACCACTTTGGTAAGAATTAAAAACCTAAACATCGTTTTGCTTAATTTAATCACTTTGCTACTTAAAACTCTTTTTAAATTTTTTTCTGTACAAACACTTAAACGCACACGTTAATATTTCTTCCTTCAGTTCTCGCAAAGATTCGAAACTAAGAGACCTCTCTTTACCCTAGAGACATTCGTGTAACTACACGTTGTCTAAGGCGTTTGCTTTAAAGTCCTATCCAACTAAGACTGCCAATCTGGTATTGGAGTAGTAAGCTAGACTTAACCATAAGAAAGCTCATGATGTTTTATTTAAAAAAGTTGTGAAATTATAAGTTAATATTCGTTATCCGAATATGTTTAAAAAAAATATTAAAGTTAAACTACTTTAGAGTATCGTTATACCATACTGGAATTCTTTATTAATTTTCTTCTCTTTATATACAAAAATACATTGTGTTAAAATTAAAGTGTGTCACACGCTTATGCTTATTAAGCATAAGTGTGTCTTAAATTTATTTGGAAATTTAATTGTGCTTATGTGTTTTGTTTTAAAATTAGTTGGAAAAGTGTCTGGACAGAATATACATTTTCATCGTGGGAGCGGAAATGAAATGCATTGCTAAATAAAATAATAAAGATGTTGAATTGCATTTTTGTTATGCAAACAAAAATGCATTTCAATCAAAAAAATATTTAAATAATATTTACTGGTGATATGCGAATATTGGGTGACACTATAACACCCCCACCGTTAGTTTGAGGCTCCGACGAAGATACAATGTATGTCCTTTTGTTGTTTTTTATATAAATTAAAAGCACAATAAAAATAACAATTGTAGTAAAGCTTAAATTACTATATGTATTTATTAAGGTATTTCTGTTTAGTTTGTGGTTTACAATTTTTAGTGTTTCGTTGAAATGTATTTCTTTAATGTTTAGATTAGGGTATGACGCATTATTTTCGTTAATTTTAAGCATAAATTTTTCTAATATGAACATTTCATTTATATTGATTTTATAGTTTTCGTAAGTTCTTAATTTAGTTTTTACAATACAATTTTCAAACTTTAACAAATATGTCTTTATATTCTCAAAGTTGTTTGAATTTTTACAATTTGTGACAATTTTATCTTGGTAGTTTTTAAAAATTAATAGTCCTGGGTAAATTTCCTTTTCTTCTTGTTTTACCGATATATTCATTTCACATAGTGGTTCTAAATTTTTTACAATTTTTGTTAAACAATCATCATGTATTTTTATTAGTTTCTTATATTCTAAAGTGTCTGATTTATAAACTTCGTTTTTATTAATTAGAACTATGTTGTCGTGTAAAATTAAAGATTTATTTTGTTTATCGGGAAGTGATTCAAATATTACTTCCGCAAATGTTTCGTTAAAAAATTTTGGGATACTTAGAGTTAAAATTACCAAATTTTCTCTATATGATACCGATACTTGCGTATGCAGATATGATTCGGTTCTGTTTATGAAGTCGTATTCTTTTGCTGTCAGTACGTCTGATGGGATTACTCCTAGTTTGGAGTTAAAAATAACGTGTCCGATTTCGTTCACATGGTCCGTTAATAAGTTTAAATCATTATTGATTTGGAATATGTTCTCCAGAAATATAGTTTCGTCTTCTAGGTTAAGTATTCTGTTTTCGATTTCTGTTTTAAATTTATTAATATATTTTCGAACGAATTTTTGTTGACTGTTTATATGGTCTGTTATGTTAGATATTCTGTCTGAAATGGAGGTACTGAAATAAGTCAGTTCATCTAGTGCAACTATTGTTTCTCCATTACTTTTTTCTAGTCTTTGGATTTGTTCAAATATTTTCGTCTCGTCTTCGCTGTCCATCGTTCCTGCGACGTATTTTAGTCCTTTGCCTATTGCATTTATTAGTCCTCTTTTTCCTCTAAATTTAGGTGTTAAATTTTTAATTTTTGTTTTGCATGAAGTCATACTTTGGTTAATGCTATTTAATAGTGGGGTAACGTTCGTATAGGTGGATGCTAGCTTGCGTATGTTGTCTTCTAAGATGTCCGCTGTTTCTAAATATTGGGTTGTGTTAATAATATGAATTATTTTGGCGTAATTGTCAATAATTTCCACGTCTTTCAATTTAATAGGTAGGTATCCATGGTTGTTTGATAGGTCCTGCACTTTTAATAGTTGTGTACGTATGGTAGTGAATGTTGATATTAAAAGTATTATGTACGAAATCATTTTCATGGATTTTTCCATTTATGAAATCAATAGGTTTACATCCAGTAGTACTGTGTATTGTATTATTGTAGAATCCTATGATTCGGGTAATTTTTTCTTCTATTGTCTCGTCTTTACATCTTTTATCGTGTCTCAATAATCTGATGTGTTCGTTTATTGTATTATGAAGCCTTTCAATGTCGGCGTTTGAGGTGTGGTTGTTATTCGAGGTGAAATGAATAGTTATACCTTCTTCATTTAAGAACTGTCGCATTGGGATTGCCTTGAATCCTAGCTCATTATCTACAATAATTTTTTCGATTTTCCCGTAACTACTAATGATATGAAGTAATTTTGCCCTAAACTCTGTCCACGATCGTCCATTTATCTGGTACGCTATAGCGAATTTGGAAAATTTATCTATCATTGTTAAAAATAGGGTTTTTCCTAATGAGTAAAATACATCGATATGGACTACCTCCCTAGGTTTTGAGGGTGTTTCAGTTATTTTAAGAGGTATCTTTGGTGGGTTTCGCTCATATTTTTCTATGTTACAAATTTTACAATTATTAATGAACTGAGTAACTCTCAGTTTAAGATTTGGATTATAGAACCTAAGTTTAATTTCCTCGAACACCGCCTGAATTCCTCTGTGGTTGTTACGGAGGTGCTCATTTTTTATTAATTCTGCTAATTTTTCCTCGTCTTCTACGTCCTCTAATTGTGTTTTACACCTTACAATCTTGAATCTTTCGTTATTCGAAAAGACTTCATTATATATATTTTCGAATAATTCATAAAAACAATCGTCTATCAGTACTGAATTTGTTTGGGTTGGGTGAAAATGATTTTTTATCAATGTTATAACAGTAGCTCTGTCCATTTCTTTAAAGTGAAAAATTTTCCTTGTATTTCGAAATATTTTTTTTGTCTGAATTCTTGTTGAACCTGATGCAATTTTCTTTACTATTATCTGATTTCTATAGAAGTTTATTGGTGTTTCTGTTCCTTTTACTCCGGTTACATTTTCTAAAATATTAATTTCCAGGGGTATCCGCGACAAAGCATCGGCATTTCCGTTTTTCGTTCCCTTTTTGTATTTTATTTGATAATCAAATTCGGAGAGTTTAAGTCTCCACCTTACGAGTTTGGAATTCGGTTCTTTAATCGAAAAGAGCCATGTTAATGGTTTATGGTCAGTTTCTATTAGAAATTTTCTGCCGAACAAATAAGGGCGAAAATACTTGGTAGCCCATACTATGGCTAATAATTCTTTTTCGATCGTGCTGTAGTTGACCTCATGCTCGTTTAGGGTGCGACTTGCATATGCTATGGGCTTATTATTTTGTGCTAACACTGCACCGAGAGCATAGTTACTTGCATCTGTATTTAATGTGAACATGGCAGAGAAATCAGGGTATGCCAGTACCGGATCGTTTGTCAGAATCCTTTTTAGAGTGTCAAAACTTTGTTTATAAGATGCGTCTTCAGTATCAAGTTTAGTGTCCTTTTTCAACTACACATTGAATTTTGGATGGATTTGGTTTAATACCATGTTGAGTTATAATATGACCCAAGAACTCTGTTTCCTTTTTTAGGAACTCAGATTTATCCATCTGTATTTTCAGGTTTGCTTCCTTCAGGCGATTCAAGATTAATTCAATTGATTGGATATGTTCCTGGAGAGAAGTCGAAAATATAATGATATCGTCTAAATAGACGAGACATATTTTATTAATATAGTCTTTTAGTACCGTATTCATAAGGCGTTGGAAAGTCGCTGGAGCGGTTTTGAGACCGAAAGGCATTCGTAAAAATTCGTAGTGCCCTCCTTCGACTGTAAACGCGGTCTTATGTATATCTCGTTCGTCAACTTCGATTTGGTAGAAGCCTTTGGCCAAGTCCAAGGTTGTAAAATACATACACCTTCCAAGTTTGTCGAGTATGTCGTCGATGTTGGGTATAGGGTACTTGTCATCTATCGTGACTTCGTTAAGTTTCCTGTAGTCTACAACCAGGCGCCATTTTTTTTCTCCACTGGCGTCCTCCTTCTTGGGGACTATCCAAATGGGTGCAGAGTAAGGTGAGTTACTATGCCTAATTATTTTATTCTCCAGCATTTCCTGGATTTGATTCTGAACTTCTGTTCTGTGTATATACGGGTAGCGGTAAGACTTCGTATAAATGGGTATATTATCAATAGTATTAATTCTATGTTTTATTATGTTTGTAAATGTTAAATTCACGTTGGGATCGTAAAATGTTCCACTATATTTTCTTATTAATTTTAAAATTGCATTTCTTTCTTCGGTGTTCATGTGTTCGGTTCGGATTTCTCCGTTCGTCGGTCTTTCGTTATTAATTCCTTCAGCAAGGTTAACAGATTTATCTACTTTAAGCGTTTTATCGTAAAGGAGAGGAATTTTCTTATTGTTTATTACTAATATATTATTTTTGTAGTCTATAACGGCGTAAAATCTTTTAAGGATATCGTTGCCGATTATTCCATCATAAATTTGGTGAAATTTACATTCTATAACCCTACATTTTTCTTTAGTGCCCCCTAGTTCGGAAAACAAAGGGATTTGGTAAATAGTATCTATTTTTATTTCATTCCTTAAGGTTTTAATGGTTACAGGGTCTGTATGAATTCTCCACTTAGGGTCACATATCCCTGGATTGACAATAGAGTTTGTAGCTCCAGTGTCGATTATGAATTTTAATTTATTCTTAATTATTATATATGGTAAGTTCCCCGCGAGGCAGGTAATTGAAAATTTTCAGGATATTGGTTTGTATTTTGTTCTTGGTGGTTGACTCGATGAACCATATTCACGTCCATTGGTTCGGGTAATGGAAAACGATTAAAAGCTCTATTTTGGGATGTAAGGTTTTGCCTATTGAAGTTTGAGTTGTTCTGAGGGTTAGCATTTTGGTTAAGACCCTGTGGTTGGAAATTTTGATTGTGGCGATTAGGATTTGTGTTATTGTGTGACCTGAAATTCTGGATGGTATTTTGTTGGTTAAGACCTCGCTGTTGGAAGTTTTGCCTATGGTTGTTAAAGCTTGAATTATTTTGTGAGTTAAGGTTTTGGTTAGAATTACGTGATTTGAAATTTTGTTGGTGGTAATTTTGTCTAAAATTGGATTTATTTTGTTCGGTTTTGTTTCGCGTAAAAGGTTGCTGATTATCTATGTGGAGGTGAGCGTATCCAGCTTCAAAGAGGATGTTCATTGCTCCTTCTAAAGTGTTCGGGTTTCTGCAAGCTAGAATTGTTTTCATAGGTTCAGGGATTTTGGATTTGAAAATGTTAAGTGCTGTACGGGAGTTATTTTCAGCGACTGTGTTTGCTGCTCCTAATTCTTGTCCAAGTACAAATAAAGTTTTATTATTAAGGCGTCTTAGTTTACTCTTTATTTCGTCAAAAAAGTCTAGGCTGGTTGTTTTAAACGTAGTTGCCCTGAGTGAATCAAAAAGTTCGTCGCAACTTAGTCGGTCACCGAAATTATTTTGTAACACTGTTTTAATGTCGTTCCAGGAAGTTGCCTGACAGTTAATTTCGATAATTTCTCTGGCCTTGCCCTTAAGTCTGCTTTTAATTAAGTCGGAGAACAGTCCTTGTGATAGTTCGTCGAATGTCTGTAATATAGGGTGTACCCTATCTACCAAATTTAAGAATGTTTGGAGATCCCTGTTATCACCATTAAATTCGGGTAGGCTTCCCAAATATTTAATAGGGTCAAATTGTATTTGAGCCATTTCGTCTTAAATTCTAATTCTTTTGTGTGTTTTATTTTTATTTCTAAAGTAAAATTTCCTTGCTCTTATTTTAATTAGTGTTATCTTACGTGAAAGATTTTGCAACCTTTCAATATCTTTTTCTCTAGATGTGTATAATATAATTCTTTCTATTTCTGATTCTATATCAATTTTTTCTTTGACTGTGTACATTCAAAAAAATTTATAATTGTTTTACTTTACTTTGTATATAATTAATTTTACTTAATAATACCTTGTATAGTGCTTTCTTGCGACTGATGTCCTTTTAAGATGTTATTGCTGTTTCCAATGTCCTGGTATGCGGTGATGATTATTTCCTGTTGATCAAGGCTTTGTATAGTGCTTTCTTGCGACTGATGTCCTTTTTAGATGTTATTGCTGTTTCCAATGTCCTGGTATTCGGTGATGATTATTTCCTGTTGATCAAGGCTTTCCAAGGAGTTTAAGTTTTTGATGGTTAGAGTAATTCTTTGTGCACAGAATATTATATATTTGTTTTTTTTTCAATCAAGTGGCAATCTTTTGCCTAAAAATTTTATTTATTTATTTTTTAGCAATCTTTGTCTATGAAACACAGGATATTGTATTTAGTTATTTCCTTTTGATGGCTTGAAGGAACATATATATTAATTGTTTTTTATTTAGTTTTCAACTTTTAATGATTTTTAGTGATAATTGGAAAAGGGTAACAGGTTTCTGTTTTTCGATTCAATGAAAAGTTTTTTGTTAGTTAATAAACAGTCATTGATTTATATGATTTTAATTTATAAAAAAAAATTTTTTCACATTACACTTTTGATGGTCGAGAAAGGATATTATTCTTAGAGAGTTCCTTTTTAATTTAGGATACGGTAAAAAAAATTTTATTAGCGATTAATCTTATATAGCGTAAATTAAAATTAAGTTTCCTTATTTTTAAGGATATATTTATTTTAGTATAGTCCTGGAGGGTCCCTTAGGAATCGCAGGATTTTACTTTTACAGTTATTCGCGATTAAAACGTTAAAACGTATATAAGTTTTTACTTATATCGCGATCCTACCGACTGCGCCAGTTAATATTCGTTATCCGAATATGTTTAAAAAAAATATTAAAGTTAAACTACTTTAGAGCATAGGTTGTCAAAAATTCATTTTTAGTGCACAATTGTGCTACAAAAACAATAAAAACAAACTCACACCGACGCTTGTTCTCTTTTATTTCAGTTTGATTTCAGTCGTTAATTGAGTGTTAACGAGTGCACATGGGCGGATGCTTACTGTTTTTTTTTCAGCTTTGTTGTTTTTTCAGCTTTGATTTAATTTCAAAATAAACCAGCAAACAAAATAGTATAATGGAAGACAAAAATTTTTGTTTTGTCATTAAAAATGCTTTTGGTAACATGCAATGCATTTTATGTTACCAAACATTTAAAACAAAGAAAGCATTTTCAATTAAAAGGCATTATGACCTTTTTCACAAAGAAATAAATAAATTAAAGGAGGAAAAGAGGAAAATGTTTTATATTAAGCAAAAAAACCTTTATATTAAAAAAATTAAAGAATGGGTTCTTCAAGAAGAGCGAAATGAGGGAATTTTGCAAAATAAAAAATTAAAAATGGAGATTTCAAGCCAAATATGCTTAGAAATCGCTCTTAAAGGCAGACATTCACGGATGGAGTGCTAGCAAAAAATATTTTACAAAAAACTTTCAAAACGTTAAATTATAGAACAGATTTCATAAAGTCAATTCCCTTGTCAGTCAAAACTGTGGCTAGGCGTATTGCCCAAATAGGAAATTCGGTGGAGTCTTCTATTAAAGAAAAATTGATAAACTGTAAATTTCTTTCGTTTTGTTTAGATGAAAGTACAGATATCAATGATCTTTGTCAACTGGTTATCTGTGTGAGATGCATTGATAAAAATTTTAATGTTTTTGAATCAATGTTGACATTAGAAACCTTTTATGGACATGTAACTGGAAAACTTTTGATGGAAGTTGTAAGTAATAAACTTTTTCCTATTGTTGATGTAAACAAAATTGTCGGTGTCTGCACAGACGGAGCAAATGTAATGGTAGGAAAAAACACAGGTTTAATAGGTTACATAAAAAATAGTGAAATGGCAATGCAAAACTTTCACTGCATTATCCATCAAGCCGCGCTTGCATCTAAATTTATTACTCAAGACTCTACTATGAAGACCGCAGAGCGCATAATAAATAAAATAAGAGGAGGACACAATGCCCGCACTCATCGAAAATTTGTAAAATTTTTAAAATCTAAAAACGCAGCTTTTAATGATCTTAAAATGTTCACTGAGGTACGTTGGCTCAGTCGTGGCGACTGTCTTAACCGGCTATATGATTTAAAAGAGGAAGTCTTAGAGTTTTTAGAAAAAGAAAATATCGATGAGTCAGCAAAAAATTTTTTAAAAGATACACAATTTATATCAGACCTAGCTTTCCTAGCTGATACAACTTCTTTGCTTAATGATTTCAACTTAGAGCTTCAAGGAAAAGATAATAATATATCTGATATTTGTAAAATTTTATTTAATTTTAAAACAAAACTTTTTCTTATACTTTGCCAAATTGAGTCAGATGACTTTTCCAGTTTTAAAAAAACATCTTTATTGCGCGAATCGCTGTGCGATGCTGCGAAAACCAAGCGAGTTGAGATTTTTAATACTCTGCTCAACAATTTTAAAGACAGGTTTGCAGATTTTAAGTGTATTCAACTGCAATTGGATTTATTGAATAACCCTTATAACTGTGATGTTACTCAATATGAGTTCAATATACAATCACAACTTATATTTCTTCGAACCGAAGTCCAAGCTCCAAAAAAAATGGGAATAGAATTTTGGAAAAATCTAAATGATTTCGATTTCCAGAGTTAAAAAGAAATGCTTTGAAGTTGTTATCCCTTTTTCCCTCTACATATTGCTGCGAACAAATTTTTTCCAACTTAAAATTTATTTGTTCCAAGCAGAGAAATAAATTAACTTCTTTAAATTTAAAACATATTTTGTTAATAAGACATTGTTACAAAATCTTGAATTTGGAAAACTTAATTTATAATACCTAAATACACTTAATTTTTTAAGTTTTAACTGTAAATTGAACTCGCCCAATGGAATATGTGTGAAAAAAAATTGTCTAATTCTGTAATAACTGAGGCATATTTTTTATTTAATTTTAATAACTTTTTTTAAGTTCACTTCCATTTTGCTTTAAAAAGTAAAATTCATCACATTTGCAATGCTTAGTTTTTTGTTTGCTGGGCAATTTTCTCTTATCCAATACAGACGCATTTCATTAAATGAGAATTTTGACAATCCCTGCTTTAGAGTATCGTTATACCATACTGGAATTCTTTATTAATTTTCTTCTCTTTATATACAAAAATACATTGTGTTAAAATTAAAGTGTGTCACACGCTTATGCTTATTAAGCATAAGTGTGTCTTAAATTTATTTGGAAATTTAATTGTGCTTATGTGTTTTGTTTTAAAATTAGTTGGAAAAGTGTCTGGACAGAATATACATTTTCATCGTGGGAGCGGAAATGAAATGCATTGCTAAATAAAATAATAAAGATGTTGAATTGCATTTTTGTTATGCAAACAAAAATGCATTTCAATCAAAAAAATATTTAAATAATATTTACTGGTGATATGCGAATATTGGGTGACACTATAACAATTATATTCAGTGTATTTTATTTAAATTTAAAATTTAAATTTATTTATATTTAATAAAAAAATCTAAAAAATTTTTAAGTGCATTAAAATGCCACACTTTTTTACAGGATGCACATTTTAACCCTACACACCTAACCTTCAAGCTTACCCCTTTAAACCTAACCATTCGTCGTTTCGACGAGCACTTTTTGGGGTGTATAGTATCGGGTGTAAATATATATTATTTCCATTTTTAATACATATGTACTTTTAGGCTGTTCTTTACTATTAAATAAAACAATGTATTTTAATATTTTTGTAAATACATTTATTGTAATACAGTTTTAAAAAAACCACTATTATTTTGAGATCATAGTGAGATTGTACACTTGTAAAAGTTATTAAAAAAAAACAAAACAAAAAAGCCTCTCTTTCTTTGGCATAACATAAATATAACACTATTATTGTTAAAAAAAAATACATAGACCTAGTTTTTTGAAGCGCATTGTGTGCATAAATCCACTTTGTGCTCACCACAAATTGCAGTCTTGCATTTTGCACATTCTGACTTTGTCATGCGCCGTTTTTTATAGCAGCAGAGGCTACATGCTCTTCTTTTTTTGGTATTTCGTCCCTCTTCAGGTTGAGATAATGACTGATCATCGGTTTGATTTAAATAATTTTTCCCAAAAATATTTTTAATGTTATTTTTAACATGCGTCGGCATTGAAACAGTTCCTAGTCGCCTTTTGAGCCAGGGTTCTACAAGTTGCGAATGTAGCTTCTTCATAAAATCTCGCCGAATCATTACCTTTTGGCCCAGTTTACAAGCATTGTGACAATAAATTATGTAGCTGTTGATACATGATATATTTACCATGCCGTAAAAAACACACATTGGCCATCGATTAGTTTTTCTGCTGCATGACATTATTGAGCACATTTGGTCAAACGTGTCTACACCACCTTTTGTACTATTATAGAACTCGACCATATGCGGCTTCTTTGTTTCGAGATTGACTGAACCCTCTTCATCACAAGACGATAATAGGTAAACCATTTTTGATGGTTTAGGTTTATACGAAAGAAGCGTAAGAGGACCGTCATAGCAGAACATTGATGTATTAACATTTCTCGATCGATTGTTCCTCACCTCCTCAGGGATTTCCCTTTTATTGGCTCGCAATGTTCCTACAATCGTCAATTTATAAGGCTGTTGAAGTAACTGCTTTGCTAGAGGTATTGAAGTAAACCAGTTATCCATTGTAACATTTCTGTTAGTACCGTGAATACTGCGAGTCAGCTTCTTGACGAAATATTGTCCTAAAGGTAAACCTTCAGTGTTAGTTCCTTTACCAAGGTATGGTATACAATCGACCATATATCTTGTGCCACTGTCGCACATCATTTCCAACTTGACGCCGTATTTTGCAGGCTTATTTGGAATATACATCCGAAATTTACATCTTCCTCGGAATGCCAATAACTGCTCATCAATCGTTACATTTGTTCCAGGAATATAATTTTGGCGGCATTGAGCTATGAGCAGATCCCAAATGTATCTTATTGGTGTAAAAGGATCGTCTTTTTGTCGTTGTAAGCGAATGGTTTTATCATCAAAACGTAGAGATCCCAAAAGGAAATCGCATCTTTCTTTGCTCATACAAGATACATATCTTGTGCCTGAATACTCTGTGTTGAATAGTTCGTCAAGAGTTAGATGGTTATCTTTGAGAGCTGCAGTTAACACAAGAATTCCAATTAGAGCTCTTATTTCTTCTTTGCTAGTGTTATTATGGGTAGATGTGTTTTGTTCATAGCCTTGCTTTTTAATAGCAATTTCTGAGTTAGTCCACTTTACAATTTCATCGAATATCTGATCAGTAAAGAAATTTTCAAATAAAACTAGAGGATCTATGTTATCCCTGACGGCACGAGCAGGTCCTCTGGCAAGATGTACAATATTTATTGCAGCTGTTCTATTTGAGGTACGGCTTTTGCTAGTTGCCCAAACGTAGCGGGAGCGACTACGGATATTGCTTTTAGAGAATGCCAATATACCTGTATTAATCACTGAACTTTCTTGCGATTGAACAAGAGATGCTTGTGGCTCTTCCACATTATGCAGCTGAACATGCGTGTCTTCACGATCGGAAAGTTCATCCTGATTATCGCTTTCTACATCATCAAACTCCACATTGTCTTCTGTATAGCTTTCAGATAAATCCTCCAACGCGTTGATATCTTCCTCTTCCAATAAAAAACGCAGAATAGATTCCTCAGACAAGGATCGCCTCGAAGCCATAACAATAATTTCAAAAGACACCAATGACTAAAACTGTACAGAAGAAGCAAAAATTTGCAAAAAAAAAAAAAAATTCAGTGTATAAAAAAATTTGTATGAAAGTTACTCAAACCCTAACCACTCGTCGAAACGACGAGCAACTTGTTTATATCTTCAGAAATTGTTTACTTACGAGCAAGATGTGTTTACCTCGTGCAAGAGCTCAGGGAAAACTAAGTTGGCAAGCAATTTTGCAGTGATCGATGCAAGTACAAAAAAGAAATAGCGGTATTTTTTTATGGTGTTCGTCGTTTCGACGAAGGTTAGGTGTGCAGGGTTAAATTGTTTCGTATTCTCTTTAGCGAACTTTTCTATTCTGGTTTCTTAATTTTATTCTCTTCATATGCATGTAAACATATGTATGTATGTTTGAACATAAGTTTATTGACTTTTGCTGGTTCCACACACTCGAGTAATATAAAAATGCGTTTTGCACTGCGGAAATGCCAGATTATGTTTGCTTTTTATCACGAAATAAGAAAGAAGACAACAAATAACTAAAAATAGAAAAAAGTAAAAAAAAAAAACAAAAATTACTTCAATCTCTAGCTGCAACAAAACTAGACTATAATTTGCAAGAACCTATGTGGGCTGGAGGGGCTTTCATATCATATAACAGTCAACAAAATATAATAAAAAAAATGCAAATATATTTGTGTTTGTGTGTATGTGTGTGTAAGGATGCACAAAAGAACTTAAAAAAAGGCAAATATGCAGCTTTTTAAATCTTTAACTCAAGATAAGATGTGACAGCAAGGCGAGTATAAGCGATCTTTTTCTATTCATAAAAGTATATAAAACAAGTTTTTATGAAAAAAAAATCTAAATTCTAAAAAGAAACTGAAATCAGAAAATGATAAACGTTTTCAACAATTTTAATGTTAAAGTAAAAAAATCAGTTTTCTATTCTGACATCTGCAAAAAATCCTTTAATATGCATTAAACCATTATAATATTGAATAAAGAAATCACAAACAATTTGGCATACACTTACTCAAATATTTATATGTTTGTTGCCCAACGATAGGGCATGGGAAATGGATTTTAATGGCAGAACTGCATTACGAGAAAATTCAATCAAACTTGACACCTAGCATGACCTTTAATGTCACTCTAAAAATATTAAACTGAAAACGTGCTGCATAAACTATTTAAACGTGTTTTACAAACAAAGGCTGCAAAATAATGAAAGCAAGAAAACCTTAAAGCAGATATTTAAAGGAATCAATTGCAAAAGAAATAATTATAATAAATCTCAAAAAAAAAACAAAATAATATAAATCTGGGCCAGGCTCTCAAAATTTGGGCGTTTATTATTATAACAAATCTTTAACCATAATTTATTAAAGATAAGAATTTATATACACAATAAATCGCAATTAAGAATACTTCTTTCAATTCTCTGACCTTAAGTCTTGTCTATGGCCAAAAAAATTCGTTGGCACTTCAAAGTGAACTAACTTCGAAACTATGCGCCACTAAGAGGTCAGGTTCAATGCAATCACATTATCACGTAATAGTATGTGGTTGCTAAATAAGTTTTTTCTAAATTAGAAAATAAAAAATAAAATAAAAAAAGTCCTACAAAGGCATAAGTGCACCAAAAATTTACTGAATTATTAAGTAAAACCAGAAAATATTTTTGAAAATAACTCGTGCAGGGAACAGTCAAAGGTGTTGAGGCGCATTAAGTGTTGAGCAAAATCTAAGCAGCATCTTCTTTGTTTGAATATAAATGGAAATGAACATAGTTTTAGTTACATCTACTTAATATAAGGGATATTTGAAGTTGAAAACATGGGCTTAATTAGTGTTGATTAGCAACAAATATTTTATAACAGTTGATTATAGGGACGGTTAATAATAATTATTTTTGAGTTTTCAACAAACAAATGTATATGTTAAAGGAAAGACCGGAGATTTGGGTAAAGTTCGCCATTTGAAATTATTACTTTTAAATCAAGTGCTTTTTAAGTTTTTGAATTTTAATTTTTCTTAACAAATAATTTTTTTTCAATTTTCTGTCAAAATATAATTAGTGTTTTTTGATTTGATTTTTTTTTGCATAAATGTATGCTATATTGTTAGTCAGTATGAAAACGACCCCATAAAGCACAGGGTGCCTGGTGACAAATTTATAAATTTCAATACGATAATTTACGGTGCGGAGGAAGGGTGGCACCGTTGAAAAGATCGATTGTGTGGATTTGTTAGTCACGATGTCGGAGTAGTCGGGTGAGCATCGCGTGTTCGCTGTGAAGATATTTTTTTAAAGAATAATGATTTTTACGTAATTGCTCGTCGACAACTTTGTTCAAAGCTCGGTATTCGGTGAATGCGTGATGGAAAATTTAATTCAGTCGTAGGTGCGGAGACTCTGCGCAACTGTTTCGGCTATGTATGTCCCAAGACCAGGAGGGCTGTTATGTTATTCGATTCGAATCGAAAAGGCTTTCGAAAGGAATTTTCTATTCGAAAGGCAAATCGTATTATAGATAATACTTTTAAGATTTTTTAAGTCTGCTTTCATTCTTCCTTAATTTCTTTCTTCCCCTGCTCTTAATTTCTTAAAAGTATTAGATAATACGATTTGCCTTTGGAATAGAAAATTCCTTTTCGATTCGAATCGAATTACATAAGAACCCCCCAGGGCCCAGGCGATCTTCAAGGACTCCCAAAAACATTAAACAGGTTAAAAATAGTTTACGTGAAAATCCGCTACTTTCAATCCGGAAAAGAGCAGCCTCACTGGGGCTTCCTAAGACAATTATTAATGAAATTAAAAAAAGGATCTTAAGTTCCATCCTTTTAAAATTCAAATTGTTTAAGAACTGAAAGAAAGTGACTTTGAATTAAGCAAATATTTTTGTGAAAATTTTCTGGAGCGGTTTCAAATTATAAACTGCTGTTAGTAGTCTCCAAAAACCCGCAACCCGCGATTAAAACCACAAACACTATTGTGTTGCCCCAGAATAACTATTCGGTGTGTCTTATCCACGCATGAGATAATTGGACCATTTTTTTTAAAAATGCTCGATGCCAGGTGACAAATGTCAACGGTTAAAATTATCGACGCATGATTACTTAGTTCTTTTTGCCTAACCTGCAATCTCATCGATTTTAATTTTCACGTACGCGGTTTCAACACGATGGGTGTCGACTGCACACACAGCCAGAGCTTCGGTGAATTTACTTCGGAAAAATTTCCCCAAAAACTGATCAGTCGCTTTGGGGACATCCCATGGCCACCGAGGTCGCCCGATCTAATAACCATGGAATTTTTTAATGGGGCTACCTCACAGAGAGGGCTTGTAATGAAAATCCCTAGTCCAATGTGTATGTAAAGTAAAATATTCGTACAGAAATTGAACTCAGTTTATTGCAGCGTGTCGTGCAGAACACAAGGCTCCGTTTTGAACGGTGTGTTCTGGATGACATACATATTTACATTCTATCATTCTTGATAAAACTCTGTGTCAATAATGACGTTTTTATTAAGTTTAAAAACATTAATCTGCCACCAAGTACCCTGTGTTTTTACAATATATTAATATATTTATAGTTTGTAGCTTTAATTAATTTTTAATTTTACTTAGTGGTAAGTTATTTTTTTTTAAATTTTTGTCATTAACTTTTGCTGGAAATGCAAAAGTTTTAAAAAATTTTTTTTTTAATTTGCATATGGGTTTTAATTCCTCTTCTCACAGCCTTAAAATTTTTGACTTCAGTAAAATAATAAACACTAAAAGGGGCCCTTATAAATTGTAAAGTATCCGTTAGAAAACTATTTATTTAAGAAGGTATCAAACCTTCTAAAAAAAAAACCGATTAGCCCTTAATTTTAAAGAAAAATTATATAAATTTTTCTAGAACTGGAGAAAACATTTATTTTCGAAATTTTAATAAAAAAATCATGTACAAGAAAGCATTAAAAAGTCAAGTGAAGTACACAATATTGATGGTATAAGACTAGCTTCTTGAAAATCAAGTGTTCTAATTTTTTCTCAAAAAATAATAACTTTTTTTTATTATTATTAATTAAAAATAGAAATGAAAAAAACAGTTATTTTTCTTATAAATAATTTTTTAAAAAAGTTTGAAATAATTATTATTTCTGCAAAAAAAAAAAAAAAAAATTTTAAAAACGAAAAATAATTATTTTTTGACGAAAAAAAAATCAAAAAGTAATAATAATGCTTGACCAAATAATATAAATAAAAACAGTTAGTATTTTTATAGATTTATTTTTGGCATAATTTCAGAAAAGATAGTACGTCACCTAGAATCGAAAGGGCTGTAGATAACATTAAAGCAAACTAAGATCAGGATATACAGGATATAAAAACCTTACTAAAAAGCAATTGAATCATGTTAAAACTCAAAAAAAAAATCAAAATTGTAGCAAAAGCCTTGAGCCACATTTAAAAACTTAAGGTGCCTTTACACGGTAATACAAAGCATTAATAGTTATTATGGAATTCTCTCCGTGCTTAAAAAAAGTTGGTGCTGATAAAATCCAAGCTGGTTTATTTAATACTTGCTTTCTTAGGTGGTAACGGCAAACTGTTAATGTTCTCAAATATTAACAAAAACAACATAAACAACATTTGCCTTGATTCTGTTTTGTTGCGTAAAATGGGCCACCTTCAAGAGATGTTGTTAGCACTGCCAATGTTTCACACCCTTGATGTGATAAGAATACATTAGTTTTTAAAACTGTTTAGACAGTGAACATTAGTGGAACATTTGATGAGATTTGGTATTATTTTACAAAATTTTTCACATGTAATAAATGTATTACCATATAAAGGCATCTTTTTCTGGTTTTATAATGAAGCTTTTATCTTAGCGTTTAAATTGTTTTAAATGAAAGTTATGGGCTTTTGGATTTTAGATGGCTATATGTGCATACACTTGTATGAGTGTATATTAAACACGTGCAAGAATAGAATTGATAGTATTGCAAAAAACAGATATACCTTGTACATACTTGTTCTTTTTGGTATAGGTGTGTGAATGATTGTAACTGATTTTGTATGGTTTTGCTATTGTGTACTCACTTTACACTTATAAACAAATATTGTTGTTTATTGTTTTGCATTGAATGGGTAATGTATTGTTTTTTTTGTGTTGAATAACAATAGTACCATATTTTCTTATAACTGTTGATACAACAAATAAACAAGATCGTTTATATAAAGGGTTATGAATTAAACAAAAATATGATTTTTAAATTTTATTGTATCTAGCTAGTGTTTAAAAATGAGCAATATAAATTTTGAAAACTTTTTTTTTTGTTCTAAAATAATATACATATGTATATTTAATTTGTAATCTTTATTAATTTAAATTTTGATTAAGAATTTGACTTTAATATATATAGTAACGTTGCGGTTTTAATTTTTTTAGCTTAATTTGTTTTATTTATTAAAATAAAATTTAAAAAATATAAAAACTGGCTCATGCAGGCAGAAAAATAAAAATAACAAAAGTACCTATAGTTAACCATCATTATTTGTATGTATCTGTTTCAACGAAACATATAAAACAAATTTGTTACTCTTACTCTCATTTTACCAAACCATGCCATATTAAATTAGAGAAAATACCAATACCAACTTGTAACAAAAACACAAAGCTACTACCAATACGCACTAAAACTGAAAAAAAAACACACAAACTGTGTAAACAGATTTATCTTTGTATGTCTTAATGTATATGCAGACGTAATATTTAATTGTTCAATACTTTTATGGTGAAATTGAATTAAAAATATTAAAGAATTCTTAAAAAACACATCTGTCCACATACGAATACATTTTACTTAAAGAATACAATAAAGGTACCTAATTTAAAGTCTAATTTTTTTTTAACTTTTTAATAAGTTGTTAATTAAATAACAAAGGCAGTGCTTTTAAACTGTTTCTTGTTTTATGACCTTCTATGTCAAGTTTTGTTTGTAACATTAAAAAAAATAATTGCAATGTGCTTTTTAACAAAAATAAAATCAAATATGTAAAAATATCTGTTTGGAATTTAATTTAAGCTTAAAAGACCTTAAAATTATTATTTTAGGGAAAATATAATCTCTTAGAAAGCAAAGCATATAAAGTTAAAACAAAAATGTTAACAAACAAATACACATATCTATGTTCAAAATGGACAATAACAAGAACAACCAAAGCCTTTTTCTGTTTCGCCAAATTGACATTGCAATATGCAAAATATAAAAAAAAAATTTAAGAAAATTGTACGTATAAGCATTCTTTAACTCTTTAATATGAAGTTTGCGCTTAAGACTTAAAAAGTGCCTAAGTGATTTTTTTAAACCTTCAGCTTTAAAAGCTGAAGTCTCCCTCTTTAAAATTTTAGCATATCGTTGAACATCTGTCCCAGTATGTGTGGCTGTTTAAAAAATAACATTTGTTCGAGTGTGTTATTGTGTGTGTTTTACAGGATACAAAGTGACAGCAGCAATATAGAAACAAGGACTTTAAAAAAGAGACATACGCATACAAAAACCAAGAATTTCAGAAAAAAAAAACACTACAAAAGAACCAGATACCAAACTTCGAAAAAAAAATTCAACAACCACAACAAAAAACATGTAAAGGGAACTCGTAAACAACACATTGTAATGATAAAATTATGCATGCATTTGTTGTAAAAACCAACAAAAAACAACAAAAATCAACAACAGAGAAACAACACAAATATAAACTCAACAAAGGCAACACAAATTCAAACACACCAAAATAAACTTTATTTTACTTATTTCTGTAAATTTCTACTCATACTGCTGCAGCCCCTTTTACTACTGTTGCTGTCATCCTTTAATTATGCTATAAAAAATGTTGCTTCAGCATGGGTGGGTGTGTGTATTTTATTTAAGAAATTGTTGTTTTTGTATGTGTTTTTCTTCCTTTTCTTGTGTATATTTATTCCCTTAGTAAACTTGAACTTTTTCATTAACATTTTAAATGTTCCTTTTTTTTACATTTCTTTGTTGGCATTTTGTTGGAAGATTTTTTAAAAAATAAGGAAAAAGAACTTAATGATTGTAGTTGAAGTTAAACTATTACATACATATACAAGATGTTGCATGAAAAGATAATTCAAAGCTTGTGTGCATATTTTGGTATGCATGTGTATGAAACCAACATAATAATATCTTATATTGTTAAATTATAAGCCTGTGCAATTTAAGCTCATTTACTTAAGAAAACAATTTTTTGAATTTCAGTTTTTTTTACTCAAATTTCTTTTTTGGCAAATATTTATCTTGAAAATAAATTTTTTTCAATTAATAAAAAAACAGCAAAAAGGAATATATATTATTTTTCCTTTCAAAAATGTTTACTTATATTTCTTAAATAAGTGCTAAGATAAATTTTATACCAAAAGAATTTGCTTCAAGTTCTGCATAAGAGTATGATAATTTTTAAGCTCGATGATTTGATATTGAAAAATCGTTTTATGAAACAACATGCGTTCAACTTTAAAATATTATACTTATTTGTGGTGGGTTTAAAGTACATAACTATTATAGCTTTCGAAACAGAAAACTCAAAACATTTGAACAATTGTATCATGGGGTCGCAACTAGATACTAAAATAAAAGACAAACGAAATGGCGGACTTATATACATACATACATACATATATTCTTACCACTATGTAAAGGATATATTAACAATCACACAATCACACAAACACACTTGCTTAGAAAACGGAAAACAAACTAAGCAAAAACAATATACGATGTAAATACATCTATTTTCTTTGAAAGAGTTTTAACAGCTATATTTAACTATACATTTATGTCAAATTCCTTTCACAAAAACAGTTTTCACTTTCTTATGCGTTTGAATTGTCTAACGTGAGCCGAAAACAAAAACATATGTTCATACATACCTACACACAAAAAATTATCTAAGAAAACTTTACTTAAATCAAGCCATAGCGGTGTCAAAAGTACGGTGAGTACGGTTTTTCTTAAATCAAGTACGAAATTTCTTACTCCAAGTCAAATTTTTCAAATACGAATTTCCTACTTTTAGCCACAATTAAGCCTAAATAGGATTGATTTAAGTTCGGAACCGTACTTGATGTAAGCCAAAAAAAGATTGATTTAAGCCATAAACGGGATTAATTCGAAAATGAAATGTCATTTTTTTGACTTATGGACCTTTATTAAAGAAGAAGAATTTTATATTTTATTTTTATTTTATAGATACTTTAAATTTATAATTTAAAAAATTAATTTTTTGTATTTACCGAAGCTGCGATTCGAACCAGGGATTTTTACACTGCAGTACAAGCGCGTTACCTCTAGGCCACCGAGACACTTTGTTTTCAAATGTAAAATAATATATTAAAACAAAAAGTTTTTTTCTGCTTGATTTGTTGAAGCAATCCGAATAGGCTTGATTTAAGAAAATGTAAGTAAGGATCGTACTTGAAAATTTCAAGAAAGATTTTGGACAAAATCAAGAATAAAATTCTTGATTTTAGAAAGCCGTTTTTCGTTCTGTGTACGTCCAAAAAGACATGCGTTTTTATGCACATCCATATGTATGCATAACAGCGTTGCCAGTGTGTTATATTTGTTACATTTCTTGTATAGATTTTGTTATTAACAACTCGGACAATCGCAGTATTTTGCCTAAATCTAGATCCGCAGCAAACCGATCTTGCTGATTTTAAATAGTGATTATCTCAGGAATATTAGTAATAGTTTGATACTAATAGTTGGTCCGTAGTACTTATATTAACTTCATAAACTTGATTTAAGCAGACACAGAGACGGAAAGACAGGCATGGCTAAATGGACTTCCCTATCTATAAGGATCCCTAAAAAAAGTACTTTATGGGGTCGCAAATGGATAATAAAGGAATTAGAAACGGAATGACCAACTGATATATTCCATTATCACAATATGAAGGGTACAAAAATTTTGATTAAAATTGAAATGGTTATGCCTGCAATATTGTGAAGATATGTCTAAAAGCAAATTTTAATATTTATCTGGATGTATGAAGGAAAAGCGTTAGTTATTGACTGATTCATTATTGCAAAGCCCAAACAAATTGGATTAGAGATTTAAATTTCAGGGAAATTTACTGCAAAGGGAATTAAAATAGACCAAATATGGAAAAAAATATTAATTGACATTAAACTGCATGGTAAACTAGAGAGCCTAGGCTATAGAAATAACATATGTTTAGTCCAAAAGCTTGCACATAGGGACTCGTCTTCAGCACCTGAGCCAGTGTGCAACTAAATCCGGTTTTAAGATAAATAATGACGAAACCATGCTAATGAGCATATATACAGGGAACACATAAATTATAGTTCTTGGCGAAAAGACGATAGAAGTCATTGACTTTTTCTAGGGAAGAATTATTTCTCAGCAAGGGCGAGCGAAAGCAAGAGTAAGTGGTGGTAAAATTTATCGCATTACAAAAGACAGAGTATTGTTTCTAATCGCAGTAAATTTAAAACATTTGAACCCAGTATCAAATCCGTTGTTTTACATGAATGCAAAGCATGATACGCTGCCACTAAGGAAAAAATACACTCCAAGTGTTTAAGACATTGGCTTAAAACCCTATACGTATCAGATAATTAGTATTAGATAAGGAAGAACGATGACCTCTTTTGGGCCATAAATGAATAAAAGAAGAATGAAAATATTTTCTTGTTAAGATTTTTCCGTGCGAGTGATTTTTAACTATTTTATCAAGGAACATTATTCTTTGCTCAATGCTAAAGTTATAAAGTTTACAGTCTCAACTAAACTTCTTCTTGACACAACTGAAAAACCAACAAACGAAGAAAGTAGTTAAACTCAGTTCCATTGTTAAAGTTTAGAGCTAAAATTAAGTAAAAAGAAAACAGTAAAATGATTATTGATGAAAGGAAATAAAAATACAAAGATAAAGAAGAAATAAAATATTAACTTTATTAGTTAGTTGGAAAGTTCTAAGATCCACCGATCGATCGATCCTCTTTTGTGACTTGTAGAGAATTACAAATGAAATTGAAGAAATACCTGTGAAGAACTTACCCTTTTGGATTAGTTATGCAGATATCGAAAATTGTGTAAAAATATCTTTATTAAAAGGAACAAAATTTTAGAAAATTTTCAACATTGACAACCGTTAAGCATATTAACTAAGGTGTGAAATTTATTTCTAATAAATTTTCCTTTTTGGCAAAAATGTTTTTTAGTTGATTTATTTTGTTTGAACTTAAAATCTAGTTATGTTTGCAATCTAAATCTATTTATTTTTCTTTTAACTTCTTGTTCTTGTTTATATTTTTGTTTATTTCTTAAGTAATCTTAAAAGTTAAGTTTGCTTTTATAGTTTTCAGTTTTTTCTTCCTTCAACTCAATAATTCTATTTTTTGCAAATATACTTTAAAAGAAAAAAAGTATGTGTAAACTTGATATACAACCACTTCTTATGTAGAAAAGAATACTTACATTTACTTACCAAATGTCTGCCATGTTGATCACATCTTGGGGCGAGGTTGGATATACAAGGGATCTCTCAGGCAAGTTGTTGTTTATTATATTTATTATACAAATGGCCGGTAACTAATACACGACCATAAAAGCAGCGGCAACTCAATTACTTTAAACGATGAAAAAAACATCCCTAAACACAATGGGCCATATTAAAAAACAATTTAAATATATTTTACACCTTAAGTAAATTTAAAAGATTGATTTTGTATGATAGTTTTATGTTAAAATTTATTTTAAATTATTTATGAATATGTCTTAGCGAATTGGTCAAGTGGGCATAAGTTCATGTTGAAATGCAAACATACATATGTATGTATGAGTGATTGTATTAAGGTGCTTACATATGTATCTCTCTTTTTATAAAGCTTGTATATACATATGATCATTCACTTGAATAAAAATCTACATACTTATTTAAAGTAGAATTTTAAAAAACGATGTTCACATAAAATCTGGTTGAGAAGTATGAATTAAAGGGATGTGATGTATGCAGATGTATTTTGTTACTCTGATCGATTAGGCAGGCAAAGTTTCGCTGCTTTTTATACAACCTAAAATCTGTACTTTGGCCATTTTCTAAATTTTTGGTTGTCTTTCTGTCTGGCCATCCATCTGTCAGCCTGTCTGTAATAAGGACGTGCATAGATATATCTGTTTTCATCTTTTTGTGTTTTTTTCAGCTTTTAGTGCGTATTGATAAGTAGCTTCGTGTTTTTGTTATAAGTTGGTATTGGTATTTTCTCTTATTAAATGTGGTGTAGTTTGGTAAAATGGGAGTAAGAGTAAAAAATTTGTTTTTCTATGTTTCGTTGAAACAGATACATACAAATAATGATGGTTAACTAAAGGTACTTTTCTAATTTAATCTTATTCTGGCTGCATGAGCCAGTTTTTCTATTTTTTAAATTTTATTTAAATAAATAAAACAAATTTAGCTAAAAGAATTATAATTGCATCGTTACTTTATATACTAAAGTCAAATTCTAAATCAAAATTTAAATTATTAAAGGATACAAATTAAATATATATTATTTTTGAGCTTAAGACCAAAAAAATGTTTTTTTTCATTTTATTTGACTCATTTTTAAATTATATAGCTACAATAAACGTTGAAAAAAATTTTTTTTAAATTCACAATCCTTTATATAAACAATCTTGTTTATTTGTTGTATCAACTGTTATAAGAAAATATTCATGGTACTATTTTTGTTCAGCACAAAAAAACCAAATACATTACTCACTCAATGTAAAACAATAAACAACAATATTTGTTTATTAAAGAAGAGTGAGTGCGCAATAGCAAAACCATAAAATATCGGTTATACTCATTCACACACTTATAACAAAAAGAACAAGTATGTACGTTTTTGAAATATTTTTTGTTTTATTTATGCACGTGTTTAGTCTGCAAAACTCAAAACTTATATCGAAAATATATTTTTTTTACTCTAACAATAACGCTTTACGACAAATTTATGCTTTTATTATGTTAACTTTGCTTAAATTTAAATTTATTTACATTCAGAAACTTTATTTGAAAAAGCAAGTTTTTTTACCAATACTAGCCGAATATAATTCATTTTCGAAACCAGCTACGAAATTCCATAATCAGTTCTCTTCTAACGGCAGGATTATTTTTGACTGTAAACATCGCCTATTAACTAATCTGCTATCCAGAAAAGTAAACGGAAATTATTTATTTTGGAAGTTGGGATGAAGTTTAAATATTCCAAATACACAATGTTTTTTTTATTTGTCGTTGATCGCAAAAAAAGCAGCAAAATAAAAATTACAAGAGAAATGAAAAAAATTACATCCCTTTTGTATAATATACAAAAAAAAATTGCATTTCGTCTGACAGATGGATAAAACTTAACCGTTAGTCAGGTGTTGCCAAAAAGAATTTTTTTAAAAAACAAAGTGTATTTGACAGGCGAGGATTCAGTGGGAAAATTGTAGATTTGATTTATTAAATAAAAAAATTCGAAGCCATGAAGCAAAAATTTCAAATATTTGATTAAATAAATGTATTTCAAATTCAAAGATGCTTTGCTTTTGGAAAATCTTTTTGAAGACACAAGAAAAATTCGTCTTGAGATGGGAAATAAAAAACAAATATTTGCACTTCAACAAAAAATTAAAAACTGACAACGTTTGTTGTCTTATATAAAAACTATAATTTCTCTGGAAAGGCATAAAATATAATAAAATATATAAATATACTAGCTCGGAAGGTACTATTCGTTCACCTCTGCGATTTCAAATAGATGCTGGAAATAATATGTTAAGCAACGGTTCCCAAGTTTGCCTTTTAGATGCTTTAAAATGAAAACAATAAAAGTTTCCATAATCTTATTTTATAAATTTTACTAAAAAATATTTACGACGCTAAATACTATTATAGAATTTTTTTTAAGGCAACCACTGATCTATCAGTAAAAAGCCAAATTTCTTTATCTTTAAGGTATTTTAACGTAAACGAAAAGTTAGTAAAAGAATAATTTATCGGATTTATCGATGTCAAATAATGCTAAAACACTTTCATCAGTAATTTTAAGAGCTTTTAAAAACGTTGGTCTTGATTTGGAGAATTGTGTAGGAATTGGAACTAACGAGTGTCCTTTAATGTTGGCAGAAAATGGAGCGGTAAACAAAGTGAAAGAAGCCGCAAAAAAATCAATACAAGCGCCTAGCTATTCCCATAGACTTAACAAATTGATAACGAAAGGTTTCAATAATATAAAATCTTTTATCGTTTGCTAAAGAAAGCACCAAATTTTTTTAAAAACCTTATTCAAAAAGTAGTGCAGTTTTTTTGAAATATCTGGGTTGTAACCATTATGGAAAACACAGTGGGTGGATCGAAATCATAAAACTTTAGAGTTTGAAGAAAAAAAGCACATAATAGAGGCATTAAAAAAGATATCAGAGTGGGAAAATAGGAAAACGCTTTCAGGAGCTATTATTAAAAACTTACTGTCACACAGCCGCTGCGTGTAACTTTTAAGAAGCAGGACATAGATTTCATATAAAAACCCTAAAAATGTATCTTGAGACTAAAAGAAATGAATCTTAAGCACGGTTTTAAAAAATTGAAGAGGAAAAAGTTATTTACGTTGGTATTAAATTTTAGTTCAGAAGCCTAGATTCGAAAGAAAAAATCATTTTGAAGAAATCGAAATATAGTACAGCATCGAGGGCTATATACCTTAAATCTGTGAATCTGTTTTACAAGACTTAAAACCATGTTTATCAACGGACGGCTTTTAATTGTTTGATATTTCTCAACTTCTGCCTCAGAATATTAAATATTACTTTTACTGACTTAGAAATTTTAATTTCACAACTTGCAGATTTATTAAAATTAAACAAAAATGGATTAAAAAAACTGCTTATATCGGAATTAAATGCTGACATTTTTCATTGAAAAAAGAAATGGAAAATTTAGAAAGACCACCCAGAAAATATATTAAATGTTTTTGCAAGATATTACCCAGATATTTAACCAAATTTGCAAAAAATTTAAAAATTTTTGTTTTAATGCCGGTCTGTGATGCTGCGGCTGAAATTTTATTTTCCATCCTTCGCCATATTAAAACATGCCTGAGAATAACGCATATACGCAGTAAAATTGAAATTGACGCAAATGTCGTGCTTAGAAAATTTTCTTCAACAGGAAACCATAAACTATTAACTTAATATATATGATTTTTTGCATTATATGTAATAATAATTATTTGAAATGAATTAAAATTTTTTGTTGAGTTTTTGTTTAAATAGACCCCTAAAAGATAGTTTTTAAATTGTGTGCTTCATTTAGAATTACTCGCCTTCCGCAGTTAGTTTCGAAAATGCATTCTCTTTGGTTAGTAATGGTAGAAAACCTTGCTTTTTCAAATAAAGTTTCTTTCAATATTAGCTGATAATATTAATTTCTTCCAAATATAAAGGCGTTTAAATATGATATAAAGCCAACATAACAAAAGCATAAATTTCTCGAAAAAAATTATTGTTAAAGTAAAAAAAATATTATTTTTGAAATGAGTTTTAAGCGTTATATAAAGGCTTAAAGACAGAAAGACTTTCACATAATTTAGTGATTGCTTCTTAAATAAATGCAAATTTTGTGTGAACAGAATGATTTAAAAAATGTATAATTTTTTTCTCTTTCTTTCTGCTTTAAGCTTGCAGAGGGTACTTGTACTTGTTTTTGTAGTGTAATTTAGTTTAGTTTTTTTTTGTTTCTTTTAGCAGGTTTAATTCCTTGACAAACATTGCCTATGTTTTTGTAAACTTATATCAAGAGGCTTCTTCAAATAGAATAAACAATAAAATCTTAAAACTTGCTATATGAGAATAGCACAAGACTCTCAAATTATTTAAGGATATTATTTAAAATTAGTTCAATATAAATTAGTGCTTGTCTTTTTAATTATATTAAAACAAGATATAATAAGAGGTTTTATGGCAGCCTTGAAATGATCACTAATGAAATGTTTTCTTAAAATATGTTTAAGAAAAGCAAACAACTAAACATAGAGTCAAATCTGCATAATAAAAATTTTAAAACCTTCACCATATTATAGAAAGGCCTTAACACGTATTAATTTTATAAATAAAAGTATAAGAAACATAATATTTGAATGCCAATAGCTCTGATAAAATAAACTGTTTTTTCACCGACAGTAGCTTTAAAACTTCTTAACTTTTGTTATTTCTTTTAACATTAAAAATCATTTAATCAATTTCGTATTTAAGTCATGAATGCGTAAGTTGTTTTTGTTATATTATTGTTCTTATACAGGGTGTCTGGCGATAAATTTATGTTTTTTTATACAATTATTTTAAAACGTAATAAACGGTGTGAAAGCAGGGTGGGTCACGCCGTTGGAAGGCTTTTTTAAGAGTAATGATTCTTAAGTAATTGCTCGTCGAGAATTTTGTTAAAAGTTCGGTATTTGGCGATTATGTAATAAGCCTAGTGTAAACTTAGATCGTTCGCGGCTGCAGAGATTCCGCGCAACTGTTTCGGCTATGAATGTCCCACGGCCTGGGCCCGGTCGATCTTTAAGGACTTCCGAAAATATTGAAATGGTTAAAAGCACTTTTCGTGAAAATCCGCTTCTTTAAATGCGGAAAAGAGCAGCCTCACTGCGATTTCCAAAAGCGATTATTCTTGAAATTTTAAAAAAGGATCAAATTGTTTAAGAACTAAAAGAAAGTGGCTTCGATTTATGCAAACATTTTTGTGAAACCCCATTTTTTTGGAGCAACGTGGCTTAATTTTTTTTAAGCGATTACGTCAGCAAGCAAAACTGCGTTTATTGGTCTCTAAGGACCTGCAACCTTCAATTATAATGTCAAAAATCATTGCATTGTCCCAGGGTAACTGTTTGGTGTGCCTTATCCAGGCATGAGATAATTGGACCATTTTTTTTTTCGAATATTATCGAGCCCAGGCTATAAATGTCAACGCTAAAAGTTATTGACACATGATTACGGATTTATTTTTGCCAAACTTGCGAGCTAATTCAGCGTACTCCTTACACACGTGGTTTAAACTAGAGAAGAGCGCTGTAAACACAGCCAGAGCTTTGATGAATTTATTTTGGGAAAATTTCACCCAAAAAGTTGTTAGTTAATTAGGGGATATCCCATGCCCACTAAGGTAGCCCGGATCTAAATTCCATGAATTTTTTATGGGACTTTCTCAAAGAGACGGTTTAAAATGACAATCCCCAATCTCTTGTTGCTTTAAAGAAAAAAATATTCGTCAAAAAATCAGCTCAATTGAACCAATTTTACTGCAGCGTGTAGCGCAGAACACAAGGCTCAATATGGGACATTGTGTTCAACTCAACAGAAGATATCTGGAAGTTATACTCTTTAAAAAATATTAAATTTTTTATTTAAGTTTAAATATATAAATCTGCCACCAGACACCCTGTACAAATAAACTATAAACACAGCAACTATAAACTTATAAATTACAATACTGTAAAGTTCTCTTTAATATACGTTTTCTACTTAAATTGTTGTTACGGAATAGCAGCAATAAGTTGTAACATGAGGGAAGAAATATAAAAACCCTTAAGAAAAAGATGCAACGTTAATCTGCATGTAAACAACAAGGCTTTAACACTTAAAACTACATTTAAAAAAGTCGTAAATGTACAGCAACAATAAAAAGCAAAATAAGAAATCTTTAGGATTTACACTGTTTCCAAAAGAAATCGTTAAAAATATGATAAAATAAAGGAAAAATACTTCTAATGTTTTGATTTAAGTAAAAATTGCGCTCTGGAACACGTGTAGTCTTTTAAATTTACCTTTCAATTCATTTCAACATTCTTTTCTCTTTTCTTATGTCTTTTTTTATTTAATTTTAATTTTTGTAACTCCCCACTGCATTTTATAGATTTTATTGTAGCGCACAATGGATCGTTTGTGTTAAAAAGAAATATTGTTTTTGAAGATGTTTAAAAAAAATGAGTTTAAATATATTGGCAGCTTCAAGTTTGACTAAATTTACAAATTCTAGATCTGGGTAAACGGCTAAAAACTAAAACAGAAGAAAACGTAAAATAGTTTCTCGCGTGGTCTTTGCAGCTTCAGCCCAGAGAATGAATCTTACAAGATATGACAATATCTTATTGTACCACATAAGCCACATATATTTCTCTCATGTAAAAATTTTGTAATCCTGCTCTTTAGATCGCAACGGGATAGTGTGCAGTTTTTTGCCTCCTTTTTAGATTATTTCTTAAGCAAAAGTGGTGCTTCTCTCTAACAAACTCTGCTGTGATTTGCTGTCTGTTTTACTTAAAGGCAGTGCTTCTCAAACCTCTTAGAAAAGGGCTATAAACTAATCGATAAAATTCTTGTTAACAGTTTTAAGAACACAGATCAGTATTTCCTTTCCCCGAAGGCTTTTCTTATAGCCTGTACCAATCCCTTTATAGATGTCTCTCAAGCCTTTGATAAAGTTTGACATGAAGCCCTGTTAAACAAGTTAAAGCTGAACTTACCAGTGAATGTTTCTAGCCTTTTCAAAAAGTATGTAACTGGTCGACAATTTATGAAAAAATAAGGAAACTGCTTAAGCTGTCCTAAACCAATAGGGGCGGGGGTACCTCAAGGGAGTATATTAGGTTCAATTCTCTATTTGCTTTACACAGCAGATATGCCCACAAACAATCTTACTCGTACGTTGACACTCGCTGATGATACCGCCTTTCTCAGTAATCATTAAGACCCTAAAAAGGCTTCAAAACAACTTCAATATCACGTTTTTTAAGTAGAAAAATTGGCAAAGTTATGGGGTATTAAAATAAATGAAGAAAAATGTACTCATGTTACTTTTACTTTATGAAAGGAATAGTGCCCCCCAATTCTTATTAACAACCGTAGGGTGTCTCAACGAATTGAGACGAAATATCTTGGCATTCACCTGAATCACCTCCTCACGTGGAAGTCATCTATAGATGCGAAGCTGACACAGATGCAATTTAAAACGGCTAAAATCTACTGGCTAATTGTTAGAAACTCTGTGCTACGTCTTGATTGTAAACTTTTACTCTACAACTCAATTTTAAAACCAATTTGGTGCTACGGTATACAGTCATGGGGCACTGCTTCCGCATCCAACATAGAAAAAATTCAACGCAGTCAAAACAAAATCCCAAGAATGATAACTGGTGCTCCTTGGTATGTTAAAAACAGCAACATCTACAAAGATCTGCAAGTTCCACTAGCTAAATGCGAAATTTTTAATTATGTGGACAAGTATTTAAACAAGCTGGAAACACATCCAAATCCGCTCGCTCGAAACATTTTGCAACATAGTGGACACACTCGTCGGAAAAGAAGGGATACTATTGCACTTAGATGAATCTACTGAATTAATTAATTTTATTATGAGAACTTAAATATTAGTCTGGCACTGGGTGGATCTATAAATATTAATTAAATAGTTTTAAGATTTGAATACGATTTTCCCCGGGAACAAAAAAGTGTTTGGAAATTCGCCTACAAATAAACTTCTCACATTATTGATATCATTTTAATAAAAGTTTCAACCTCTGCGAGTTTTGAGGTTTCAGTCCCCTTGGACAACTCGCCCACTTTGTGGTCTTTACCAAACTCTCACTAATGATTTTATCTGATTTAAAATGGTAAATTGATTAAAATAAGAAAAATATATATCAGCTGGTAATACTAAAACGTCTACTGTAAAATCTTTGAAAATCATCTATGCCTTTGTCTTAGCTGTTCTAAAGGGCATTTTGAAAAATCGGTTGAACACCGTTTCTCCCTACCACTAGAAGAGAGTGACAAAACGACAGAGCGACCCTAAAATCTGGATGATTTTAAAGCTGTTGACCGTACCTTAAATGCAAATAGCTTCGAGTATGCAAATTATTTGGCTTTAGATGACAATATAGTAACATCGAACAGGGTACAGTGTACCCTGCATAGAACAAACTCACAAATTGGTACAAGTGACAGGAAGTATTTTAAAGGAAAGATATATTGTTCTACACGTCCTATTAATGTCTTTTAACTTTCGACAAAACATGGCATGAAGTCTGGTTGACTAAACCAAAGTTGAACCTGCTGGTGCGTCCCAAAAAAGGGGGACCACTTAAGTTGTCCTTAATCAGTAGGGCTGATATTTCTAAGACCAACGCTGTATTTGATATACACAGCAGACATGCTTACAATTGATCAAATTCCTTTATGAAAATTTGCTGCTGAATTATGCTGTAATACCGAAATAGTTCTTCCTGTCCCTTTTCAAAATTTGAATTCGTTGGATACAACTTAATGATGGAAACGGATTTTTTATAAGGTAATGTCAATTGCATGGAAAAAGTTTTATTCCGTTAAAAAATATCTCAGATACACCTAAAAAAATCTTGGTTTAATCAGATCTGCACAACTGCAATTAAGCCCGAAAGAGAAAAATTTAGTATTTGGTTCTCAAACAGGAACGTCTGTCAAGATACTCAGACCCTTCAGCACTCTGTTTAAAGTGCATATGCGTGCCAGGTTTTTTGCTGCTCTCTTTGGCAGTTTTTGGTCATGTGTTAAAAGAGGAGAGAATAAGTGAGTTGACATTTCACACACGGTTTGTGTGTGAAGAAGCCTTTTTAAAATGCGTTTCCTATCACTTCAGAAATAGAAAAATTGTAAATAAAATGCCCTCAACACAACTTCCTCTCTTCTCCTTCTCATAACCTATTTTAGAAAAAACAAACACAATTTGCTGCACTTATAGGGACCATCCCTTGAGTGATGGTTATAACATTAAAATAAAAAAAACACATTCTCTCTTTAAGAACCACTTCTTTGGCATTTTAACTTTCTTTTTCTCTAGTTTCATTTTATTGTAATTCAATCTTTGAACTGTAAATAGTAACAAAGTTTATAAAGGACCTTTAAAGAGTTTACTACAGTCAACCAATAGTTGTGACAGTTAGTTCAACAAACAGCCCAACCGTCTTTCCAACCCATCAGCCACCAGTTGTTTAGCTGGTCTTTGCCACTACACAATGTTGCACATTAGTGTTAGCGTTGGCACACAGGAAGATGTTGCATAATGGTCTCTCCCTTTTTGTAATATGACAAGCTCTGTTATTATTTTATACTTTATTTAAATTTAAGTGGCAGTTGCTGCTGCTGTTTTTATTTTAATGTCTTCTTAAGAATTTGCTTTTCATTTTCTAGTTACATCGACAAGTTTTTGCTTAAGCATTATTCAATAATAATGTTTTTACTCCTTTTTTGATTTTGTTTTTGTTTACTACACTTTTTGCCAACTTTGTATTCTTGGTAACAGTTTAAAGTATGTTGCATAAAGCAAGTACATAAAAAGTTGTTGATTTTTTTTATAGTGTTTTCTGCAAATTGCATTTATAACATCAGTTTTGATTTTCTTTTAATATTTGTAGAAATAACTAAATAATATAATAATGACAGTTGAGCATATAAAACCCATAACAAATAATGATTGGTTGACAGGGAATAGCAGGGGATTTGAATTTAAAAGGAAATTTGTATATTTAAGTTTTGATTTCCTTTATATTTAAAACAGAGTTGTATTTAAATATAAAAGAAAATTAGTTTTAAGTTTAGTTGTAGTTAATAACACAATTTATGTATAAAGACAACATTAAAGAAAATAATAATAATTTTATAAATATTACAAAAAAAAATCTAGAAAACATGGGAAACTCCACGAAAACCATTCTATAAACAAAAAAAACTTTGTTTATTTAATAAAAACCCAAAAATACATACCTACAAGACAAGGAGGTCTTTGGGCTTATAAAATAGTTTTTAGTTTTTGGATAAGGCCGAAAGTAGGAGACTTTAACCCTAACCCTACTAACATGTGCCTCTGAGACACATTTTGATGTTTGATTCAATATAAAAACGGAAATGTCTGGAATATCGCAACGAAACTTCATGAATTTTATTTATATATTAAATTTTTAAATCTTGTATGTATTAAATTTTTAAAATGTTACTTTTAGTACTACCATGTGGCTTATAGACACATATTGGTGACGGGAATACTTTTGATGAAAAGAGTTTAAGTATTAATGAAGATGATGCTTCAGAGATATCTTGTATAGCTTTGGTTATGGAAAAAATAACAGACAAGATATACGGTGTTTGTATTAGTAAATACAAACAAAATTAACTTTTAACAAGTGTTATATAATAAAATGCCTCCATTGCACATCTGATTTAAGCCGAACTTTTTTTTTCATATTTTCATTATTGAATCTTTGCTAATGCAAACTAACAATAAGTATCAGTCCAGCCAGCACCAGAAAAAATAATAAAGTAAATTAATTTAAATAGTTTTATCTAAGTACAGTATGTCCACTATGTTGCAAAATGTTTCGACCGAGTGGATTTGGATGTGTTTCCAGCTTATTAAAATACTTGTCCACATAGTTCAGGATTTCGCATTTAACTTGTGAAACTTGTGGATCCTTGTGTATGTTGCTGTTTTTAATATACCAAGGAGCACCACGGGCATTCCACCGTCACGTACAGACAAATTCATATATTTTTTAGCACTTTTTTTACTTACAACTTCTAATTGGTAATTCAGAATTCTATTTTTTTCTTTTATTAATTAAACTGCGTGGTAGTCTTCAATCCTACATCGAACTTGTTTTTAATAATTCAGAAAATATTAAAGAAAAAATTAAACAAACTTCGTCACGTGTGGGACAGCCTGAGTCAACCAACATTCAAAATTGTAGTGTTTAAATTCAAATTTCAGCGAATCAGTTGCACATAGAGAAAATATGTCTAAGAAAGAAATTACAACTAACAACCATGCTCACCTATGATGGTAATACATTTTTAATAAAAAAAATATTTATAGGTAAAAATTAACTTTTTATTTTGTCACGTAAGGGACAAATGGCGTCACGTAAGGGACACAGTTGAAATTATTTTTATAAAATACACAAAAATCAAAAGTTAGTTGCAGTTTTGTCTACAGATAAGCTATAATTTTGCAGTCCACGGTATTTTGATTGGCCTTGATGAAATAAAAGTTTGAAATTCCTGTAATGGCATGGTGATTCAGATTAAATTTTTTCTCAGATTTTTGAGGAAAGCACATAAATTACCTGTGTTTTTGAAACTAATTAAGAAGCCAAATAAGCAAAAAAATTTAGCTGACTAAATGACAAAATGTTTGCTTTGGCTTATCATTTTCTCTCATGCCAATCTCCTTATATTTTCGCCAATTCCATCTATTACACCTTTTCCATTAGTTGTAGCAAAATATTTGCAAAAAAGGGTTTTGCGTACTTTTCGCCCAGCATTGATATTAATTTTACCATATAGCGGTTTTTCAATTTTGATGTCGAGCCATTGCTCCAAACTATTTCCACTAAAGGTAAATCTTCATTTTTCGTATTTACTTATTCGAACAGCTTATTTAAAAAATAAAAAACTGCATCTTTGTCTTTAAAATTCGCATCCGAGCATATAAGGTAGAGTAAGTGCGGGTAACGTGGTATAGACTGGTAATGTGCGGCTCTCAGAAAATTAATAAAGCAATACTTTAATTAATATTTGCAAGTAATTTTGGGAGTTAGTTGCAAGAAATCGTTTTGGTGTGTGATCGACTTTTTGTGGAAAAATACAAGTTTTTTCCTTAAACGGCGTGTCCGCTATGCTGCAAGATGTTTTGAGTGAGAGGATTTGGATGTGTTTCCATCTTATTTAAGTACTTGGCCTCATTTGTTCAAGATTTCGCATTTAACTAGGGGAACTTGTAGATCCTTGTACATGTTGCTGTTTTTAATATAACAAGGAACACCAGTTACCATTCTTACGATTTTGTTTTGACGGCGTTTAATTTTTTCTATGTTGAATGCGGAAGCAGTGCCCCATAATTGTATACCGTAGCACCAAATTGATTTCAAAATCGATTTGTAGAGTAGAAGTTTACAATCAAGACGAAGCACAGAGTTTCTACCCATTAGCCAATGGATTTGTGCAGCTTTAAGTTTCATTTGCGTCAACTTCGCATCTATATGAGGCTTCCATGTGAGGCGGCGGTCTAGGTGAATACCAAGATATTTTGTCTCGGTTCGTTGAGGCACCATATGGTTGTTAATAAGAATTGGAGAGCACGTTTCTTTGCGTAAAGTAAAAGTTACGTGAGTACATTTTTGCTCATTTATTTTTATTCCCCATAATTTTGCCCATTTCTCTACTTGGGTTACGTGTTGTTGCAATTAGCACGAAGCCTCTTTAGGATCTTTATGAATACTGAGAAAAGCGGTATCATCAGCAAATGTAGACGTATGCGTAAAACAGTTTGTTGGCATATCTGCTGTGTAAAGCAAGTACAAAATTGGACCTAGTATACTCCCTTGAGGAACACCAGCCCCAATTGGTTGAGAAAAACTTATTTGATTTCCCTCTTTGATCATGAATTGTCGACCGGTCATGTACTTTTATAAAAGGTTGAAAATATTAGCTGGAAGGTTAAGCTTTAGTTTGTTTAACAGGCCTTCGTGCCATACTTTATCAAAAGCTTGAGAGACATCAATAAAAAGTGCGGAGCAGTACTTCTTTTCCTCAAATGTTTTTCTTATAACCTGCACCAGTCTGTGAGTTTGTTCGATTGTGCTATGTTGACTTCTAAAGCCAAATTGGTGTTCTGGAATGCAATTGTTTCCAATCATGATCGGAGTCAGCTTGTTTTTAAAGAGCTTTTCGAATAATTTTGACAATGTTGGTAACAAACTTAGACCTATACGACTCTACCTTCGAAGGATCCTTACCGGGCTAAGGAATCATCTTAACTAAGGCAACTTTCCATATTGCCAGGAAATGTTCAAGCCGAATTGTGGCATTAAAAATAAAAAGAATAATTCTTTTAGCGATAAACTGTAGCTCTAAAAGCATTTTGTTGCTTAATTATCAACACCAGGAGCCTTTTTATCATTTAGGTTAACGATAGCCTTTACAACATCTGAAAATCGGAAACGTATTTCCATAGGGCTTCTAGAAACAACAGGCGGTAATTCCCTCACGTCAGTACACGTGTTGGGAGTGAACACGTTTCTTAAGTGACTTGCGAACAGCTCGCATTTTTCTTTGTCATTTATAGCCCAGGATCCTCTCAGAGTTCGCAGTGGAGGTTTTGCGATAACGGGTCTTTTTAGACGTCTGGCAGCTCGCCATAGAGAATAATTTGTCTGGGAAGTCGCGTCTAGGCTTTCTAAATATTTATTCAGTGATGCCATTCTGTGCACCTCCAACAAGTTTTTTAATTGGTTTGTGCATTCTTTCAGTTTATTTTTAAGTTGAGGCGATCTATGCTTTTGCCATTCTTTCTGGGTTCTCCTTTTTTCAAAAAAAAGCTTTTCAACATCTGCAGAAAAAATTTTGTTGTACTTGGCTTGACAATAAGTAGACGACGCATGTTCAACGGCTTTTATAATGTTTTCATTAAGGCTGTTCAGACAATCTTCGATGTCTCAGGGTGTTTTTAGTGGTTGGCTTTCCGAGCAGTGGGTGCTGATATATTTTTTATATTTCAACCAATCTACTTTCTCAGTTAAGTTTTTTGTATGAAAAATGTGTGGCAACGCTTAATGCATCTACTGATAATCGAACTGACATTTTTAACTTTAATTATTATTAGAAAATATATTCCTAAAAGAGTTTAAAATACGCTTTTACTAAAGAGTCTTCTAGTAAGTATTATGCTTCTCTTAAGAGTATCATCAGCTGTTTTGGTAGACCCACCGCTAAAAACTTTGTTTGTAGTACTTTTCTGGTGTTTTGTTTACACGCATTTCTTAAACGTTTTTTCTATATCTTTAGTTGTTTTTAAAGTCATTCACCTTAATGTGTGTTTATTTGTTTGTTACTGTAGTTTTTATTGTCGGTTCTTTTTTTTCTAAACTTTTATAAAAGCATTTGTAAGATTAATTTAGAAAAACGTTTATCTAAGTATGTATTAATATACCTGAGAGTTTTTTGTGCTTGAGAACATAATTTCTTTTTAAATTGCTGAGTTTTGTAAAAGATCTTTTATTGTTGTTATTTTTGTATGTGTTATAAAAAGGTATTTCCCGCTTTGGTTAGAACATTTTGGCTTTTTTTTTTATTTGGAAGATACATAGGTAAGTAAGTATGTATGTAGTGGGAAAATGAAGTGATGAGCGGAAGTGATTTATTAAATTTCATAACATATTTCATATGCATATTTAAAATTTTTAACAAGTTTTAAATTTAAAAAAAGTTATGTTAGAAAAATCTGAAACTTTTTTCTATAAAATTAACAAGAGAATAAAATCTGTTTAGAAGTTTTGGTTTATTTTGTTTCTTAGTCCTATAAAAACAGTGACGGTTACATGTAAGTTAAATAGGTGATGTTTACAACCAAATACACTACTACCGTTCAAAGAGTACTGATGATGAAATTGCGTAGCTGCTTTCGAAAATGCATTCTACTCGGCTAGTATCGGTAGAAAAATCTGCTTTTTCAAAATTAAAGTTTCTTTCAATATTAACGGAAAATAATAATTTCTTCTAATAAAAAGAAATTGTATGAACTTAAGCCAAACTAAAAATCAAAAATTTGTATTAAGTACAATTAGTTCAACAATAAATAAAAATTAACATTTTATGAAATTTTTATGAACTTAAACTAAAAAACTGTAATAGCTATAAACTTAAAACCAAGTACAAAGCAGTTCCAGTATAATGCGTACATTTTGGAAAAAATCAAGTTCATAGGAGCAGGGGAGCGGTAGCCCGTGATACGATATATATCAGAAACTATAACAGCCATTGATTGTAGAGCAGTGCCTACTTTTTGGAAAAAAAGTACTTGAATAGGAACAGGGGAAGCGGTAGCCTTTATCGAAATGAGTAATTTTTATTGAATTCTTTATTAAAAAAATATGTATGTCAAAACCTGTTAAAACAACCGACCTAAAATTTTTTTAATATAATTTAAAAGCAAATTTTGTTTGATAAGGGCCCATACAAACGTTAAAGAGTTGTAGAGTTTTCTATTTCAAAAACTAGAATAGCCATCGACTTCAAGCCCAAATATAGCTCTCTTACTTGGTTTTATATCAAGTATTAATGAAACTGTATAGATATACTTTTATTATGTTAAATTCTTCCCTCTTAATTGCTCAACTTTTTTATATTAAACCCAACTAACCAAAAATATTTTTTAATTAAAATTTCTAATTCTTAGTAAGTAAATTACTCCTTTCTGCATCATATTAGAAGCAATTTAAATTCTTCACATTCATCCTTTAGTAATTGCACCTAGAAAATAAAAAAAGCTTATAAAATATATTTCCTTTATATGAACTTGAGTCTCTTGCTCTTGCTGGGCTTGGAAGCGTTTTGTTTTCATACAACATGGCTGTGGTGTGTACTTGCCAGTAGATCTTGCTCATCATGCAGCCACACACAGTTGAAAAGATTCTACCGACTAAGCAATTTTAAGTAAAAATAAACGAACATCAACTATTTTAATGTTAAAATAAAGAAATCAATGGGGGAAAACAGGGAAATAGGAAAAATAATAATCATTAGTTTGGAAATGAACGTATCAAACAATTTTACACTTTGTTTTAATTTATAGCTTCTTAATTATTTTTTTTGCACGCTACATCATCACGGAAGGCAAAAATAATTTTTGAATTTAGTTGTAATGCCAAAAATTAAAATGAGCTTAAGGTATGATAATGTGTTTAAGAGAAAACTTAGTTTGAACTTCCTTTGTTTATTTTTTGTTATTTTCACAGTTAATACATATGGAATGTTCTATTTAAACCAATCAACTTAATTAAAGTTGTGGACATCACCCCGATTAAAACACGAAAATGATGTCAAAATTGAAAAATATCAGAATCTTGAGATACCAGTAGAAAACGAGATTTTCGAAATGTCACGTGCTTAGAATTTTCGCCCTACTTTTTGTTATAATTATGGAAAAGATTTTTTAAACATAAATATGTCTCGGGTTACTATACAAATGTCCTCCAGAAAAATTTGTTTCGTCTTCAAGCAATTTACTTGCTTCAAACATTGTTATTTTATTATCAGACTTTGCAGATGTTTAAGGCTTCCATGCGAACCATATAAAGAAAAATATTTGTGACAATTTTTGCACAATTTGGGACAATGTTTGCATAGCTTATTACTCATAATGCGCCTAACAAAAACAGTGTCAGTCAAATCTGTATATTACAAAGATGGTTTAAAACCTAAAGATGTTCCGAGGCGCAGATATGGGTCCCAACCATATGCTTGTTGGAGTTGAACTTAAATTCCCGATAATAAATGAATCTAAAAATATAAAACGTATTAAAATGTTATCAAAAACGACAACCAGTTATCCCTGTCAATGCAAAAAAAAAAAAAATAAAAAGTAGAGAATATTTTGCGTAAAACTCTCACAATATTTTCTGGAGTCTGGTCGAGGAGAGATGAGAAGGCATCAAGGCATTCTAACTTTCTTTCCTAAAAGATCCACCCACAGACCAGACAGATGCATTATAGTTTACGTCAGTACCAGCCATCGGCTTACCTAATTTACACCACGTGTCGAATACTTTTGCGTCTTAAATTCGTCCCCACGCGATTTGGCAGAAATTCCTACCTGTCAAATTTCATTTAAATGACCAAAACTCAGACAGTAATTCCTTCATTGTTATCAGTAGACATATATATTGATTCAAAATATCATCCAGAAATTGTTTTGCCATTGACCTAAACCTACGTTACCGAATCCAGCACTAGGGAAACTAGTATGACTTCCTGCGACCCTTCAAGTAGAATTCCAGGTTTCCCTAACCACGAAGTGTTCACCGAAGGGACTTCACTTAAAATCAGTGGCATTAAAAGTACCGGTACCAAGATTTCCTATTTAACCACGAGTGAATCAGATCAGATCAAACAAAAAGCTTTAACAAATATATAGATAGGAAATAAGGAACAGTTAAAGTAATTAATGCAGCAACCTTGCGTCAGAAGCTGAAATGATCAGGAAATCCAAAACTGTCTTCGACACATTTTTAAAAACTTTTTTGTAATTGCTGACAGGCTGACATCCTATTCATCATTGTGCAGCATAGCGCATTAACCTATTGACTTTAAATTAAGCCCTTAAGTACTTCTCCCAACGAACAGATATATTTACAGGGAATTTTTTAAATTCAGACCCTTAAGGGAAAAAAGGGGGAAAATACGGAAAAGTCGTTGGTAGTATTTTTCTTACCCCAATTCGATAAAATAAATATAAAAAGTTTGAATTTTTTGTAGTTTTGGGCCTTTAACAAACAACAAAACAAAATTCAGGTGTTGAAAGAATATGATTTTGGTAATGTTTTGAAAAGGGAAAGGGGGAAACTATATGTTTGTGTTTTAAAGTAACTATTGTAACTTTTGAACCAAGAAAGATAGAAACTTGCGTTTGACAAGTCTCGGAACAATTTTAATAACATTTTTGGCAGTTTTTTTTAAAATTTTGAATCCTAAGAGGTAAAAAAGGGGAAAAATTTCGTTTAACTATATTTTATGTACTTTTTGTATTTTTTAAATGATTAAGATAAAACAACTTAAAGAAAATATATAAAAATAATATTTTTGGTACTCTTGGATATTTTTAGCAAATGGGCTAAAAGAAGTTTAAAACATATATTTAATCCCTTTAACGTTTTTTTGTTACTTCTAAACCAACAAATTCAGACTCCAAATTTGAATTGTGTTTAAAATCATCAAAAAATATGTTTCTGCTGTTTTTGGAAATTTTGGACCCTTAAAGATATATTAAAGGTTAAAACTATAAATTGGTACTTCTTTTAACTTTTGAACTATTAAAAAAATATTGAAGGTTACGTTTTACTGGTTTTAAAAAATTATTAAAAATTTTCTGATACTTTTAAAAAAATTTTGGACACAAAGTTGTATAAAGCTATATATTGGGCCTTTTCATGTACTTTTAGCTAAAAGTTATTTTTAGTACCTTTTTTATTTCTTTTAAAGATTATGAGTATAGAAATATGAAAGAGGGGGCTATGTATGTAAAGCCAAAAGTCAATTAAGTGTAAAAAAGTACTTCTTTTACATTTTTAGTACTTTTGTCCATTTTTTCGATCACGAGCTTACAAATATGAAGTTGACGACTATTAACCTATACATATAAATGACGAAAGTCAATAAGAATTTTGCTTCTTGGTAGTCTTATTATTTTTTTGGGTAATAAGTCTAGAAAATTGAAATTAAGGTCAAGTGACCCCAAGTGTGGTCAAAAGTCAACAAAGCATGCAAAAAATACTTTTTCACTTTTATGGCAATTTTTTGAATATTCTTGGGACTTTAAAAATCGGTTTTACCAATAGAATTTTTGTTTTGTAGCAAGAATATTTCCAAAGTGAGAATTATACTTATTTAATTGCAATTACATATAAATATTTTTTTATAAAATTTCTGCAGTTAAAATTAAAAATAATCATTTTGATTTGGGGCGATTTGAGTTACAAAAATTGAAACCATTTTCCTGTGCATGTATGTGGAAAAATTAAAAAATTTCGTATAAAATCTGATGAAGTATTAAAAAGACTTTGCTTTTAACTAATAGTCCAACATATTTAAACATTTTGTGAACGATGAAGTTAAAATATAAGTCACTACATCTTTCGACCAGACTTTCTTTAGAATTTTAACTTGCTGATTGCATGAGCAACTACGTATGTAGTACCCTATCTACTTGGTCTATAACTATTCTATACTTTTCTTTATTACTACGTACTTCATGTATCTCTTTCAATGATTCTGATTGCATATAATAACATCTACGTATCTACTAAATACATGTAACAAAAAAAAAAAGAGATGAATAACAGCAACATTACTTAATTGTATTGTGGCAACAACAATATATAAAGAACTGTAGCAATCATGTCTTAACAAGAAAACAAAAACATGGTTTTTTCAATAAAAACAAGGGGGAAAACTCTTATAAAACACTATGACGAGTGTTTGAATTACAAATCTATAGAATGTAAGTAAGAACATACGAATGTTCTCATTCACGTTGCATTCATACATACAAATGTAGAATATTCAAGACATAATGATGCACTTTACACAACAGCCAACGTACATACGTTTCGAAGATGGATGACTGAAAGTGATGGTTGGTCTTTTCAATTCTATTTCTATGAATTTTTTTTTATTATTTGAATTATATCATGAAGATTTTATATTTGGCTTGCAATTTACAAACAAAATACCACAATTTAATGTTGCTGAAATAAAGATGCACAAGAAATGTGTGTAAAGGTAATTCAGATTTTGAAGGATGCTAAAGTGCAATTAAACAATTAGGACAGAATTAAAGATCTGAAGTGTTAAACAATTTTTTTAGGATAAGGTGCTAGAGAGCATGACGAGTGTCAAGTATATGGTTAAAATTTAGGCTAGGTTAGGCAGAAGAGGCAGCCGTTGAAGGAAAGGATACAGCTCACTTGGGTCCGCTTAATTCGGTCCCTTTGTGTTACCTGGAGATAGAATAGGTTGAGATAAAAGGAAAGAAGAAATTTTGAGAAGGATAGATAAGAAAGAAAGAACGGAAGAATGAAGCGGACTTACCAGGGTCTTTGGTGGGAATCGAACCCACAACCCCCAGACTGGTAGACTTGTGCACTTACCACTAACCTACCGGGGCACGCTAGTTGAAATTTAGTCTATACCAGATATTAATGGCTAAGTGAATTGCGTTGTGCTTCACACCAACCCATTACTTTTTTATTTTATATATTTAAAGAAAGGTTCCAAGTCCTGCTAAACGTACAGTTTAGCCTGTAATCAGCTTATTTTGCGATTTCTGCAATAGAAAAGGAGCTATTTAACAGAAATTAGTGGTGCAGAAATATATCTCCAATGTAACCTATCTTACTTCTTTTAAGTAAACAGTAGCTGGTACGACACTAGACATAGCACATCGGACTCTGGCCTCTGAAAAAGTTGGGCAGTGATATAGAAGCAGCCAGCATGCTGTGGATGGAGATGTGCTTGTAGATATTAGTAAACCTTCTGTAGAATAATTAATTTGCTCGATTCAGGTTTTATAGTTTCAGAACATTTCCAGCCATATTTCCATCTGGGTAACCCCAAAAGTTTCTCTCCTTTTTTATTTTTTATCGCTCTACAGTTTTTTGTAGGTAACTGCTGCCCATCTCTTCAATTTCGCCTTATTTGCAACAAAAAATTTGGTTTCCTTAGGTCGACTTTCATTGGTTTTTAAGGCAACTTTCCTCCTCTTTAATAGTTTGACGGTGACATTGGAAAGTATCTGTTGATGCGATGTCATCCCTGCACAATCTCGCTATTCTTTGCAATTCCCAACCGATGGAGGTATGCATGTAGTTCTAAGTGACTATTCAGTAGGCTCATTGACTTGATGAATTCAGTTTTTCTAGTTTCAGGTTTTTCTCAGTTGCATAATTATAAGAGTCACCTTAAAGGCTTTTTTAATTCTAATAAATTTTTGTTTTTTCCTAATACTTTGTGGGCATATGCCGCCTATCAATTCAACTCGATTTTCTTGTGACAGTAAGCTGTGGCTTTTCTGGATCAACTTTAAGTTTCTAGCTTTAATTGACAGATTGCATGCTAGTTCACTTCCGATTACTCCGTATGTCCAGGCTACTATTTGATATGTTTTTGGTTGTATTGCCAATTATGATTATTCGTCTTCTAACAGTGAAACACAGTCCTAGATATGAGGTATTCGGGTGTCTCATTATCAATACATATGTTCACGTTTTGGGAATGAAATTTGAAATAAAATATGGCATTTCTCTGACCTCTGCTTGCAAAACTAAGTAGAAGTTAATTTAGGTCTATGAGTTTTCTGTATCTGCCCGAATTCCCACTTAAACAGGGTCGACAACCTTTTATCAACGCTGTCAAGTTAGCCTGAACTTTTGCTTGAGACAAACAGTGGAAAATTTTTTTCTTTCTTTATAGCTCTCAAGCGTCTTAAAGTTATATGAAACATTAAATTAATAGCCTCCATTAATCCAATACCACGATGCCTCTCGGCATTTTGATAGAAGTTTCGTCTCGTAGGGTTCTTGGGTCTTAATGTCATAATAGGCCAAATATTCCAACTTATTTCCAATGCACTTGATGAAGTAAGTAGCCTTCATTGCTTTGCTTGTTTTGCAGCAGTACGTTTGTTGAACCTTTTATTAAACTTGGTTGTTGCAAGTGTTGGCGAGCTTATCCAGCTTTTTTAAGCCCTAAAAATATATCTAATATACATTCCTTACTACACGATTGACCGTTAGGAGCCGCAACAGGGGTGAAAGATTTATACTTATGGGTGTTCCCCTGGTTGCAGTCCATCTTTTTTAGCCTTTAATTTATAACCCTACTTTTGAGGAGCAGGCTATATTGTTTAAGGCTCCTTCAATATCCAGGACCACTGCTATTAAATTTTTCCCTATCGTACAGGCCCCGCTCTATAAAAGAAACCACATCAACAACTGCGTTTTCAACCGATTGTAGTTTGTGGTAATTATGGTGACACCCTGTAGGGGGGTGGGGTTGAAAAAATCTTTTAAACAAGAATCTTTCAATATTTCAAACCTCTTTAACTAGAAAGACGATAGAGTGAAAGGTTTTAAGTCCTTCTGTTTCCTTCCAGACTAGGGTATAATAATTACCCAGACAGATCTCCCGCCCTTAAATATATATTACCACATGCCCTAAGCATCATTAACTACATTGTAAGAAATCTGTTCATAGCGTTTTTTAGCATAGAAAGTATAATATTTTCTGGCGACAGGGAATTTATAAAGCTGTAATAGCAACTCAGTAACTTTGTTTCTACCAAGCAGCATTGTGTGGCAATATGTTGAATTATTGCTTAAGTATATGGGTAAGCACCTATTAGCCGGATGTTTGCCTATTAATTTAATGATTTTAAACAGTATGAGAAACGTATGATTTAGTTGCTAAGAATTGTGCCTGCTCCTTTTTCGTTTCAGTTCTAGGGCAGGGGTAAAAGCAAATATTGGCACTGATTGATAGCAGACTGATGCTTACCCAGTTTGTGAATTCTTGTAGGTTTACTTTTTATTTTAGACTTTCACCATTGTACCCTTTTTAACAAAATGATAATTCCGGCAGAACATTTATTTTGGACATATTGTCAGTGATGCCAACTCTTGCATAATTAAAAGCACTGTTAGCACATAGTTACTAAAAATAAAAAAATTCGGGTAACAAAGCACAAACCTAAATATTCTTAAGTATTGATGTTTAATAACCAAAACATAACAAATGCCTGATTCTTATATTGATTTTAATAAAATTAATTAAACACACTACTCCTACAACACTGTGTAATAGTGAAAAAGATACACAGACAGCATAGAATAGTTACGATTTTGCTAACAAAGGGTGTTTAACCGTATGCTCAGTTTGGCGAGATTCGTGACCGATTTATTTTTATGTGAATTAAAATTTTGCAAAATCAATGGACCCCTCAAAGAAGCGCTAACACCTTTTGTTCAATACTGATTCAGATATGAATATAACGTCTGACTTTCATAGCAATATTATAGCTAAGACTTCATTTAATAAATATTTTTACTTTTTATAAAAAAAATAATTTTCTAGACTTTTAAATTTTAAAATATAAGCAAAAAATTATTTTTTTCACTTTTTTTTGGATTTACTTGCGGGGGATCAAAAATTTTTAATGCCAATTCTCCAAAAGATTGTAGCTTTATAAGATTGAACAACTTTAACTTTTATTTACTCACCGATACCATCTAAACGTATTTAGGCATTCAAAAAAGCCAAAAAGTGCGGAAAAAGTCAAGTCACGACTTGCAAAATTTTTTGATTAAAAAGAATACTTTAAATTTTACTATCAAATTGTAACAAAACCCTCTACTCAGCTTGGCGAGATTCATGGCCATGTTGTTTTTATGGGTCTCAGAAGTTTCGGAAAATTATTGTACCCCTCAAAAAATGGTGTCCTCTGCTTTATTCAACAGCTGTTCCAGATTTGATTATAGCGCCAATCTATATTCAGATATATTAGTTCATGAAGTCCCACATTTAATAACAATTTTTCAATTTTTTGAAAAATTTTTTTAAACTTTTTTAATTTATAAATTTGTTATTACCGAAAAGAGAAAAAAACTAGCTTTTGCTCAAATAAAAATATAAAAAATCCAGATAAATTTTTCTTGATTACTGAAAATGCATTGTGAGAAATTTTTAAAATATAAAAATATAAAATATAAATACCCGTTTTTCAAAAACGGGTACTTAACAATAGTTCAGATATATTATAAGCAAAAAAGCACCAACAAATACCCGAAAAGCACCAAAAAGGCAAAGCTGCATATTGTATTGTATTTGTTTTCTCATCACATTTGCTTTCTCATCATCTTTATCGCTACAAAATCGTCCATATTATAAACATAACACAAACTTTTATCTAAAAGATAAAAATAAAATATTTATATAATTTACTTACGACTGTGTTGAAGTTGTTAAAAGTTCATTGAACCCGACATACAATTTAAGTAAATACTTGCGAGTGTTTAAACAAAATGTTTATTCATTTCATCTGTTATACTTTACAGTTGCGTCAGGAATGGCACTTGTTGTGTTTACCTTAAAACTCTTAATGTGTATGTAAATGTTTGTATGTATTTGTGTATAGCTGTAGTTGTTGTCTTTTTTTCTTCCTCTTTATTATTGTTGTTTTTACAGTCTATAGAATACGCATCCATCTAGACAATTGTCTCAATAAGTCGGCAGTTAGATAGTGCTTTTTTCCATTTTATGACTATTTCTAACTCAGTTCTAAATATGTGTGTTTGCATGTTAGTGTGTGTGTGTGTGTGTGTGAGTGGGTTTTTCTCGTTGTTTTAGGCTTTCGTTGAGGTTTTCAGTTGCATGTCATTTTAATTGTGTCTGTGTTTGTTTTTATACGTGCGTATTAATGCCTTTATTGTTTTTTAAGTAAAAAAATATCGTCACCTTAATTGAAAAAGGGCGGGAATACACTCAAAAAATTCTTCACCGAAAAAGCAAGAAATTAATTTTTAAAGGATTTTTTTTCTAAGTTTCATAATTTAGGAATTAAAATAAATACCCACTTGTAGACCCAGAATTCCAAAGGGGTGAGCCAAGACCTGCCAAAATATTTTTGTAAATTTCAGACCAATTTTTGTTTTGAGAACCCTGTAAGCGTTTTTGCCATGTAAAGTGCCGAAGTAGAAACATTTGCGAACTATTCAATTTTAATTGACAATGTAAGAAAGTGTTGGCCTTTTGCGTATGCATATGTACATTTGCTCAAAAATTGTTTAATACAAATAGTTTTAATTAAATTTTATACAATTCAAACCTGCCGACTGTATCACATTTGATCATTTTTTATTTTCTTTTATTCCTAAGAACGTTGACTTGTTATAATAACTAACTCAAAAGTACAGACATGCTGTCTGTCTTTATTTAATTTTTAAGTTTCCTTAAAACATCATCACCAACATCATTTTTATCTTCGTTTTCATTTTTATCTCTGTCTTACTTATGGTTGCAATAGAAAATTATAACATTTTTGAAAGATATATATGGAATGTTCATTCACTGTTTTACGGTTTGAGAGCATCAAGTGTAAGCTTAAGCACCTACTTCATCTATTCATGGAGCAGCAAACAAGCAACCATCCAAACCAACTATGACTATCCGTCTGTCATTTGTTTCTGCAATAACATCTGTTTGAACTTAATATTGTTTTTTTTTGTTCCTTTTCTGTATTCTTTTGTAACAACACAGCTAAAACATTTTTAAATAAATATAAACTAGATTTTCATTATATGATTTACGCAATTGCAGTTGCGTTATTTGCTTTAGTACGGAACTTAGACGTGGGTTTTGAAACTTAAAAGTTTGTTTAGAAATTTAAATTGTGCTGCTTTTATGTGTAAAAAAACTAAGAAGTAAGAAAGTTAAAGAATAATTGCAGACAACGAAATATTATTGACAATTTAAAAAATTTAAATTTTAACAGGAAGCTCTTAAAGGCTAGAACTCTTATACATACATTTTCTACACATCTTTCATTATCGAATGTTAGTTTCCATGAACTAACAAAAAAAAATTTAATATCTTTATTCTATTTATAGAGTTTGTTGTAGGTTAGGTTTTCCTTTATGCATTTCATTGGTTCTTACACCAAATCATCAGTAGAAATATTCTATTTCACGAAGCTCTTTTACGAATCACAATATCAATATTCTTCCTGGGCACAAAAAGATTACATCTGCCAAAAAGGAAGCAGTGCCACCTAATGTAAAGGTTACTGAAGTATCAGTAGAGGTAAAGCTGCAAGACTTAACGGATCATACAGCCAAACAACGTTTGCCTGAAGAGGAAGCATTATCACTTTCAGATGGGCTTACATTAATAAATAAGTGTGGATGAAGGGGTCATCCAGCCAAAGTGCTACCAAACCACTAATACCGACAAATGACACAACTATTAAAGATAAAAAATATGTTTATGGCTTCGGTAGTTCCTTTACGACTAAGAAATGAAATCGCTGAGCATTGGAAAAATCCTCGCCCATCATCATTTCATTTTTGCCGTCCGATATTTTTTCAATATGCAAAGGAGTCTTCACAAATAATAAAATCTACAACGAACGATATAAAAAAGCAAATTTTGAAACTAAGGCCTTCTGTTATTGAAATAAAGAAGAGAAAAAAGGTTTCGATTGATTACGATTTCTTTTCTTACAATGATTGATGGCAAAGTCTTAAATGTAATAACAGATACCTCGTCTACTTTAAAATTTGTAATTTGCAAAAAGTCACAGAAAGACTTTTAAAATTCTTATGACTCAAGTGATGAGCAAAATTATGAATATGAAATTTCTCCATAACATGCCAGAACTAGGTGCATGGAGTTCATTTTAAAACTTGCGTATACAATTTCGCGAGAAGGTAAATGTTTTGATATGAGCGCAACATTAAAAGAAAAATTATCTGCTCGAAAAAAAATTATACAAAATAAATTTCTTAAAATTTAATTTCTTTAGAAGCTTGGGCTGATAGCATAGGTATGAAAATACTAAAGACGGTAATATGATGTCCAGAGCATTTTTTGAAAATTATGAGGTAACAGCCCGAATTACTGGGGTCGATAATAATATTATAAAAAGGTTTGCAGTTATCCCAAATGTTATAAACTCTAGAGAAATGGTAAATGACCCAAAGTTGGATGATTATGCATCAGAAACTTACTCCTACGGTTCATATGATTTTGGCTTATGGTAAAAGTTTAATTAAATATCAATGCTTATCGATTAAAGAGTGGTCAGAAGGAGCCCAGGAATGCAAAAACAAAGACTACAAAAAATTTAAATACAACATTACTTGAAAAATTTCACGGATTAGACAGAATGCCTTTTCAAAATTCAAATTCAAATTTCATATCAAAGACATGTAAGATGTCATAAGTATTTGGAAGAATATAATTATAGCTCCGATATGTTAAGTCCATTAGATAATGCTCCCAATGTTAATGACTATTTCAAAGAGAAATAACTAATAAAAATCAATGATTATATTATTATTATGTTATGTATTATTATATGTTATTATATTTATTACAATATTATTATTATTATATGTTATATTAGAGTGTTTTTTCTAAACTTTCGGATTTAAACAACGTGTATTGCAAAGCGCACCGGGCTAAGCTAGTTACTTAATATAAATTTATTTAGATTAAAATTGTAAAACTATATAAAAACCCCCTGTTCGAAAGCTTTAAAAATTTCGGAATGTATCAATAACTGCCTTAGTATCTTTAACAGGTAAATTGAAAAAGCCGCTAATCATGTTTAAAAAAAATGCACAAACCAGCTTAGAAATTCGCTGGTGCCACATGAATCAGGTAGGAAACACTTGTAATGTCGACTTACATATGTACCATCTCTTAAACACCTTTTTCGTTATGGCGGTTTGCGATTGACTACAAAGTCATGCTATCGCAAAATTGTAATTTTTAGGGAAATAACAAAGAAAAATGCGTTGTTTTGGCAAATAATTCACTTTTAATACATTCGCTGATGTAAGTGAATTATCGCATGCTTTTGCTGGACGCCATTAAGAAATAGATTTCGGTTTACAAGTTTCACTGAAGCTTGATTCGATAAAAAAGCGTTATTAAGTGTTTTACTTCCACTGTTAAGTAATAAGAAATCCAGCTACATCCCTTGAATTTATTATGCAAGGTTGAATTATGTATTTTGTTATCGGTTTTGCTTGTCTGGTAGCAATAACCACCCAAAATTTCTTTGCGAGGTGCGTGAGACCGGTGAGCTCAGCGAAACCAAAAAGATACTTAGCGACACAAAATCTGCAGTGGGAATTGGAAGTGATATATCTAAATATATTAGAAAACACGTTATGGGAAAAACGCCAGTTAATAAAATGGAAGACAAAATGTCATAAAAAAGTCGTTTAAGCCGATGATATTGAGATTATTGAAAGGTAAAGGCAAATGGTTTGAAAATACTTATTAAACTACAAAAACCGTTACAAAAAAAATCTGGCAGCAATCTACAATTAGGTAATTGTATTTACTAGGGATATAATTTTTACCTTGAAATAATAATAAGTATAGGGCTTGCTATACCTGTGCTGTTATCTGACACCAAAATATAGGTATTTACTTAATTATATAATAATGTGTTAGGTTTTTTTGAGAGCAAGTTAGGTTAGGTTGCGAATTTCAAGAATCAGGGACCTCCCGGGAAAAGAATTTTTGGACCAGCCACTTGATCCTTTAGTTTTTCGGTCTCGCTGAGTAATAAACAACATGTTCAATCTTTTATAATCCTTAGAGATTTCTTGAACCGCCTCGTTTCAGACACGGAATCCCTCAAAATGCGACCTCTAAGGAAAATGAATCGAAAGCTTCAGTAAGTATATAAAAAAGCTATAAAAAACTGCCAGTAGCTACAAAGCGGGGAACAAAGATTTAAAAAATGCTGTAATGGTCTTTTGTTCTCCACTGCATCATCATTTTATATACTTTTGTCGGTACCTACTAAAAAATAAGTTGAGGTAACAAATAAGTTGAGGTAAAAAATCATTGGGATTTCAAGAGAACCGTTGGATATGTTTTTTAAATATATTAATTATAAATAATAGCTTTGGGCTAAGAAGAATTCCAATATGTTGCCTTGAATTCACATTGCTGTATTTATCTACTTTTAATTTTTTTCTTTTCAATTTTTTTTCATAACGTAATACTTAGTGTAGTTACCTTCAAGCCGGCCTCCTCTTTCTAAGTTATTCTATTTTATAAATATTAATAGCAATATTAAATTACATTAATTACAGAGGAAGTAAGTGTTTCTTTCCTTTACCAGACCAAACGTAATTGGAAGAAGTTTAATAACAAAAGCAAAAAAATAAAGAATAAATTGTGTTTTACAACAAGGTAGCAAATACTTTAGTAAAAAGGTTTATATTCTTTCTGGGAAGGCATAACATTATAGCTTTAAAATGATTAAGCAAAATACGGTGGGAAACTAAGGTTAAGATTTTAAGACTAAAAAAATCCTACAAAAAAAAAAAAATTAAGATTTATTGTAAACACAAACAAGATTGTTTTAATTTTGACGCTCAATAGATAGTTATGTTTTCTTGGCTTAATTGAAAGACACGTTTCATAAAGTTTAACTATGTCAAAATGATTTAACATAAATCACAAAAACTTGACTCAACAAAAGTGTTTTTAAAAGCTTTAGTTAAAAAACGAAAAAAGTAGTTAAGCTCTTCAACTTAGTATCTTATATATTTTTTAAACGAAAAGGCTTGTCTAACAAAATGATGGTTAATTGAAAAATATTTATCTTTTTTTTTCATTTGCAGTCCAACGAATACACCTACCAAAATACTTTGGGCAGACGCTCTACATTAGGTGCATACTACCACATGAACAATCAGCCCTCGTATAGTAATGATCTTAGTGGCAATAATCAATATGGTTACAACACCTGGGGTATATGGCGTGATGGCCGCAATCTGGTACCCTCTACTTTTTCGGCAAAGCCCCATATCCATTATCAAAAGACAAGATCTTTTTCCATAATTTTAACTACAGCGGCCTTTATAGTATTACTGGCTGTCATATCCATTGCAGGACTGGCATTTTATTTTAGTTCTATTAAGGGCAATATGGAGGATCGTAAGTAACGAAAAAAAAAATATCTCTTTAATAGCATTTAAATGAAAATTAATTTTTATTGCAGCCATTCTGGGATTCGAGGGCTCCTTTCGCATAGCCAAGGGTGACATATTTTCGACGGGCCTTAAATATAATCATACCTCATCATATAAGCAAAAAATCGAATTCTATAAGAGATTTGTAGAAAGGGCATTAACGGACCAAGGCCTGCAACCACTGCGTACGGATATTTGGGGTTTTGGCGAGGGTCCTCTGATTAAGGTTAATTTTAGGACATTTTTTGATGTGAGAAAGTTGCCCTTGTAAGTAGTATTGGTTATAGTTCCACATATTTCTGCTTAAATAATAATTTTTTGTTTTTAGAAACATACATAACGTTGAGGAATACATTAAAGAAGCCATTTTCCTAGAAACCACCGCAATTAAATCTTTGTACAAATCTTTACGTATCGATGCAGATTCAGTGGAAATCAAACGTATTTTGGATGAACAAGTGATAAAGCAGGCGTCACTCTTTAAAGATGCAGTAAGTTAAAAGAAAGCTTTAAATTAAAAGATTATTTTTAGTAAAAATTGGGGGTCTTTTTTTAATTTATTTGAAAAATTGGTGACAATATTTCACAGTCACAGTTAAAGTTCATTGAAATTTTTAATATTTTTTTTAAACCAAAAATTCTCTTAAACACCTTAAAAAATAATTATTTAATGAAGTAATATATATGAGAGAACCACGTTTTAATAATTTCTATGCTTTAGCATACCGTCCCCACAAGCCAAACGCAACTGGAAAAACGTTTAATGAAGAAGAATGGAAATCCACCTGCACTTATTAATAAGCCCTCCTCTGCAAATTCTGGTTCCAGCAAAAGCCGTTCTTCAACTAAAGCACACTCAGCTGATGACGAACCAGATGTAGATGTAGAAAATGCCCCAGTTATTCAAGGTTCTTTTGAGGGATCATTTGAAATAACAAAGACCGATGCAGATATAGCACTTAAGAAGACAACACCTTCCAGGGGCCACACTGCGGGAACATTGGCTCCTAAAGCGGTAACACCTTACACTTTAAGGGTTAAGCCAAAGAAACCTGGTATTGAAAAACTAACAACTGTCGTACCACAGCAACAAACTCTCACTGCCAACAAAGCCGCAACAACGACATCCACTACGACAACAACTACTACCCCGAAAACCACAACGACAACAAGCACAAAAAGAACAACTACATCAACAACCCTTGCGACTAAGTCTACTACAGCAAGCAACGCTGTAGCTAGTGTCACAGCACCATCAATTGCAAGCACCAATCCAACCGTAAAAACTACAACAAATCAAAGTTTAACTACTTTTATAGCTACCATGCCTAACCCTACCTATGTGACTACTTCACCACCTATAAATCATCAGATATATCCCGCTCTTACACCTCCTCCATCACACGGAAATTCCTTGCCAAAATTAGATCAAAATCTTTTCACTTCTGTTCCAATTTTGGATACACAGCCTTGGCGCCCTATTCATAGGGAGGTGCCGGAATTTATGGCCGGCCCCCCACCATCTTTTCCCACTAAAACGCTACCAACTGTAAAAATGCCAATCACTTCAACCAATTTGCCTCTTATGCCTCCAAAAGGACCAATGATAATAAATAATGAGCCACCTCGCAGACGTTTAGATGAAATTGAATTACCTTTCCTGCCCGAAGAGCCCAAGCCACCTATGCCTGCCCTGGATTCTTTTAATGGTAAACTAACAAAGGATCATTACAAGCCAAGTTTCTATGGTAACGGTTTTCGGAAACCAGAACTTGCCTTGGATATGAAAAATTCCCATGATTTAATGTTTTATCACAGTTTTGGTAGCCCCGTATTTATGCCGGGTTCAGAAAGTATTGAGCGTTTGGGGGTAGGGGCCTCAGTGCAACCGCATCCTTTGCCAGTACCTTTGATAGATGAGGTAGTGGTGCCTGATTTTAAACCTCTGTATCCAGGTATAGTGGCCAAGGAACAACTACCATTTGACTTGGCAGCTCACAATGAAAAATTTGAGCATTTGGGAGATGGTGTTATAGCCAAGAAGCAAGAAAATGCCACCGTAATAAAAGAAACTCTTAATGCAACATCTATAAGTAACGAAGGAAGTAAAAACTTCTCAGAACCAATTGATTTAAAAAGTGAAGTTAATATAACAACATCCTCTACCTTAAGACCATTAGATGAATCATTAGATACCTCCTCGGTCACTTCAGAATTGGCAGATAAAATTGGAGAATTTTTTATGGATCTTTTGGATTTACCCAAAGATGAGGTAAGCAAAACTGAAGAGGAGCCCTTAGAATCCAGAATAGTACCTGAAGACACGGGAAATAATTCAAACCTATCCAGTCAGATAGAAGAAAACTTAAAGGAAACAACCCTAAGATTTGTGGCAGATGAATCAACTGAATCAATGAGTGAAGAACAAATTTCCTCTACAACACTTAGCTCTTCACTGCCTCTTACCACTACAACGTCCAAACCAAACTTTTTAAATATAAAGGAGTTAATTCTAAGAAGAAATCAATCAGGGAATCAAAATTTGAAAAAGTCTAGCAGTGAGAGTTACCGTAGTACGTCTAGAACAACAAGTACTTCTACTGCCACCACCACTAGTACTACTCCAAAAACTACTGTAACAACAACAGCAAAATTTCCTATCACAACCACCAAACGGTATAGGAATAAACCTTCTCAGAAAAAACCAATCATTATGCTGGATGACTCTAATCTTTTCCCTTCTCACTCAAAATGGGAGTTTGCTAATAACTCTACCAGTTCACAGTTGGGACATACTGGTAATATGCGTAAAGTATTCAATACCACCCTACAAGCTTGGGTCTCAGAGGATGTGGAGAAAACAGAGAATTTCACTTTGCAAGAATTAAAGTTAAAAATCAACAATGCCACCAACATACAAGATATTTCCTTGATTTTTGATACTTTGGCCTCTAAGCTAGGCATAACACCCAGTGTGCCAACAAAAGTACCTCCATTTTCCTATAATAAACTAAAGCATACCCAAAGTAATGAACTAAGATCAAAAACAACAACCAGAACTACAAGAACTACCACAACACCCAGGACAACAAGCGTAGCTAGTACTAGAACCACAAAAGGGCATAGAAAACCTACAAATCCATCATCAACTGCATCTACAACTAAAGAAGACATATATTCTGAGAAAAGAGAACCTTTCATTAAACCAATGTCTAGCTTTATTGATGAATCTTCTTCTGAGGGTGTAGGAGCTGCTATACCCGTTGTAGGGGAGGCAGAAGTTGAAGTTATCGATCCAACTAAATATGAAGAAATGTTAAGATCCTCACAATTTGCTGATGCCACCACCACAGAGACCACGCCAAAACTTGTAACACTTTTACCGGTACGATCTAATTCTGGCATAAGAACTTATAAACCTATAGGCGAATCGGCTAGAAATAATGCAGCAGCAGAAGTTTCCACCTCAACTACCTCCATACCAATAGCAGCTGTCAACACACAGTCTCCGCCAACAGCATCAGCGTTAGCACAATCCTCATCAACAAGGCCTTCTTTATCTACAGCGACAAGAAAAAGATCTGGAAGTGCAGTGGTAAAAACGAAAAATTCTTCTTCTTTCAGAGCGGGCATAACGCGAAGAAAGAACTCAAATCAAAGCCGAAAATTTCCCCCACCAGAAGCAGTTATAAGAGGAGGTTTGAAAGTAACAGTAAAGTAAGAAAAGGTGAACTTGAAAATGGCGATAAAAAGCAGAAAAGAGAGAAAGAGAAAGGGATATGCATAAAGAGAGTGAGAGAGTTTAATTAGCAGTTAAGTATATGGTATTTAGAAAGAGTTAAAATTTAAAATAATTATTTAAATATGTAAATGATAAGAGGAAGGAAAAAAGAAATTATTTTTAAATTTATTGATTGATTTAGGGAAAGTGAAATAAAATATTTGGTTTTGAAGGTTTTTAGTTTGCTAAGAATTTGCTACTGAAGTCTGTTTTCAATATAAAATTAATAGGCCGATGTCCTAATGTAAAAAAGCATAACTCGTTTTTTTTCAAATAAGTGTTTTTCCTTATTCTGACAGACAAGTTTCGAATTAATATATAATTTGTAGTTTTTTCGAAATTAAAAGGAAAACTTTTTGCCTATTTTAATTAAGAATTGCAAAACATATTTTTGTATTCAAGATTTATATGAAGTATTTTTCTACCCATGCGAAGAAATAAAAAAATTTAAGTTACGCCTTTTTCATATTAAGCCATAGGTATGCTTTTGTAAAAGTTGCTAAGCCTCTGTGAAAAAGAAATTTTTTAAGATAACAAATCTTAACAACTATTGAGATTTTTTGCAAGTTAGACAACTACTTCTGTGACTGTGAACTTTGTAACAATCAATGAAATTTATGCGGAATTCAAAGGTTACGTCTAAGAGCATAGCGCCAATATAAGCGGCAAGCTTTGGAACAGAATTGTCGACACATATGTCTGTACACCAGTGTGGGTAATTTTTGTAAGTAGGCGTATAGCAAGGACGTAAAAAACAATATATTCAAAGAAAAAACTGACTAGAAAACTATGGGTCTAAAATCAAGACCTAGCTACCCCCGAAGGATATAATGGAATTTCGAAAATTGGTTTCAAATAATAGGTGTTAAGCGAAAAATGCTGTTGTGTTCAAAAAATACCATATTTTTTTAATAACGCTGGGTTTAATTCAGAATTATATTTTTAAGCTATTTTTTGACCCCCTTAATTAGAAAATTTATCTAAAAACTTAGGTTTCTAATGTTGCGGAACAATCAGAAAAAAAAAAACATTTATTAAATAAATGTTTTATTTTGTGATTTAAACAACAGAATTCGAGCTTGTTTTACCCTCCACTCAGGGTGTTTTGGGCTAAATTTTTTTAGTCACTGTCATAACACCATCCCGGCTTTTTTGTTTGTTGAAAGCTAAACAGTGGTACCTAAAACTAACCACTTCAAAAAACTATTCATATTTGCTTACAACTTTCAATTTCAAGCCCTCAATTTAACAAAAAAGGTAAAAAAGGTCTGAAAGAAGTGAAGACGGTTGCTTGCGAAGCAATGTTATAAACACATAGACCACGACTACATTCTCCCATAACTAAAATACATGCATTTATATGTAAACAACTACTTTAAAGTCATCATAGCTACACGGCAACATGACAACAGTTGTAGCTGTGGTCAGATTAAACTAATTTTTATTTTAGTAGGCGGCAAATGAGAAAACTGAGAGAATATATAAAAGAAAGTAAAACAGTGCTGCCAATCGAGTTTTTATTTTATTCCGCAAAAGCGTGACTATCATTAAAATATCAATGTATATTGACTTTAAATTTAACATAAAAAAAGGCAAAAATAAAACAAACACATCAAAATGATACATTGCTTAAACTAAAACCTTTTTACTTTCTGTTTTAAGTTTGGAGTTGTTTTAAAAAGCAGCATTCGAAACTGAAAAAACAAAAACTTATCACCACAACAGCACAGATTTGAATTTTAGAAACTTTTAACTTGAAACACTCCCTAAAAACAAATTACGTTTTTCATGTACATATACGATATTTTAAAATGTATTTAAGCAATTCCAGACTTTCTAGATACATGGGCCTATATTTTTTAGTGGTAAAAAACCTCTTAATATTTTACCAACTAAAAATGATCAAACAAATTAAAAATTGGAAGTGATCAACACTGGTGTATGTATGCAGTCGCCGTTAAAGAGCTAACTACATGGCTACGCTTGCAGTCAGCTGCATTTGCAGTCGTGTAGTTCTGTTGCCTGCCGTTATCTATGTGTTTAAAGCAAAAATAGGGTTGTTATCTCCAAATTCAAAAAAAAAGCCAGCGCATAAAAAACAGACTTTTCCATACATCAACAAAAAAATTGTTTCAAACAGTTTTATATTTGTTTATATACAAAAATAAACTTTTGAAGTAATTTAGTAGCAAAATAAAAGAAAAATAATAAACATAGGGTACTTCAAGTAAGTAAGAAAAACATGATAAAATGTTAAAAAATATTTTTTACGAGGTTGGCATCTTTTTTTTCAACAATAAAAGATACGTTCTTTTCGGAAAAATAAAACAAGGATTGTTTCCAAATATTTCAAAACCATTAATATTTTTTTTAGCCGTTGCATTTTGCGAAATAACTATATTAGCGTTTGTTAAAAAATGTGGGACTTTTCCGGACGCCGATTGTTTTTGAGAGAGTGGCCGGAAAAAAGAGGACGGTTAACAACCCTACCTTCCACTTTAATCTTTTAAATTTATAGTCGGGCTTATTAAAAAAATTTTCTCCACTTTCTTAAGTAGCAACACATGTGCAATTGATTTTTTAATTTTTCATATTTTGATAGAATACTTACATAAGTGCAATTCACTTTTTAATCGTCTATAAAAGATACAACTTAAGAAAAACAACCTTGTTCTGGTGTTGTCATACATAGCAATTATGACACTGACAATGCCAGAATGACATTGTTTAGTTGAGGTATAAATAATTTGAGTAAAGGGATATATAGTTATAAGGAGAATAATACAATTTTTTTCTATACACGAAACATAAAATAGTTTAGGTTTTCATTTTGGTAAACATTTAGAGATATTTGTCTTTGAATTTTTATGATTTGTCATTGTAACCAATAAGCATAAATAAATGAAATAAATAAATACTAAAAAATTTTAATTTAATTTCGAGCCAAAAACTTTCGTTAATGACTTTTCTTAATAAAATTGTATTTTAAATAAATTGTTCATTTGAATATGTATGTATGTCTCTTGCTAAAATATTTTCGTCTTTAAATTATAAATATTTTAGAATATATTAAACTATCTTTAATTTTGTTTGCTCTTTAAGTAAAATATTATTAATAATCTAAATAAATTTAATATAAATATTTTAAGTTATTTTAATATAATGTTACTAATTAAATTTTACATTAATTACATAAGGAACATTACACACCTTCGTATATATTTACATATATTAAATGTTAGTCTTAAGTATTATTTTCTATGTAAAATTTTACAAAATTTATTTTAATTCATTTAATTATATTCATATGAAACTTCTTAGCAAATACTTACTTTTATTAATTTATATAATAAATATATTTATTTTAAGTAAATAAAACATTTTACATGATTTCATTTTATACACTTAAGTTTAAATAGAATTTCCCATTAATATTATAAACATCCAAACATACTTTCAATACAAATATTTACGCATGAAATTGTTGTTAAAGTATTCTTAAAAATTTACTTTTAAAAACCATATTACAATATACACAACTACTTACATACTTGAGATTAAAATGTAAATTTTTGCAGATATTAAAATGAAAATAAAATTAATTTCAAATAGAAGAGAAAACTTTGTTGTGTCGATTAACATATATTTAGTTACAAAGTAAGTTCTTTAAATTAGGGTATACTCATGACATAATTACTCGTGAGCTTTTCGTGCTGGGAATTGGATAAAAAAGTATTTACGTTCCTCGGGGACGAATACAAATTATATAAGTTGCTAATGAAAGTCCCTTGACGATCATTTATGTTTGTATGTTGTATTTTTGTAAATTAATTAATAGGAGCATATACAACGAAAAAAAATATTGCTTAAACCTGTAAAATTGCTGCAAATACACAGAAAAAATAACAATCTTTTTATATTCTAAACATTTTTTGATTTTATTAAAATATGTTTATATTACAACCTGCGAAAAAAATCGCATATGCAACCAAACAATTTCAATTTAAAATTCTTTATTATTTTATTTTATTAAAAAATATAACACAAATTAATCGGTTTTATAAAAAACAAAAAAAAATCCAATTAAAAACCAGTAAGAGCGCTATATTCGGCTGTGCCGAACCTTATATACCCTTCACATTGGTATTTTAATATACCCAGCCGAGTTATCTTGTACTGCAAATAATATATTAAAAATACCTTGTGTGAGTTTTAAAGCCCATAGAAAACCCTTCAAAATTTTAACGTTCGTATGGATAATAGAAATAGATGAGAAACGTTTGAGGTCGACAGTAATAAAAGTTTTTGACATTATTTATATTAAAAGGTTAATAAAAGTTGTTAATTTTGGTGGGATGTTCTAGTCCCCCTGATTATTACTTTTCGTGAAATATTCGAAGTTGAAAGCTGTTATAGTTTCCAAGATGGGGCGTATCCAAAATTTCATAAAAATTTTTAGTTTGTATTAGAGCTACCCCTTCCCCTGCCTCTGCCAAAAAACCTTTTTTTTGAATGTAGGTCTTATTATCCTGTAACTTTTTGCAGAACATTTGAAGTCAATTTCTGTTATAGTTTCCGAAATATCGAAAATTTCATAAAAATTGTTAATTTGTATTTCTTCACCACCTACCCAAAAAAATTTTTTCTTTAAAGTGTAGGTCTTAGTGTACAATTACTTTTCGTAGAACGAGATATAGCGCATAAAATATTTCACCAAATTTGTGCAATTGTAAGAAAAATACCCCTTTCCCTGGTCCTATCTGAAAAAACTTTTTCCATTATTTAAGTCCCTTCTTCAGAAGTATCCGTGCCAAGTTTTGTGGCAAGAGTGACTATACTTACTGAGATATATAGGGATATATGCCCGGATTTTGTCTTAAAAAAATGGGTTATTTTGATTTTTCGTTTATATCTCGGGCAATAGTCAACCGATTTTGCTGATTTTGAATAGCGATTGTCTCCACGATATTTCTAATGGTTTGACACCATTAACTGGTCTGTATCTTTTTATTTGACTCCGGAAACTTGATTTCAACAGACGGACATGGCTATATCAACTTCCTTAACTATAAGGATCCAGAATATATATATACTTTATGGGGTCGCAAATGAATAATAAAGAAATTACAAACGGAATGACAAACTGATATATACCCTTATCACTACGTGAAGGGTATAAAAATAAACAAGCCAATTATAGTATTGTTTAACCGTTGTTAATTATATTTTAATTGATTTGATTATCGACCTTTAATGAAATAATGATTTTCGCCTAATTAATTGTTTAGTTGTTGTGATAAACTAATTAATTGGGTTTTATAAAAAAATTAATTACAAATTTAGCAAATTTATTTAGACAGAACCCAAAGAGACTTACTACTTTTGCTGTGGCTCTAGAATTTTGCTTCTGAATTTATGTATTATATTTATCACTAAATTATTAGGATTTAGGTTAATGAGGCCACAAGTAGCAGATTGGTATGGTCCTAGCCGAACTGCAGCGTTAAATCAGGTGGCTGGTCATATACTGCCATATATTACACCGTATCTTACGTTGTTTGTATTAAAAAGGAAGTGATACATTATACATTTAGCCAAAGGCTGAAATCCAATAAACTTTATTCTAACAGAACTTGTGTTTTGGTAGCTAAGAAAATGGATCGCGGAATTCCTGTGGCATTTCCTTTCTTCCAACAGATTCCACGTGTTTGCATACACTGGCAGAATAGCAAACATTAAATGATCTTATGAGCCTGGATGTGGATACCTTGGCCCAGGTTATATTTAAAATGCTCCAAATAACTTTTGATATGGAAAAATCACAGGTACGAAATTTCATGGCCACTTCTACCTGTCAAGGTTAATTTCTAATATATGATGGTGCAATAAGAATGATTTTCAAAAACTTCTGTAGGAACTTTTCAGCTGTAAAGGAGGCAAAAGGTTTCTAGAAATGCTTATAGTTTTGTCCTCTTAAGGACGATGTCCAGAATCGGCACTTCAGGGTAAGCAGAGAGGACGGTCTGTCAGATGTGGGTAACACTCAACGATTTAGTCTTATATATGTATATCGTTCACCAGGGATAGCGGTTGAATTAGAACGCATGCAAGGACGAGGCGACTTTTACCAATCATATATATTAGCCTCTAACCTTGATGATCAAAATGTCAAATTTTTTTTTTTTCGGAATTAAAAGTGCGCTTCTAAGTGGACCCCATCTTGCTCTTATTACTCCTATTTGTTTGTAGTTCAATGTTGGCTTAACATGTTACGTTAGAATGTTAAATTTTGCAGGGTCTTATCTTATTAACCCTTTTTGTATGAAACGACAGTAAAAACTTATTACCTTTTTTACAAATAGCTTAAAATCTTAATTATTATTGTGCATATTAATGCACAAAGTTTTTTATATCTGCAAAAGTTCATCCCCTATAATCTGATTTTACTAAGTTTTTTCCTGTACGTGAACAAACTTAAAACACTTCTCATAAGGTTTAAGGTGGACAGTTGTTATAGCCTTCAATATAGAGGTTTAAAAAATGCCCCTTTTTCGGGGTAATATTTTACATTTTTTTTCAATGTGGACATCATCGTAAAAATATTTCTGCTACTTTTAAGGCGACAGACGTTTTAGTTTCCGATCTTTGATATATCAAGCATTTTTGAAAACATTAATGCATTTGTTAAGTAAAACGAAGCGAAAGAGTGTTCAAAAAATAACGTTAAATATAAATACAAAAGTTTTAATGATTTACAATTGCAATATTATTTATTTTAGCAATTATATATATACATAACTACATCGAAAAAATATGCAGCTTACAGACTGATAAAATTTTTCGTTTTTATATTCAAAAATGATGAAGGCGTGTAAGCCTAAAAGCTGGGTTAGCTGACCGTTAATGTAATGTAATATATCTTTGATTTACTGTATTAACACAATTATAGAAACCTTTAAAACGTGCCATATGATTTTGACATGCAAAATTAATCAAAAATTTTTTAATTTTGTTCTAAATAAAAACACAAATGGACCTTAAACAAATTTTTTTTATTGTGTTTAAAGTTTCTATAGCTTTTAAAAATAAAAAAAGATAATAAAAGAAACGACACAAATAAAGGTGCGAAGTTCGACCCATCAATCGGGACTTTATAACAACTAAATTTAGCAATTAAGTTTTTCGAAAGATCAAAAGTTTAGATGAGGAACAGCTTTTAAAACATACAAGAATGTGTCGCGATGTCTTCGAAGTTTACAAAAAAAATAAACGAAGTTTTTGAGTTCGTTAAAGGTTTGATGTGGGAACTGGGACAGTTTAAATAATATCGTTTTCTTAAATAATATAAAAAAGAGAAATTTTCAGATGAAAAATTTACAGGAGAAAAATTTACTAGTAAAGAAAATTAGTCAGTACCTACATTAACATTTAAAAAAAATTTTCCAAGAGTAAAATTTATATACAAAATTTTTTGAAATAAATAACAACCCCTTAATAAAAAAAATTTTTGTCAAAAATTATGCAGCATAAATAAATAATTTTAAGGAATTTCGTTAAAGTTATTGTTTTTAAAGAAGTATTTTTGTTTTAAACACCTTTTAAAATAACAAGTTGGCACTATCCTTCAGAAATATCACGTAATTAAATAACAAGTTTCTATTTTTAGCAAGTTGGTACGTTAGTCTTATGTTACACACCGTACTATAACTGGTCTAACTGCTTTACACATAACAAAAACGATTAGGTGTACCGTTACGTTTAAACAGCAGTACATTACGGCCCTTTAACCCAGCCTTAAGAAAACAAAAAGTACTTAAAAGTAATATTTACTAATTTTTTTGGGCCTCAAAGAAATTGATTGATTTAAAAAAAATTTAGTTCCAGCATGGAAACACTATTGCTTAGGTTTCACTAGAGATTATGTAGCTTCTCCGATCCTACTCTGGAGATATTAATTTGCTCTCATGGGAAATTCTTTATATTTGCAAATTTTGCGTTATATTTCGACTTAGAATTGTTTAAAAATTTTTGTAAAATTGTTAAATTTCAAATTTTGGTAAGGATTAATAGAAGCATCCAGTGCCATTTTTTTTTGTTAAAAGAAATATCAACAGACATTTTTGCAATACTTTTAATTATTTATAAAACCTTAACCAAAAAATAATATTTCTTTTTGCCAGTGAATTCAACCAATTTAACCAATATTTTTTGAGTTTTTTTACTATTTTGCGGTAAGAGTATATGTTTTCCCTTACAATAAGAATGTAAAGGAGTTGATAATATTATTGCTGGGGTCATTTGTAGATGCCATTGGTAACACCTGACACCTCTTGATAGTGCTAACTAGCTGTCAATGATCAAGTGATTTCAGATAGTGCATTAGAGTTTACAACAATTTTGTTCTACCACTACATAACCACTTAACTGTCAGTGTGCCATAGTAATGCCCTAATAGCAATAATGGTTTAGATGCATATACAAACAAATACACATTCACATTTATAAATATATAATATCAGTTGCAATAAAAACAGCATGTTGGAACATAAGAAAAAAAAAGGATTAAGAAAAGAGCAGTAATAGCATAAGAATCGCATATACATTTCTAGGGTTATGGCGAAAAACAAAACAATGACGTTAAAACTACTAAGAGATATTTAAAGTTCTGGGTAACAGTTGGTATTAACACCAAAACCACTATCAATGATTTGTTAATATTGTATTGAGAGCAAAGTATTTGTGTGCTTGTTTGGAGGTTTTGGTAAAAGAGTTTTTGCTGGCGAATAATGAGTCGTAGTAGTAAAGTTAAACAACTTAACTTGTGGGCCATATGGGTCATTTAAAGGTGATATGACTTAATAATTTTGTACTAAATCTGCAATAATATAAAGTGAATAGTCAATCATTTTAAAAAGATATTTTTTTCTTTAAAATTAAATATTTTTCTTTTTAACTATTATATATTAGGCAGCCTTACTTTTTCTAGTCAACGCAAACAAGTGCCGCAACCATATCTAGTTGGTTAAAAAACCTCAATTTGTTTAACGTAAACATAAATAATTAAGCGCAACAATGCACTTAAAAGTGAAGTTGAACTGATAGATGCACATGATTTATGATATAAACACAACTCTGACGAACGACGAATTTCTCACTATACGACAAATTTTACTGTTGAAATTCATTGCGTAAATTCGTCAACTGAAACACATTTAGAGCAAATAAAACAGCTGTAATAGAGTGACCATATTTCTTAAATACCAAGCACTAATTTAAAAAAATATTAATTAAAAAATCTATTAAAAATATAAAAACATTAAAAATACATTAATTGTATTATATGCAACAAATGAAAAGTGAAGATAGTTCTTAAAGTATGAGGTAATATTATGAAATAACAAAACAAAAAAAAAAAATAAAAAGGAAAATGGCCACTCTGTGCCCAATTATGCGTCGTTTGTCGTCAAAACAAATTGAAATTAACCAATCGCAGAACTCGTTACGCATGACGAATTTAGTTTTACGCACTGTTTGTATGCATTTTCATGTACACAAATATGTTTTATTTTCTAAGACGTTTAGTCGCAATTAAAAATTCGTCGGTCGTCCCAATTGGGTTTAGAGCATTAGTCGATCGAAAAAGTTATTAAAAGTCGTCTAATTTAAATGGATTTCAAAGCTCTTAGATAAATAACCCTGCAGGAAAGTATTTTTTCCCCTAAATAAGCAACGCTCAGGGGATGATCCTTATATGCTGTGCATTATGTTTTTTAAAGAAAAAGAAGTCACAGGATGCATGATATAGAAATAATTAATTAAAATTTTTTGGTATTGGGAATCATAAAAAAAAAAATTTTTTAGAAACCATTAAGCAAAATAATAAATTTTTCCTTTAATGCGTGAAGCAATTTACTGCTCATTCAACCACAAATTTTTTGTAGTCCTTTTAAAGGACGTGTATTGTGTAGAAAATCCAGGATCCCAGCGAAAAACTTTATGACATTTTTAGAGTACATTTCAATAGTATTTCGTTAAAATACCTCATAGGCAGGAGTGTTATTGCTGTTACCATGAAATAGGGCTCTTACCCTTTACCAATTTTCGCCAATGCGAATTTATTTTTCTAATTTAATTGACCAATGCAAGCTGAAACCTGTCTCCGCAAGATATTCTTCTTCAATGAATCTGCCGATCAAGAGATGTAAGCCGACAGAATTAAGGAAAAACTGGTGTTGGTGGAAGTATAAATATTGCCAAATAGGGGTCTAGACTTTGTTAAAGCTTTCCGATGAATGCAGTAGACTATAGGCTAAAATTTCAGTGACTGGCAATATGTCTAAGTTGATTCGATACCGGATATCTGGCACAAATATCGGGATCTTTAGTGATAGATCATCCATATCAAAGCTCATTAGTGATGTATTTTGTTTTTGACTGAGAGTCACCATGGCCACTATTGCTGGACACTGTCGATTTTGTCCCTAGGCTTGTAAAATGGGATTGTCTTCCAACCCCCCAAATAAGACTTGTCAAAGTGTTGAGTAGGTAAAGAATTTTACAAATTAAAATTCTTCACACTGTAGGTTTAAAAATTACATTCATTACAGTTTTCCTAAAAATATTCTTAGAAGATATTACCCTGTTTTAGTGACTACCTATTTTTAAAAATTTTATGTTTTACTTCCTTCAGCACAATTGCCTCTTTATATCCTCTACAAAGTAAAAAGGGTACATGACAACTCGTCAATTTGTTTTTAATTTCTAAAACAACCTTCGCAAATGGATTTATATAAAGTATGTATGATCTAAATACTTATAGATAGAAAAATCGGTTAAGCCATGTCCGTCTGTCCATCTATCAGTCTGTCTGTCGAAATCAAGTTTCCGGATCAAAATAATTTTTTTTAATAAGCAGCTCTCAGGGGATAGCCCTTATACTTGCATTGCATTGTGTGGGTTTCAAGGAAATAGATTAAGCGAAGGAGGTTAATGGACATTACATATAAATTTTTCGATGTTAACTGAAACTTTAAAAGTTTATTCTACATACGAACCGTGTGACTAAGGAAAAAAATTTCACGCTTATGCGTAATGCGATTCACTGGCCAGTCGACCACAAATAGGTGTGGATTTCTTGAAAGACGAGTATCACTTAAAAAATTTCCGGTTTCTGGAACCAGTTTCTCGATTTTTGCAGAAATCATTTCATTGTAGTACTGATAGAATAGTGAAACACAACCCATGTTGCGATGACGTTCAAGTCAATGGAGCCGGTTGGAAATCCCGACGTCACTCATGCGTACCTTTGCGCGTTTCTGTACGCGGTCAAGTAGCTCCAAAAAACAGACTTTGGAGCACCTGCCCATACATGAATGTTATATTTCATTTTTTGCCGGATATAGGGTATATAAGTTGAGAGAAAATTTAGACAGAAAACGTTGTGGTATCAGATTATCAGAAAATATTTTTTGGCAAAAGTCTTTTTTCAAAACTGCAAGATCGGTTTGCTACAAAATCAGATATAAGCAGAAATAATCAGCCATTTTTTGGACTAAATCCATGCTTATATCATTATATATCTCAGAAAATATTGCGGCCATTGTCACAAAACTTTGGAGGTGACTATAATTAAACAAGATTTTTTCTTTGGATTGGTTTTCGTGATAGTTTGCTACACGCAAACTGTAGAGTCTAAATGACCCCGTTTTGACAACACCACACAACCCAATAGGTGATAGGTCCCCTTAAACCATGGTCCAAGAGAAAATGGAGTACAAGACCCACCCTGTCGCATTGATGTATCTCGACCGGTCGTTCAGCCCAATCGCAGATACATCCCCTAGGCTGTCAAGTATATGATGGCCCAGGAACTTGTGCCTCTTCATTTCCTTTGGATAGTAACAGTACTCCCCCACTACTCCTGAAAATCTCGATATGCTTACACTTACGTCTTTTCATTTCTTCCTTTCTTCTGTGAAAAGACGTTTCTCCTCTCTCCTTTTCTCCCGATACCTCTTCTTCACAACACGTGTTGCCACTGACTGCAGTGTTGCCGAGAATGCCGCAGTTTTTGGTTCATTCGCATCACGACAGTCTTGGTCGTATAAAAGGTTACTGAAGGAAGGCTTTAAGTACCCATGTACGGATATAGGATGTTGCGGAGTAGGACATTGCTGTTTGTTGTATCTGCAGCTTCCTGACGTCAAGCTTCAGTGCTGTATCAGATGTTAAATTTTTGGCCACATTCAGACGGATGCGAACCTTTGCTGCAACAAGGTAGTGATCCGAATTATTGTTTGGTCCTCGGCTCGATCGTACAGAATAGATGAATGTCTTTCGTCTATCTCAACATGATCAATCTGGTTCCTTGCATCTTAGTCTGGTGACAGCCATGTGGTTTTATTTATATCGAGATATTGAACCTGGAGCTGCTATCTACCACATTTTTTGCCGCAGTGAAGCCTACTTACCTCCTTCATGTTTCCTTGTGGAGACAAATTTTTTGACTCTTGAAACAAAGATATGGCGAAAATAAGATTGATGTTAAAGAATTTAGGTTTAATATGGATTGTTGCTGGCCTTTCATCCACCGGAGTAAGTTTGGAGACAAGACGTTTGAGAATCGGCCAACTACGAATTCACAGCCAAACTCATGTCTTGTTGCACCGAAAAAATTATACAGCGCGACGTCTTTCCCATTCCATCGCATTTTCCGTAGGAAAGTTATATCGGCCTTGTACTTTTAAATTATATCCGCCAGTGCGTGCACTGCACTTTCTATCTATAGGGTTCCAACAATCCAAATACAGATTCGCAAATCATGATCCTTAAAACGTTTGCGGTTTGAGGGGTCCGATAATCCACTTCTTAATTTTTTCATAGTAGAAACGTTTTCCATATTTTTTACCTTTTTTATGTGTGAACGCACAGCACATTTAAACTCCTTTTGATGTGTGTTTAAGGCTGCTGTCCTAGGTGGTACCACGGGGAGGTCAGTGTCCACAGTTCAGACAAAGGAGGGACCAAGTCTTATCTGGACTTTGCCAGGTTTAAATCAATTAGAGCCTTCGCTAGATATCAAACTTCTCCTACGTTACCCAATATAGTACGTGCATTTTGGAAAAAATCTTATTTGGAAAAAAGCAGAGGAATTGAGAACCCCGATATTATTAAACCATATTTATGAAATTTTAAAGACGTTATATTTCGAAAACTATAACAGCTTTCGACTTTAAGTTTCTTGCAATTGGACAATAATTCTTTCATTTTGGGTTAGTTGAATAGAAGCAGGGAAAATGTACCATTTTTATGAAATTTTTAAAAACGCCATGTCTCACTATTACCGATGTGCGGTATGGCAAACTTGTATAAATTGATTTATTATTAAGCCGTTTAACATTCAAAAACATTCTTTTCTTAATGTTAAAAAAGAAAATTTTAAAACTTATTTAATTAGAATAAAATTGTTAAACACTTTACCAAAACTCCAAAAATATCGCAATTATTAACTTATGAATACTCACAACGACGCCATAACTCATTTGTCAGTTAAATTTATTTGTGATGTTTGCAAAGTAAACCACAAAATATGTACGTAAACAAATTTTTGGAATAAATTACATTCCCAATCAATAAAATTCTCAGTATTATACACAGAGCTAATATACAAACATATGTATATATTGTAACTTGCAATTTTGTTGTACTTTTTCTTATCCATATGTATGAACTTTTACGTTTATGTTTAACTAGAAACTTAAAATATTTGTTTTTTTTCCAGACTTATGTTTCATAAAAACAAACAAGTTAAACACGCTGCATAATTAATGTGTCTACAGCAGTTATATTTGCAAGTTTTGTGGTTTCCTTTGACACACACACACACAGGCATAAAAATATCGTTAACTCACACTTAAAAACAGCCACAAAAAAAGAAATAATTTTCATTCGTGTTTGTTAAAAGTTTTGGCGGAATATGTTAATTGTTTTTTACTGTAAAGTTTTTGGGGAATTTTGTTGTTGAGAGAATGGGGCTTTAAAAACAGTACACAGAAAAAAAGCAATGGCAGGGAGTAAGAAGTTCGTGCAGTTTTTAACCGTTCTTGTTTTACTCTCCTTGAATCAAAATCATCAACAAGACGCTGTCTGCTATGACTTATATTTGAGCTGGTCGCTAACTGCACTTTTGTTTTCAAATATAATAAGCTAAATACCAAAAACAATTGCTTCCAACGGGGCAGCGCAATTTACCATTTAGCTCGAATAACAATCGATTAATTGCAAAATCAAATTGGCAACAACTGTGCTTCCAGAAATAGTCCTACTTCTTTTGTCCGCCGTTTTTACACTTTGACCCCTCTGGGCCACCATCTGAAAGACCAGTATCTCTAAAAGCATTAAAAGCCAAAACTTAGCTTACCACTGGCGTCTTACGAGCAGAATTATTGAAAAACGTATTCACAATTGGACTAATCGAATAGACCATATAAACCGTGGATGCGGCAGGTACATAATGGATATTAAATAAAATTTTAATTAAATTTTATTAAGCTATAAAAATACTCATTACCTCTTTTTTTTTCTATATTTCTTCAAATAAAAAAGAATATCGATTATTATCACGAGCTTAGTTTGCTTTGTAGAACAGGTATCGGAGAGGGCAAAAGACCCGGGGGTATTTTAAGAAAGTAAACTAAAATAAAAAATTCACTTCGAGGAGAGGGCAATGAAAAGTCACTTTTATTATGTGCGTTGTAGAAAAAGTAAAGCCTTTCAATTGGACCTCAGTCCAAAGTTGACAGACTGGCTGTATAGATGCATAGCTACACCATTACTAAGCTAGGAAACTCTACAAAAGGTCCAGCGTGCATGTTGTCTAAGAATAGGGACGGCAACTATGTCAACAAGTGATTTGGTGACAATTTTCGATATTAAGCTTAATAAAACTAATGTTTTCCAGAGGCGGTACATGCGGAAAAATGAATTATTAGATTTATGGAGGTTTCAAGTTAAACCATTAACGCATTTGAAAAACACTTAACGGTTATACGGAGACAGTCCCAATGTTAACCTCCAGTGACGGTAAAGGCTAACTGTAATACCTTGGTACCGAATCGGAAGTTTCAGTTGGACGAAACTCTGGGCAGGTGCATAAACATTTATGTTCTTATATGAATAGATTGAGGGCAAGGGGAAAAACGGGACTAGGTATTCCTTTCTACTTTTGGCTAACGAATCACAAAAATGTCAAATAAATAAAGGTTCGTGCAATCATGGAATGTTTGCCTTAATTTAGAGCACATGCACGAAAGAAGAGGAACGAAAAATCTAAAATGGTGACGCAATCCAAGGGTAAAGTTTAATGAAAACTGGGAATATGGGCAAGTTCGTATTATACGGGTGACTGAAAATCTTTAGATGGTCGATAGTGAGCGGGCGAGTAACCTGGCTTTTAGATTTAAGAAAGTTAATATAAAAAACCGAAAGCCTTTTGTTACAAAAAACAAAAAACAGTTCAAAAGGTAAGCGAAAAAGGTCGCAGGCCGCTGTATAACAAAGAAATGATTGGCAGAATGTCTCGAATAACGACAGTTTCTTTCGAATTAAAAATCTGGCGAAACATTAATTGAGAAAGATATGTGATTTTGGTGTTGATTCAGCTGGTTGGCTGAGCTACATAAACGATCACTTATGATTCGGGATAAAGCATATAATAAATATCAATTACGCATTGATAACTCAAAAATGAAGTTTTTTAATTATGACGTTGTTTAAAAAATTGAGAGGTATGTTAGTGTACTTTTATCACCCAAACATATATTTCAAAGCAAGTTTTATATATCCTTACGATCCCATAGTACTCATTTTTTTTTATTATTTTTAACAAGAGTCGGCAAAAGATGTTAAATCTAGTAAAACAAGCAGAATTTACAGTATAACTTTTTTTTGTTCGAGTATTCGATTTTCTTACTCGAGCGATTATTTGATTAAAAGTTGTTCGATTAGTCTAGCCAATATTGTTGGACCGGAAACTCTTGTAAGCACCCTTCAAACATCTTATAAATTGATCGCTTGAGTAGTCCAAATAAAAAGTTTTTGGTTGAAAGCCCCCTGTTTTTTAATGTTGTATTTTGTATTTGATATTATAATTTTCAAATTTAAAAATTTTCAATATTTTTTTTCTGTGTAGCACTAGTTGGCGCTTCATCAAAAATATTACTGAAAAGTTACTAAGATATTATCAATAACAGCGATATTGTCTCACTAATTTTATGTTTGTTTAAGTTAAGCAAAAACTATTGTTGTCTTAAGATATTAATCCTTGTTAGTTGTTTTGTGTAAAAAACTTTTATTTTTTTCATAAACTTTATCCTGCATAAATTTATGAATACTTAGCCATATACTACATTTACACCTAATTAGGCTGTTTTTTTTAGAAGGGAAAACACATGAATACATACCTATACATTTACGTGTACCCAGTACCTATATATACATATATGAAGACAGACGCCAACATAAATCTCTTACAAAAAAAGATGTTAAGCCTTAAAGTTAAACAGCCATATGTCGCTTACTAAGCCAAACGTGTAAGGAAAACAATGCAAATTATTTGTTGTTGTTGCAAACATGCGATGTTAACTACATGTTTGCATAGATTACGAGTATAATGATACTGCACTACTATTACAGATGATGCACCATCTGCTTGTTTTTACAGCAACAACTGTTTGGTTGGAAGATTCAATATCATGACGACGTGGCAGATTTTTTTTTATTTATTTGGCTTATAATGTTGGTGGCTGCTTTCTTTTTTAACACTTTTGCTTACATTTGTTTGTCTGCCCATAATTATTTGTTTCTACATTATGCTTAATTTAAACTTGAATATTCTAAGCAATTGTTTTTATGCCCTTCACGTAAGTGATAAGAGTAAATATAAATTTGTCATTCCATTTGTAATTTATTAAGCAACCATATGCGAGCCCACAAAGTATATATTTTCTTGGTCCCAATCGATAGAAAAGTCGATATAGCGATGTCCGTCTATCCATCTGTCCACTTGTCCGACTGCCTATCTGTCCATGTTATGGTTGATATAAACTTTTTTAAGCCCTCCGATCCAGCAAAACCGCTCGATAGCTGGCCGATAGAAAAGCCAAAACCAAGACTGTCTCTGTTTATTTCTCTAAAATTAGTACACAAAGACCTCTACGATTAACCCGGAGTTGCCCCCACAGCTTCCACGGTGCTCCTACAAAGGTCAAATCTAAGACCGACCCCAATAAATTTTTCTTCCCAAACATTTTGGTGAAACATACTTACTCCCTATCTCTAGCCACTAACAGGGATGCCATACAAAATTTTACAATATTAGGGTTAAAGCCCCTAACACTTGGGTGGAGTCACCCTTAGAGGAATAAAATGTATTACAGAACCCCATTAATTTTTCCCTCGAAACATATTCCTATAATACACTTACCCCCTATCTTAATTGCCTAGGAGGGTTACTATACAAAATTTACAATATTGATGTTAAAACGCCCATAATTGCCCAGAGTCGGCCTTAGAGAAAGAAATTGTACGACCGACCCCCATTAGTTTACCTTCCCAAATATATTCCTAAAGCATACCTACCCCCTATATCCACCCTCTATTAGGGCTCTTATACAAATCTAGGGAAATTGTAATAAATCGCCCGTACAGCTTCCAGAGTGCCCATAGATAGGTCCAATGTACGACTAACCGGAACTTATTTCTTCTTGCCGAAATTCTCTTAGAATATACTTACCTCCAATCTCTACACCCTAAGGGATTTGCCATACAAAATTCGGAAAAATAGGGTAAAAACCCCTACAACTTCCCCGTAGTCATCTTAAGAGGTTTAAAATATGACACTACCACCCTTTTTAAAATTAGAAATGTCTCATAAACAAAAAAAAGATAAAAATGAAAAAAAGTTCGGGGTTGTGAGAGGCCAATTTGAAGGGTATATACGATACGCCATAGCCGAATATAGCGCTTTTATTTGTTAGTCTATGCTTTGGCACAGGTTTTGTTTGTTTTAAAATGTGCGTTTGCATGTAAGTAAATAGAAACTGCTATGATGTCAGCACACTAATTAGCTGAAAATATCATAATGCTAGGAATATCATAAGTGAGTATAATGCAGTTGCTGGATTATAGCAACTTAATTTATGGTTTTAGTTCATTGTCAACTACACTGTAGCTCATGTGTAATTAAAGGTGTCTTTTAAGAAAACTGATTATAAAATTTATGATAGAAAGATAGACTTTCTAGACAATTTTCATAGTTAAACCCTATTTGCAGCCTATTTCAAAAAAAAAAAAATTTCCTTGAAAACAATGAAAATATGAAATATGTAAGTTGGTTATAAACCGTATTTACAGAAGTCCTGGGATCAAATCAAAAACAGCTGCCGACATATTAAACGTACAAATAAAAAAGGAGAAAAAAGTAAACATCTAGAATAGTTAATGATTTTTCCTTTTACATATTTTATTAATTTTGACAAAATTAGAAAATCATAAACTACATTTTCTTTGCATATATACCAGGGTTTTGAGGTTAGAATTAAAAAAAGCTCTAAATATTTATTTAAATTTTATTAAAAAAAATAAATAAAAATAAGCTAGTTAGTAGTTAAATATTTTGAGGACACTTAAAATTGCAAATGTTCACAACTCTTATTTTGATTCCATTTCCTTAATTTTGAAATTTGTTGACTACGTATTTCTTTCTTATGAAATAATATATACACGCAAAGAAAAAACATGGTTGATACAATCACAAACACAAACTATCATTAATGATTGGCTTAATGATTATATCAAACATATTTATGGCAAGATCTTGTGGATCATTATATGTTTGTACATGCTAACCATGGTCAATGGTTAATGGTCATATTGAACATATTTTTTTGTTCATATGGACCATTTAAAATCTTTTCTCGAACATATATTTATGTTTGCGAGAGCTATTAAAAATCTAACCTTTAACATATTAATATGTTTCCTAAGACCTTAAAAGCTTCTAATAATAATAATAATAAATTTTTGTGGTTATTATTATTTTTTTATTAGGAAAAAAATAGTTTTATATTTAATTTTTCCTTAAAAATTACGTACATATATAAATATACACAAGTATTTAGAAAATAATTTAGCAATTAATAAATACATACATATTTACACATGTTTATGTATATATATTTACATTTATATAAATAAAAAAACAAAAGTTAATTTTATATATTTTTTTATGTAAAAACATTCACAAAATCCACTGTGTTTATATACCGCCCAATATCCATTAAAAAAAGGTCCGACCTTAGAATAAAATCATATGTTAGATGTTTAGGTTAGTGGTTTCTGCAATTCGGTAAATTTTCTTCGCTGAAAATAGAACAAGTTATGTATGTTTTGTACGTCACAATTGAAATAAAACATTAATTAGCCGATTCAATAAACGCGTTGTAGTTAAAAAATTTATTAAAATCTATTGTCATAATGGCTTTTTTTTTAACTATTATTATCAATTTAAAATTGCTCACATTTAAGTTATTCACAACCCGCACTTCTAAAATTAAAACTTGAAATGACGCTCGTTTCGGCTTTCGAAAGCGTTCTAAAAAAATTGTATATTCTGCACAAACATATGCTGGTCGTATTGACATTAAATTTTTTTGCATTACAAAAATTGGTACTTTTTTGAAAAAAGTAATAATGATAACAAACAGTCCATTTTGTACAACTATGCTATTTATAAAAATGTTATTATTATCAAATTTCAATAATTTTATTTTAGTTTTATATATTTATGTAGGTTGGCAAAACCTTTATAAAAATAAAATAAAACACGTACAATTAATTTATAAATTTATATATACTTCACATTTGATTTTCCTTTTTTTTTATCAAATATTTTAAAAAGCACTTTTAGCTATAAATAACACAAACAAATAAAGTGAAAATAATTTTTATTTCAATTTTTTATTACAAACATTTAATTTCTTACAACATAGTTAGAGCTACCACATTCACCACTTGAGTATCAATGACCATATTATGGTGTTAAAAAGAATACTTACAAGATTAGGAAAAAAAAATAAGTTTTCAAGTGCTATTTTGACTACCATATTTAATGGTTTGAACTATAAGGGACTGCTATAAACAAACTATGACCGTAATGACCATTTACCTATCATGTTTTTTCTCTGCGTGTAGCTGCCACTAAGAAATTTGGATCAACAGATGGGAATATTTAGAAAAAAACCCAATAATGCTCTATTAGCAATTCGTTAGTATCCCTAGATATTTTAGCCCCATAAAGATAACCTTAAACCCTAATTGTCTTTTACATATACACAGCACGACTGCCAACACAAACCATAACAAAGAGTGGATAAAACAAAAACAGTTAGGACAACAGACAGGTTAATATGACATTATATTTTTGATAAAGCGCACACAGTGAACAAAACACCGCATATATTCATAAATCATCTTCTCTTGACGTAGAGTGAAATTCCCCAAATTTTAAAGCTTTAGCATGTAGTTTAAATACTTCAATACTGAGTGTGAAAGTTTTTAAAAATAAATATTACTCATACGTTTACGGTGGCAAAAAATATTAAAATTATATATTTACAACAATTTCCAAAGGTTATTCAGGAATTGATTCCAACCTTCATTGTTTATTTATAGGGTTTGTTGTAGGTTAATTCTGTCTATATGCATTTCATTGGTTTTTACGCCAAATCAACATAATTTGGTTGTAAGAAACAATGAAATGCATGTAGACAAACTTAACCTACAACAAACCCTATAAATAATTATATATTTATTTTACTTTTTAGGTACTTTTTGTAACTTTTAAAACAAGGACCATAAAAACATAATTCAAATTGCGTTTGACAGGTTTCAAGAAAACTTTTTAACCCAAGGAGTAGAAAAAAAGGGCATACATTTTATATTGGTACTTTTCAAGCATTTTTTGCAATTTCTTAACCAATAAAAATACTTTAAAAAATTATTTAAGTATAAGCAACTTCAAATGTAATTTTAAACAACTGAATATTCATTTAAAACCCATTTAACAAAAAAAAGTTTAAGTCAACAAAAAAGTACACATAATTTTTAATCATCACCTTTTCAATTTATTAGTTAATTTCTAGAAAGGAAGACGGGGGATTTTTGGAAGTTGAACATCGTTTATGGATTTCATTGTCTACAAAGTTAAATGTTATTTTAATGTTGTCTTTTGGTTTTTATTAGAAAAATAGCTAAAAAAAATATCTCCAACTAAAAATCGTCGTTGTTGCCAAAGCCAGCGGTCAAATCACCACATTCAATTTGAATCAAAATTAACAGATTGTGATCCTTTATTAAAAGCTTTGACAACTCGACCGATCGTGTAAATTTCAAATCGAATCGAATGCGACAATTTGGCCCCAGGTTATAAATATCTAATACTACAATTTTATTGCTTGTTCTATTAAAAGCAACTTACAGAAATACTGCTTTACACACTAACAGTCGGTTATTGTAATAATTTTTCCGGGTGTAAAGATATGTATCTATTAGAAAGGGCTTTGAAAAATTTTTAATTGATTTTTGTTACTGTTTAAAGATTAGTAACCACAATGCGTAAGGAAAAACATTTGCTAGCTTCATTTGTAAAAGTCTTTTCTGCACTTTTTGAGCGTTAGATTCCAGAAATGTAAAATATATAGATTCGTCATTGTCTTTCTAAGTAATTCAATATAAACATCAATTTTACTCTTGTTTATACTTACTATTAATTTGGACCCGTCCTGTGTATTTTCTTTACTGCAAAAAATTTTATGATTACCTTCCACTACTGCGTTCCCTAAATTTATTATTGAACACTGAAACAGTCAATTGAAAACAAATTGCGATGCCACATGCCTATCGTTACTTATTTTGATTGTATTTTTATAATAAAAAAAAGAAGAAGAAAAAAATAAATCAAATCCAAACAAATCTTTAATTTGTATATAAATTGCTACAATTTCCCCAGACGCAAACATAGATTATTGTAGACCATCACCTGCCATTGCTGGCTTTAATATCCATGAATTGATACCCACATACATATAAATATATAAACCTACATACCAAGAGTGGTTAATATAGAAACATACGTAAAAAGCTAATATAAGAGGTTGTATAAAATGACGTTAAATCCACTAGGCATATAAATTCGGTTAGTTGAGTAGTTGTAAAATGTTTGGCAACACATCAATATTCTTAAATTTGAAAATATACATATGTAGACACATATGTATGTGCATATGTATACAAACAGACAGACATTTAAAGTTGGCTTAACAAAAATTGCGAAATTGAAAACCTGTCCAGTCCGTAATATAGTGAATATACTCAAGCAATTTCAGTGTTCTCAAACAAGAAAACATATAAAACAAGTAAAAACGCTATATTCGGCTGTGACGAATCTTTAATACCCTTCACATTGGTCTTTTTATATGCGAAGCCATCTCATATAGCGAATTGTTTTATAGTGCATATATAGGGAAACTAAAATACTTTGTGCCGGATTTAAAATCCTAGCATTTGCAAGAGAAAGTTTTACAAAATTGTCACGTTTGTAAGTATAATAGAAATATAATGTAAAAGGCTCGAGGTCGAGACGTTTAATACTTTTCGGAATTATTCGTATCGTTAATAATCATATAGTCCCCAACGATTTAAGACGAAATACCTTGGCTTTCCCCTGGACAGCCGCCCTAAATGGAAGCCACATAAAGGTACCAAGATGACGCAAATGAAACTTAAAGCTACACAAATCCATTGGCTAATCGGCAGAAACTCTGTGCTTCGTCCTTCTTGTAAACTACTACTCTACAAATCGATTTTAAAACCAATTTGGTGCTACGGTATACAATTATGGGGCGCTGCTTTCGCCTTCAACGTAGAAAAAATTCAACGCCGTCAAAATAAAATTCTAAGAATGATAATTAGTGCTCCTTGGTATATTTAAAACAACAACATCCACAAGGATGTATAAGTTCCTATAGTTAAGTGCGAAATCTTAAACTATGTGGACAAGTATTTAAATAAACTGAAAAACGTCCAAATCCGGTCGCTAGAAACATCCTGCAACATAGTGGACATACTCGTCTAAAAAAAGGATACAACTGCGCTTAGATGAGACCATTGAAAATAATTAATTTAATTATTTGAACTTATATTTTAGTCTAGCACTGGCTGGACTAATGTAAATTACTTAGTTTTAGGATTTGATTACTTGTTGTTAGTTCGCATAAGCGAAGATTCAATAATAAAAATATGCAAAAAAAAATTTTTCTTATTTAGATGTTAATAACAGTTTTTTATTTGTTTGGGGGTTTCCCCTCCCCCAACAACTATTTTTTTCAAAAATTTTAGAATTATTGTATCTTTACTTTTTGTAGAACATTCAAAGCCGATTATTGTTACAGTTTCCCAGATAAAGCGTATCGAAATGTTGACAATAATTGCTCTTTTGTTAGGGAATGCAGCTCTCCCTGCTTCCATCAGAGTAAATCTTTTTTCAAAAATATTGGTTTTAGTGTCCAGTATTTGAAGTCAATAGCTGTTATAGCTTCCGAGATATAACAAATTGAAAATTTCACAATAATTGTTAATTTGTATGGGAGCTACCCCTTCCCCTGCTCTTACCCAAAAGTTTTTTCCCCAAAATATAGGTTTTATGGTCCAATTACTTTTTGTAGAGCATTTGAAGTCGATAGCTGTTATAGCTTCCTAGATTTAGCAAATTGAAAATTTCATAAAAATTTTTAATTTTTATGGGGGCTAATCTTTCCCATAGTCCTATCCAAAAAAAAAAGTTCCTAAATGTTGGTATTTTTCTTCAATTATTTTTTATGGAACATTTCAAGTCGATAGCTTTAATAGTTTTCGAGATATATCCCATGAAATATTTTACAAATATTGTGTAATTTTAGGGGAAATACCACCTCTCCTGATCTCATCTAAAAAATGTTTTCCCTAAAAAGGACCTACTTCAAGGTGTCTGTGCTAAGTTTGTGGCAAGAGTGACTACACTCAAAAAATTTTTACAGTAACTGACTGTTAGTTATTTAGGAAGTATTCCGTAAAGTTGTTTTTAAATGAAAAAACAGTTAAATTTTAATACAATATTTTTTTTAACTGATTTGAAGGGTTGTTCAAACCTTCAGCTAAACAAACAAACTGATTTTGAGTTAAAGTTATTTTTGTCAGTTATTTTTTGGTAATATTTAACTTTGTTGTTTTTTTTCTGATAGTTTGTGTTTTGCTGTAATTGACAGAAAATCTAGTTAATTTTAGACGAATATGTAAGTTAATTTTTTGATGTCTGAGTTTAAATGAAATATTTTGTTAATATTAATGAATATCTTGTTGGACGGTTTTTAAATGAATATCTGGTTATTTTAAATAGATTTCCAGTTGATTTCACCTTAATAATTTTTTGAGTGTATATTCACTGAGATATATAGGGATATATGCACGGATTTTGTCCTAAAAAATGGGATTTTTTTGGTTTTCGCTTATATCCCGGTCAATAGTGAACCGATTTTGCTGATTTTATATCACGATTGCTTAAAAGATATTTCTGATTGTTTGATTTTAAAGGTTTTCTGTTTGCCTTTGTTTGAGTCTAGAAACTTGATTTCTACAGACACACATTCGCGCAGACGGACATGGTTTAATCGACTCCCTTATGTATAAGGGTTATATATATACTTTATAGAGTCGCAAACGGATAATAAAGTAATAAAGTAATTACAAAGGGAATGACAAACTGATATATACCCGTAACACTTATGTGAAGGGTATAAAAACAAATGTATATTTTGATGTGTAGCAGTATGTATAACTGACTATCCGTAAGAGTTATACCATGAATGTATACATTTGTAAGTGTTACATTTTATTGGTGAAATGTGGTAGCAGTGATGGTGGTTTGGCTACAAAAAAATAATTTTTTTATTATTTTCTATATTCGAATATAAATAAATTTTTCCATTTTTACCATATTGGTGACAAGGGAATTCCAAATCAATGTTTGGTTGATTTCTCGTTTTTTATTTAACTTTTTTTTACACTTATTTTCCATTGCCAAAATGTATGTATATTTGCACGTACTATTGGTTATGGGGCAGCATAAAAAATTTATGCTTTGTTGTAGGTACGATACTTTCTTATTCAGTAAATGTGATGTAATAGAAAAAATACAATAAAAATTACTTTCGCCAGCTTTGGGAATACGTTTTGCAAAAGCTCTAAGGTTGAAATATAAGGTCAACTAAGATATGTTCAAATTTTAAAGCATACTTTTAGGCCACAAGATAAAAAATTTTTGTTAGACAATTATTGAAAGTAAAAGAGAAGTGGACAGCTAATTAAATCCAAATATAATAAAGAAATTTACTAAAACTGTTTTAGAATTGGAAGCCCACTTAAGAATATTTTTAACTAATTTTAGAAGCATAATTAATTTATTTTAAATTTAAACTTTCATATAAATTTTAACCACAAGTGAACTAGAAAACCATAAAATTTGTCAAAACAATTTTAAACAAAAATAAACTTAAATCCATTTTTAAATGAAATAGAAAATAGTGTCTATAACAATAAAAATTTTTATTTCATCATTTCTCTGCTTTAAAACAATATTCTCTCATATTCTTTGTCATGTAACTGACAATATTAACACCACTGGAAGAGACCATTAAACTGTCTAAGTACTACATACAAACATATGTTGATACAAAACCATACATTTTATCCACTACCATTACAGTTTTTTGATTGATGCAAAAAGTTTCGCTCCAATAAGAAAAAAAGATTTTGTGTGCAATTAGTATCGTATATCGAATTTTAATTGAAAAAGCAGCACCGAAACCAGACGTTAAAGAAAAGTGTTAATTTGTATTGCTTTATAAACAGCATAGTTATACAGTTGGTGTTCTCCTCGTAAACATGGCCATAAAGAAGCAACTGATTTCTTCTTAAAAGTGATGTGAATCAGAAAAGTTTTCCTTTAAGCACTCTGATGCTTTTAAGAGTATAGGAAAATTTGTAAAATGTTGGAAATTTACAAGATAAGAGATGCCATTAATTATAATGGATAGAACATATGAGACATGAAAGTAATAGGAAGGTTTGACGTTAATGGAACTCTTGTTAAATTAAATTGATTAAAATATTTTAGGTTTTTCCTAGTTAAATTATATGTAGATATGTATTTATTTAGTAGATTTTTCACTTAAACTATTAGGCATGAAATTAGAAGATTTAAAACAGTTTAATTAATAGGTAAAAGAGGCATCTTAATTACGCCATAGAGAAAGTTTAAGGATGTGGTAGGGGATTATAGATAATTCAAATTTGAGAGGAAAACCAATTTATTGTTACTAATTCACAGTAGAATTAATATATCACAGCGGTTTAAGCTGTCAGAGTATATTTGGCTTGATATTAAATAGATTCTTAAGGAGCTAGATTTAAAAAAAAAAATTTTAAGCGGCTGTGACGCGAAGAGTCTAAGTACACATCTGCTCATAATTCTTTTACTCTATAAGTTAAGACCAGCGTTGCCAGAACTTAATTTTCAAAAATAGCTAAAATCTAAAATTACTAAAAAATTGCTACAAAAGGGCTAAAAAAGGCAAAAATATTTTTAAAGGAAATCTTCCATTATAGACAAGAATAGGACAAACTAGAGTTATTTATTTATTTCAATAAAAAATAAGACAATTAATTAGATATCATTGTAATGCTAAGACTGGTTATTAGGTCAACACAAACTTAGGGGAAAAATACATTTAAAATGCTCAAGCTTTGTATGATCGTTGAAAAAATTCTTATTTTTTTATCTAAATTTAAGGATGTTTTATTTACTGGCTCGGCGGCCAGATTTTTGCTTTATATAACAAGTAATAAAATGAGTTAAGTTTGATATGCATCCAAAAACTTTAAAAGGACCCGAAAACGATTTAATAATAACCTTACACGAATGAAACAAATTTAAATGTATTTATTTTTAATTTTTTTTTCTTTTAGAGGGACTGTAAATAATAATAATCTAAAATTAAAAAAAAAATATTTGCAAGGAAACAAAAGCAAACAAGGAAACGGGAGGCCAAGAGAAGTCCACCATTATACTTAATTGCATTGAACTAGATATCTTAAAAATCAAGTGTTTTTTTAAGTTTTTCTCAAAAAATAATAGTTACTTCTTGCTTTTTATTTTGGCAAATGAAGAAGAAATACTACATCGCTTGATCCTTTCTGAAATTTTTTTCCGTAATATAGATCCATATGTTCAAAGTATCGACTCGCTGAGTTTTGTGGCAAGAGTGGTTGAATTTGCTGCGATATGTAGGGCTATATGCACGGATTTTGTCCTAAAAAATTGGGTATTTTGTATTTTTGCTTATGTAAATAGCAAAGCAATTTTGCTTATTTTAAATAACGATTGTCTCTGGGTTATTTTTGACTGTTTTATACAAGAACGCTTTCTGCGCGACTTTATTTGTGCTCGGAAACTTAATTTCAACAGACACAGAGACGGACAGATGAACATTATTAAATCGGCTTTCCAGTCTATAAGGATCCCAAATATATATACCTAATTAGGGTCTAAAGTAAATACTGTAGAAATTACAAATGTGATAACAAACTGATATATCTTTATCACTATGTGAAGAATATAGAAACAAGAACCATGAACTTCAAAGGCCACATTCTCCTTGAATATGCAGATGATATTGCTATCCTGGGAAGGAAAGAGCGCAAGATAACTGGTAATATTTTAAGAATTTAAAAGGAAGCCCAAAGGTGGGGTCTATTGGTAAATAAGAACAATACCTAACTAATGCTTACAGTTGCTTGGAAAATATAACGGCATTTGCAACATCGAGGTAGTTACCAAAATAATGATGTCAGTATTTAAAAAAGTGAACGGACAATGCTTGTAAATAAATGAGTTTAATAATTTGGCTGAGCAGATAGTTTAAAAATAGAGCATTCTTTGCTTCTTTATGGTGCTGAAATGGTGGATGTCCACGGCCATAGTACGACCAATACTCACTTATGGATCTTTGGTTTGGTGGACTGCTACGGAGCGAAGATACGTAGTGGACCAGCTGTATAAAATCCAGAGATCTGCCTTCATTGGAATAACGGGCGTACTGCAAACTAGTCATTCTGAGGCATTGAATACTATTTTGCATCTTGCTCCCATCAACCTTCACATTAGAGCCGTAGCTGCTTGTAGTGCAGTAAGGCTTAGATCGACTGGATGTAGGAAATCAAGGTCATATGGACATGCGAGAGTTCTGCAAGGACTGCCCCTATTCGTGGACCAACCTTTTGACTACATTACTCCCTACAGGGACTTTGATAGGGGTGTAGGAGTTACCTTTGGGAATCTTATGACATTAGGGTCTTTACAGACGGCTCTAGGTTGGACTGTGGAGTTGGATCCGGTGTCTTCTCAGAACAGCTGGACATAAATGCTTCTTTTCGTCTTTTGGATGAATGAAGTGTATTTCAGGCCGAGATATTTGCCATTCGGGAGGCTTGTAAACTGCTACAGGACAGAAATATCCACGGGAATATTGGTATTTTTATCGACTGTCGGACGGCGCTTCTATCACTCAGATCATTCACTACCACGTCCCTATTGGTCAGTAAGTGTAGAATAGAATTGACTAAGCTAAGGCAGCTGTCATTATTCTAATTTGGGTTCCTGCCCATAGGGGCTACCATGGTAATGAACGGGCAGATGAGCTATTTAAAAAAGAATCTGCTCTGTATATCTCCAATGTGAATACAGTCGCAATTCCGTTGCAGACTATTAAGAGCAGCATCTTAAGATTCTTTCTGCGCATTGCTGACGATATATGGCGGAGGTTGAATACGTGTAGGGTCGCCAGGCAAACGTGGCCCTCCTTCGATTTCGGACGTACTATGCAACTTATGAACCGGAATCGCGCGGAAATTTCGAAGTTGCTGGCGGAGCTAACGGGTCACTGGATGATGGGAAGGCATGCAAAACGACTCGGCCTCACGTTTAACGATAACTGTCGCAGCTGCAAGAATAGGGAAAAGGAGGAATCGGTTTTCCATCTTCTCAGCGAATGCCCAGCTCTGGCTGTAGAAAGGCACAAGTTCCTGGGCCATCATATACTGGACAGCCTAGGGGATGTATCGGCGATTGGGCTGAACGACCTGTCGAGATACATCAATGCGACAGGGTGGGTCTAGTACTCCATTTTCCCTTGGACCATGGTTTAAGGGGACCTTATCACCTATCGAGTGGTGTGGTATTGTCATAACGGGGTCATCTAGACTCTACTTGACAGTTTGCATGTAGCAAACTACCACGAAAACCAACCAACCAACCAACCAATGGTGCCGAAATATAGGAACCTGCTAAATCTGACTAAACGTTGCTGAGCTTTTTTAAGGGACCTATGAAAACGGGGCATTATAGTTCAGAAAACCATGATCTGCCTAAAATATACTCCATTATGAACGTACGCAAGCACATTTAAATACAGTGACTATGTTAGGTTAGCAATTTTTGGTGGAATGAATACAAATATTCCAGGTAAAAAGACATTAGATGACTACTTTTTTCAAAAGCTCAAACAAGAAAGACCACTGGAAGGATCAAGTTAACAAAGACATGCACGTTTTTGGTTGAGAGCACGCACAAGGTCAAAGTTCCTATAAAGCACTTATTGAACAAACCAAAATCAACAATGGGTTGTAGAGCTAAAATAAAAAAGTAAATAATGCTCTGAATTTTCAAAAATTTCTTCTTAGTAATATAAAAAAGCCTGCAAAAATTCTAAGTTCCTTGCTTTTCCCAAATGAGCTTAACGACTCTACAATAATGAATCTGTCAGTCGGTAGCACTATTATTTTTTATACATGAATAATTGTATGGATCATAACCTTACAAATGAAAAAAATCTTTAACATAAATGTTTTATATAAATTCCTCAGTGTTAGGCTAAGCTTAAATTCTCAGTTATCAAATCGGATGGTTTCAACTGAGGGAAATAGTGTCCTTGTTCTCTAAGAAATAATGTCCGCTATGTTGTATGATTTTCATGCGATTTGAATGTGCTTTGGAGTTAAAAATTTCGAAAGTAATTAATGGACTAGATAAAAGCGCAGAACAATTTTTTTCTCAAGGTCCTTTACAATAACAAAAAAAATTTAGGCAAAATGTTCACACACGTCATAGTAAAATTGCCAAAAATACATACTACAACTTGATTATAAAATCACGTTACAAAAATTTATCATATTTGCCCTAATTAAAGCTAATAAATTTAAAATATTTAAAAGTGACTAATGAATAGGCGACGTGTTATAGATATGATTTTTTCTTATTCATAAATTTGTCAAAGAATAAAATATTTAAAAAAAAAACGGAAATAAGGATTACATGAAAATGTTCTATGCAAAAAAGTTTTCCCTTTAAATGAACAAAAAAAGAGTGAAACCAATAACCAACAAACATAATTATCAACAGAACTTTAAAATTTGTCCCCGCCAGTTAAATTCAATTCAGTATAAACTATTTGCTTGTTATCAGTTTGGCCTAGTTTTGGCCAGAGTTGTACCCTTATCTGTTGATGGTATAAAAGTTAGTCAGTTTATTTTAATGCATTTATTTGGAGAATGTTTGTATAAATATGTGTACAGTAGTAAGTATATCTAAAGAGACGAAGCTACATCAGTTAAACATGTTTTATTTTTATTTTTAAATCAAAAATTACTTCCTAAACTTCCAAGGACATAACTGCCATTAATATGTTAATAGTTTTGAGTTTAAAGTGATGTTTTCTTGTTAATATCTTGGTCTTCATTAAAGCAAACAACAAGAATGTTCAACTTTAGCTGACATAAATATAGTAATTAGTTACATATATTGCAGAATAGAGTGTCAAACAGTCGTCCTGCATAAATAATGAAGTTTTTAGTTATACTTTTCTTCTTTTTACAGCCAAGCTGTAATTATATTTAAGACCAAGCCAAGCGGAGAACTCAATGGGTAAACTATGACAAAATAAATTATAAAAAACTGATAATGAAAAACAGTATTGCAAAAGTTTTTGCACTAAAAGATTTTACATTCTTTTTACATAATTAAATTTTATAAAGATTTTTTTCAGAAAACAGAAAAACAAATTTTATACTGTTTTTACTACAAATAGAATTAATGCAAGGAAGAAAGTTATAGCCAGTCAAGCTCGAACATATTTTACCCTGCACCAAATTTAAACGAGGGTTTTATGAAAAAATAGGCCGATAATATTTGTATTTGGTATTATAGTTTAAGGCATAAAGATAAACATTTGTGAAAAATTTTGTCATATTAAAAAAATATTCAAATCATTTTTTTAAAAATAACCTGCACTCAGGGGATGGCCCCTATACATGCATTGCTTTGTGTTGGTATCAGGAAAATTTGATGTTTGATTTAAATTTTTCGATATTAACTTTGATAGGAAAGACATATTGAGGTAGTTTGTTTCACATGCAGACTGAGCGCCAAAGGAACGAATTTTCTCTGTAATGGGTAGTGCGATTCAATGGTCAATCGACCACAAATGGGTGTGTTCTTCTTGAAAGAATACAGCCATTATGGTATCGATAGAAAAGTGAAACACACCCAATATATCGACGATGTTCAAGTAAGCCGAGACGGTTGAGTACCACAACGTGACCGATAAGTACCTTCGCCCGTTCTCGTTCGCAGTCAAGAAGTTCAAATTAGACTTTGGAGCACCTGCCCATACATGAAAATTGTATTCGATATTCGGGCGGACATAGGTGGTATACATCTTGAGAAGATCAGGTGACGTAAAGTAAATCCTACACCATTTCAAGAAACCCAAGTGTCTGGGATGCTTTCTTTGACAGAAAAATCTTGTTCCGTTTAGCGGACATTGCACTGGATTTTCATGTCTAGAACATCAATAGATTTCGTCTCCCCAATATTTATTCCATCCATTAATACAGAAGATGCAGTCTGGTTCAACGTGAGCTTTTTGCGTCAAAAGGCAATATTGGGACTTACTGGCAATAAACTGGACCCTATTAGCCCGGCCCCAATCGGAGATTAGCATCAGATCCCGGTTAAGGGTGTCATTTATACTCTTCCTCATAGCCCCAATATCCAAAAGGTTAGGCCTGTTGCCAAATGAGTACGAATGGCATATGCTTCTCTAATCTGCAAAGGAAAAAAAATTTGAAGTACGATAAATGAGGTCATTAAGAAAGGTAAGCAATAGAGTAAGAAAAAGGACGGAGCCTTGCGGTACAACTGAATTGATAATAAACTAATTTGAAGAGATCCCATTTATTAAAACACGAATAGTGCAATCTCTGAGAAAACTTGATATAAAAGTTCAAAAGCGGCGAGTTAAATAGAAGCGAACCATGCCAAACTCTTTCAAATACCTTAGATATATCAAGTGCCAACACTTTACTTTTCTCAAAATGGTGAATGGATGTACACCATTTTTTCTGTTAGAAGGTCCAATACGTCCCTTGTAGAGCATCTTCTGCGAAAGCCGTACTGGCGGTCGCTTAATAAACCGTTAAACTCTAGATAGTTGACAAGGTGAAAATTAACCATACTCTTCATAACCTTGGAGGGAGCTGAACAAGTAGCCATCGGACGGTAGTTTTCAGGGTTTTTCACCTTTCCCCTTTGGGGATCGGCGTAACACTAGCTACGTTCCAGCATATCGGAAATACCCCGGCATGGTATATGCTGTCAAAGAAGCCAGCTAATGGGCGCGCCAACGTCGAAGAGTATTGCTTCAAGACCAGTGCTGGAATACCATCTGGCCCAGGACTTAATACTTTTGAGATTCAAAATAACCCTTTTAACTGCATGAGCTCAAGAGAATATGCCAGGCAGTCGTTCAAGTTTGGGCGGTAGTTAGTCGCTTTCCGGAAAATTTGAATTGCCTGCAAATATTTCAACCAAGAGGTAAGCTTATCAACCGGCCCAGTTATCAATGTGTCATTTCTTGATAGAGCAGGGATTAAAGAACCAGCGTTAATTCTTAACCTTTAAACAAATGACCAAACTCATTTTCTACCTTTGGTGGTAGCAAGAACCTTGGTACGCAGACTCTGTTTGAATAGAGCCTTCTTACATTTGAGTACTTTGGGATAGGAAGATCTCGCCTGTCTGCGTAGCGAATCATATTCACGGGAAATGTTCAAGCCGTAGTATGGCGTTAAAAATGAAAATAATTATTCTTTTTACTGTTCGGGGCAGCTCTAAAAGAATGTTGATGTTTATCTTTTCAAAACCAGGTGCTTTTTTAAGCATACAAGTTATCGATAGCTTCTAGGACCTCAAGAAATCGGAAACATTATTCTATAGGACGCCTAGCAACAATGGGCAGTAATTCCCTCACGCCAGTACATACACTTGTATTGAACACGTTTTTTAATAACTTGCGAGCAGATTTCATTTCTCTTCGTCATTTTTAGAGCTTCCAATTGTTCCCTTTATGATGTAATGTTGTATTCCTTCAGCATGCTTAAATTGAATTAAGAAATGATTCTGAGACGATCGGTAAACTAAAAGGTGGGTCTAAAACCATTTATTTTGGGCGTTACAAACATTTTGAAAAATGCATAATACCCCTACTATGTATGTGGTGTGTTTAAAAATCACTTAAACTCTGTCCCTCTTCTTGAAATTATCTTTTGCATAATTAAAGCTCAAAGTGAAAATAATATAAAAAAACAGACCAAAAAATTTAACAAACATCAAATAATGTCACTTAAAATGGGTTGAATACAAAGTGCCACACTCCCAAGTTTTTAAGAAGATATTTAAATAGAGATCATAGCGAAATGGAAAACTTAAGGAAGATAAGAGGAGAAGGAGATTCTTTTGTTGGGGCTCCTTATTAAGTGTTTATGGAAAGACAAAACTTATGTTCTCAAGCTAAAAAATATTTAAAACTTGCAATATGCTTAGTTTCAAAAAATATGAAAAAAAAACAAAGTTAACTCGCACAAGCACTGGGCAGTATTTAAATTAATTTTAAAACTACATTTCATTCAATATACAATACAGAAACATATAGGAATGAAATATAAAAATAACATTTAGGGAAAACGAATTGATAATTAAAAGAAGCAAATCATCTTGTTTGAGGAATATTTACAGAAAATTTAAAGTATGAACTTCTTATTACTGATAAAATATAGTTTGCGCGAACGTTAAAGAAAGAAACCCAAAGTGGATAAAGAAAAGAATCAACAGGACTTCTTAACAAGCAAACATGGACTATATTTTGCGATATAAGGAATATTTGAAAAGAAACCAGAAACAAATTTTCCTATGTAAGTTTTAGCGAAGCTAATTAAAAATATTTTTTATGTACACATCTATGGGTGAATAGATATATATGGTGTAAACAAATTTTCATAATCTTAACATATAAAAAGACATGCTTTATATTCTATAGCTTGGCATATATTTTACCTTATAGAAAAAGATAACTTTAAGATGCTAACACAAGCAGCAATGCACAATAAGAAAAATAAGTTAAGTATTATTGTGTTGGTCGCAGTCATTTCACTTAATACGACAGTTGAATATTCCGTAGATTTGCCTTCTTAAAGTTAAATTAGTTATTTTTAAGCTACCAGCTATCCACTCCAACAACTTTTCTACGTATATTAAAAAGACTATAAAAGCGGAAGTTATCTTAGGTCTTCCTAACCTTAGGTATCACAACCAATTTTTTTCTTCATCGCGATCTCTAAGATACGAGTTCATCATTCTTACATGTTTGGTAGGGCAGTACATATAAGCTTCTTTTACAGTAGTAAAAGGTACTTTTAACCTTTAATTTTTTAACAGCTGCTTCTACCTTGGATATATTCGATTGAGGTCAGGAACACTGCCTTCCCATATTGATACTTTATTTTAGAAAAGAGATGATATTTCTTTCCATCTAAGATCGACTCCTTCTCCTAGGTGGTGTTGGGCTTAAACTAAACATTTTCACATATGTTAAGAAATCATTTTCTTCTTCTTCTGAGAACTGCTGACCTCTAATACAATCTACCGGCAAAATCACAACTACATGATCCCACCAGTATTCTGGCTGCTTGCTTGCCTATATTTTCTTTTCCACCATCGATGCGTTATACACGGGTATTATCTGGTGAATTATTTTAACCGTGCTCTTCATTTCAATTGGAAAAAGGTTCCTGGTATTTGAACAATGCTTTATGGATGATCTTGGTATACTGATCAGAAGCCTTCTAATCCATTTGGCCTGCGATGCAAACACTAGCGATTTTAATGCTAAACGGTGACCCTCCAAAGCCTCCATTTAAAACTAACATGACCACCTATTATTAAGGTATTTAAGTAAATTTATCGGACGCAATGTTATCAACTATAACCTGAACCTCTTTTAGGGAATATAATGGCGGAATATGACAGCTGTATATAAAACACAACAAAAAACCATGGCTTTGGCGTATATATCTGGATGCCTTGTACCTGTATTACGCACGGTGAGACTACCGAGCGGCCGTTCACAGAAAATAATGACAACAGATATCAAGTAACGTCAAATAAATATCTGACTACTATCTAAAAGTTTTGACATTTTGTTTTTTGTTGAGCCAGTTATATTTCAATGTTATTTTACATTTTTTTTTAAGTTTATGAAATTTTCAAAAATTAATTTACGATGACTGGTAAAAAAAATATTTATTGTATTAGAAATTTTAGTTGTTATTGCAGGTTCAAAATTTAAATAAAATTTAAATTATGGTTGTTAATATAACAGTAAGTTTGTCGTACATTTTTTTTAGTTTATAATGGATGTGAGGGATTATCAGACTTCCAATTCAAGGTTTCTGCATAAATTTATTGATCATTTAGCAATGCAGCGTCTACATAAACTTTACCAACATTTTACTCGAGTAAACGGGTCATTTAGACTCGACTTGACAGTTTGCGTGCAGCCAACCAAGTTATTTTTTGAGGACGTAAGGCAGTTGCCTTTTTAGTCACATTGTTATTTTTATATACATTTCTTGTAATCTCCTCCCCTTTTGCTGCAGCTTCTTTTGATATTTTTGATGTCCCTTTTTTTTTTGGTTAAATAAGTTGTAATTGTTTGATATTTGTCCATTTTAACATTTTTGTTTTTCTAAATTTAACAAAAATAACAAGTGCAGTTTAAAATTTGCCAGGAATCGGGACGAATATCGCTTTTACTTGATAAATGTATGACTGATTTAGTTTTAGGAGAAACTACTAAGTGATTTACACTTGCTACTGTCCCTCCAACACTAACTTCTTGGGGTCTAACTCTATTAGCCGAGGGCCAGGTTCGTGTCACTTTTCCTCAGTCTTGGACTTTGCTGATTTTCCTTAATGCTTGTGAGTTTTCAATATCGACATACATAGATTTAACAAAAAAATTTCCTGTAATACATTTTATAGTTATTAGTTTAAACTTTTTCTATATCCTATAATAGTTTCCAATTATTTGGCTTCAAATTCATTATTTAAAATGTGATAGTAAGGAATGGATTTTTTTTAAATTAATTAATTCTGATACTGGCCGAGGGTAATGCGTTTTCGAAATCAGCTACGATTTCTCGTCAGCCCTCTTTTTATTCAGTTATACCGTGAGTTTAACTTTAATTGGTTGCATTTAAACAAATTTTTTTTTTATTTTAATTTAAATACTGGAATTATTTATTTAACATTGCTTATACCTAACTGAGTCCACATATAACTCTTTGCTCTCTAATTCTTTTTATTTTTGCACTTGTCACTAGTTACTTCTCTTATTTATTTGAATTTTTATTCTAACTAAAGTTTGTTTTAATACAGGCTTCGTGGTGGGAGATTTAAATTTTCAAACTTAAATAGAAAATGTTATGAATGACAAAAATTTTATTAGAGCATTGAACGATAGAACAAAAAGCGGATTTTAGTTTTTAAAGAATGTTTTCACCCAAATGCCTTCCGTGAAGCTGAACACACGGTTCAAAATTTAACTTTGTGTTCTGCGCCGCCCGCCGGTGTTATTTAAGTTTATTTCTCGACCAATATTTTCCTTTGAAGCCACAAGAGATTTCGGATTGTTATTATTAGCCTTCTTTTTGAAGAAGCCCCATAAGAAAATTCCAAATCGACTGATTAATTTTTGGAGAAATTTTTCCGAAGAAAATTCGTCGAAGCTCTGGCTGTTTGTGTAGTTGTCCCATCCTCTTAAAACCACGCATGTAAAGAGCACGACTGATGAGCTCTAAGGTTTGGCAAAAATAATTCCTTTATCATGCGTCGATTATTGTTACCGTTGACATTCGTCGCCTGGTCCCGAGAATTAAAAAAAAATTGTCCAATTATTTCCTGCGTGGATAAGGCACACCAAACAATTACTCTGGGAAAACGTAATGGGATTTAATGTTTTAATTGAGGGTTGCAAAATTTTGAAGTCCACTGAAATTGTTTTGCTTGTTGACGTGGACATTTAAATAAAAATAAGCCTCGTCGTATAAAAAAATGGGATTCATAGTGGGAAAACGCTCCAATACCGTTTCAAAAAAATTATTGCGTAAATCAAAGTCACTTTCTTTCAGTTCCTAAATGAATTAAATATTAATAAGATGGACCTTTAGATCCTTTTTAAAAGTTTCATGAGAACCGCTCCTGGAAGTCCCAGTGAGGCTGCTCTTTTCGATATTAAGAACCGCGAATTTTCACGGAAACTACTTTTAACCAGTTCAGTGTTTCTGGGAGACCTTGAAGATCGACTGGGCCCTGGCCATGGGACATCCATTGCCAAAGCAGTTGTGCGGAATCTCTGCAACCACGAACGAATTAAATTTACACTCGGTACATCACGTAATCGCCGAATACCGAACTTTGGACAAAATTATTGACGATCAATTACGTTAGGATCATAAGTTATAAAAAATGTTTCCACAGCGAACGCGTGATACTCACTCGACCACTGTGACATCTTGACTGAGAAATTCAATTTCAACGGCTCCCCCGTCTTTACGCAACGTTTATTACTTTTTGAAATAATCGTTTTAAAAATAAAAATTTGCCAGCAGACACCATGCAGAACAAATTAACACTAAACTTTTAGCAGTACCGATTAGAAAGAGTTCTGGCGAGCATTCGTGGCTGATTATGAAAATAAATTACACTTGGCTAGTAACCGAATTATTTAATTTTAAATAATTTCCATTTTAAACTATCACAATTTTAATAATGAACCTAAAGTCGAATAAATAGAAATTATTATAAAAACACCTTTTACATCTGCCAATAAACAATTGAATAATTTTTAGGTTTTTTAATGTTCTTTTCATGTTTTCAATGCTGTTTACCTCCATAAGACGAATCTTTTGTGGGGGCAGCTTTATTTTACACAAATTCCAATGTCTCTAGGGCTATGGCCAGACGTGTATAATAAATATTTGCCCAAAAAATCGTTGCCTCTTTAAAGCCTTAAATGGCTTCATAAAATTCTTGATTAAGAACTGAAAGGAAACGTAATAAACAAGACAAAAAGAATTTTTTTTTTGCTGTTTTAACAGTGTTAAACTAACAAATATATCCCCATAATAAATTAATTAAAAACTTTAAATTTTAAGGGGCACGCTTCTTCGGGAAAATTATTTGGCTAATGTGACCACAGCTTAACCATTTTTTCCCCTTTTTTGCGAATATTTTAAAAGTTAACCCTTCTAAAAAATAGACAAACATGACTTAAAGTATTTTATTTTAATTATGATTCATTCCTCTTTTTTTTCTAACAACATCAGCAGTTTTTCATGGCAACGTTTTAAACGAATGCTGCTGTTAAAGCAAACAGTTTAAGTTGTTTTTATGGTCTTAACAAAAAGAACAAATTTAATTTCATTAATTTTCTTCTTCATTTTATGAGAGTCATAGTTTTAGGTAACAGGAAATTAAGTGAAATTAAATAAAAAATATAAAAAAAAACATAAAAATAGGGGGAAAACAAGCAAACTTGGAAAAATAATTTCTCTTGCACCCTTAATACAATTATTCAAAATTTAAATATTTATTAAAATTAAATTGAACTTATTTAAGGTATTTTATATCTTACTTATTCCAATTATTATTTACTTCCCATTTGGATTATAGTTTACCCAATTAAACAGGAATTTAGCCACCATCATTCATGCGTCTTGCGCTGTGGAAAGATGTGAAATGCTTAACCGTGTTAAAGCCACAATTACACATTTAGATTCCCACATGAATTACATAAGTCATTCGACTGCATCTGTATTAGTATGTGTGCCCAATATAAATGTACTTTATAATGTTAAATTCATACAATGAATTAGAGTTGTTTGCCAACAACGAATTAACTTTGCTGCAAACACCCTGTGGCATCTTTTCTTACAAATTATTGTATTTCGCAGGAAACGACAAGAATAACATGGAAGTGTATGAACTGAAAACTAAAGGAGTCTTCTCCTTCTTCCTCTATACATCTTTGCATTTTGCAACAATTCAATATAACCAAAGTGCAAAACCACAAGTAGACCGATGCATATATATGTATGTAATGAGCATAGATTTTAATATGTTTATGCGTAAGTGTGAATATGTGTGCCGCAATCATACCTATACAATTACATAACTACTTGGTTTTATATATATGTTTGTGTTAAAATAATATGTAAACATCTTTCCAACGTAACAAATGTCATGTAATTGTTTATTTAACTCAATGTTGTTCAAGCAAAACTGCAGACTGCTTTTCATTTTTTAAAGGACTGCATGATTGTTGGATGTGAGAAAAGGATTTAATTAAAAAAAAATTTAGAGATATAATACATATTTAAAATATTGAAAAAGATAAAAATCAGTGTTAATCTAATAAACATATTTCTTATTTTTTAAAGAAAGTTACTTTTCTCCACCCCAACAGAAAGTAGAAGCTTACTTGTTATTTCGTTCTCCATAAAACTGCTACCCTAAGGAGACATGCTAGATGTTACTTAAATATTTATTTTGCAGGAATAATTTTTTTGTTTGTATTTAACGATGCATTTTGTTTAATATCCCTGCAAAGATTTTGCAAAATTTTTTTTTGTTATGACTTTTTCTTATTTAAATAATAAATCATGATATATTTAATGAGCTTGGGATATTTTTTGAAGCATTCGCTGAAGTTTTAACCTTAAAATAGAAAAGATGATAATTGTGTATATACAGGGGGTCTGGTGACGTAATAATTGACACAAAGTTTTAATTAGATCGTTGGATGATAGAACGGGGATGCGAATTTTTGTTTTAAAAGTGTATGTCATCCAGATGTCTTCCGTCGAGCTTTACACACTGTTAAAAAAGAGCCTTATATTCTGCGCCACACCCTGCAGTAATTTAGCTTTAATTGAGCTTATTTTTTTTTTGACGAATATTTTCCTTTAAAGCCACAAAAGATTAGGGATTGTCACTATAAAGCCTGTCTTTGAGGTAGACCCATATAAAAATCTATTGGAGTTAGATCGGGTGACTTTGACAGCCATGGGATGTCCCCAAAGCGACTGATCAGTTTTTGAGGGAAATTTTCTCGAAGCGAATTCATCGAAGCTCTGGCTGTGTGTGCAGTCGCCCCATCTTGTTAAAACCATGTTTGTGAAGAAAACAATAGATGAGCTCGCAGGTTTAGCAAAAAGAGTTCCGTAAAAATGCGCCGAAAATTTTCACGGTTGACATTCGTTTCTTGTTCTGGTAAATTTTCGAAAAAAAAGTCTAATTATATTATGAGTGGATAAGACACACCAAATAGTTACCCTGGGGCAATGCAATGGGTTTTATTTATTCCATCGTGGGTTGCGGGTTTTTGAAGACCAGTAACGATAGTTAGCTTGCTGGCGCCACCTTTTAAAGCAAAATGAGCCCTGTTTCTCCAAAAAATAGGACGAAAATGCTTTACATCGTTTCACAAAGATTTTTGAGTAAATCAAAGTCACCTTCTTTCAGTTCTTGAACGATTTGAATTTTAATAGGATGGAACTTTGGATGCCTTTTCAAAGTTTTATGAATATACTCTACAGGAGGTCCCAGTGAGCCTGTTCTTTTCCATATTGGAAGTCGCTGATTTTTAAGTAAACGACCTTTAGCAGGTTCAGTGTTTTTAGGGGTCCTTAAAGATCAACTGGGCCCTGGCCGTGGGGCATTCATAGCCGAAGTAGTTGCTGAAATCTCTGCGCCAACGATCGAATTTAATTAACACGCGCTTCGTAACATATTTGATGAATACTAAACTTTAAACAAAATTTTAAACGAGCAATTACGTTAGAATATTTTCTTAAAAAAAAATTGTTCGCAGCGGTGCTCGATGCTCACTTGATCACTGCGTCATCGTGACTAACAAATCCGCACAATTGATAATTCCCACGGCATCACCCTCTCTCTACACCGCTTATTATAATCGTATTTAAAAATATAAATTTGCCACCAGACACCCTGTAAATGTGCACTTTGCGTATTATTATTACTAAAACCAAAAAATCTTTAACTAGGTTATAAGACTGCGAAAGACAAACATCCCAGTTTAAGGCTTAAAATTAAATAACGATTCGCAGGGTTATTTTTGAATTGGTGCATTGCACGCTTTAAAAATAATTACGCTTGGAATTGATTTAAACTTTTAAAACTTTCTATTGGCTTTTCCTTGTCCTTGTTTTGCTTTATTTTGATCATTTCGCTTAAAACTTGCTTTGTTTTTCTAACTTCTCTTTTTTACTCTTCTGAAGAGATTAACAATGGGCCTACAAGCCACTAGGTGGAAGTGGCAAATGTCACTCGTCACTCCTTTGTACAATCCAATCTAACCTGCTATTGCTGACTTAAAAGGGCGTCTAATGTTGTTGGTGCGTCATGCAAAGCTTCTCAAGAGCAAGAATCAACCTCAGGCTTCTAATGCAAGCCTTGTTATCATCACCGACACCCTGGAATTATAACCCTTAACAACAACAGAATGTTATGAATTAAATGACAAGAAGAACCCATCCTAAGAAATACTAAAAGGCCTTCTAAAAAAATTTAAACAGAATATAACAGCCCACTCACCAGACAATAATTTGTCGACGATAAAGTCAGGATGTTAACAAAATTATAAACAAAATTCAAAAATAAATATCAACTTGAATACTTTAAAGACAACAAAGTGCTGTCAGACAAAACGAAACGACAATCAGTCTTACTGATTAAGTGGCTTGGAAAAAATTAGATTCCAGATAGTTTGCTTATAAGCACACGAGCGTAGGACCGTGACACAGAACATGCTGAACAGCCTTCCTATTCCCCGGTACACCACAAAACCTGTTTTTATTGCTGGTCAGTCGCTTTACTCTTTTGGCCTGAACGGCTGTCCAAAAATATCCTGTTATCATCTTCATTAGGAGTCTACAATCGCTCTTAAATCCAGAAGAAACCTTTTCGACTCTGGGACATAAGATACTCACATTATCCTGAAGAATTTACACGAAGTGGTATTTACCCAGACCTCAGTGTCTCCAACCGTAGAGTCTAGATAGTTTGCTTATATACTCTATTGTTGAATCGAAGTGAAGCATGAACGTTTTTAATAGATAAACTTACCTCTCGCTTAACCATATTACTTGCCATCTCATACCACTTGATTATCGGGATTCAGGTTATAAAGAATTTTCAGTCTGAGAAGGCAATAATACAGTATCAAATAGTATCAGCCTCGCTTTAAAATATTTATTAAAAGAATCTCAGTTGCACAATATCATGCTTTTGCAGAAGCCATTTATTTTGTATTAAAGAAAAATCTTTACGAGGAGTGAGTTGGAACCCTAACCCACACTAGCCGAGGTGATGTATTAGTCTCTTTTGGTGATATGAATGCTTGAGCTATATGTAACACAAGACATTCCTTTTTTTACCAACTTAATCAAACTTTATCTCTATTAAAACGAAAATTGAATCTGCCAAAAGCATTTTGCTTAATATTTTCAAAACTGGTAACAAAACTACTAAATATTTAGCCTAAGTCATGCCTAAGAAATGTTAACAGACCATACTTAAGACTTGGTGGTCTAGAGTAGACACAAAAAAACAAATTCTTCAAATTGCTGATGAAGACAACATAAAAATGCTCTTTAGTTGCAATTATAAACGGATCGGAAAAAACTAAAAAATCGTGCAACAAGATCTGCTAAAAAACCACCAAAATAAAGTCCGCAGGGTCAAATGAAACCAAAACCACCAAGACAATGTTGGTACGCATCATTATAAACGAAAACGGAAAATTGTTCAATTAGCTCAGTCATATTTTAGTCCAGTTTGGTGATGAAATTTGCGGAATAATAATAAACTTAGAGAAAAGTGTTAGTTTTTGGTGAAACACTTTTTATAATTTTAAAATAATAACATCTAAAATTATACTTCTATGTGAAGCTTACGTTGCAAACGGCGATAACTAATATTATTTTTTCTTTTTTCAAATAAATTAAAGTAAACTAAAAAATGTTTTTATGGAAATACGATTTGTGCCATGCGGCAAATCAATAACTAAACGAAAGAAATATTCTTTGTAGAAGATGCTTAAAGTGAATATCAATTTGGGTCACAGCAACAGTATTTGAAATATTATTGCCTACAAAAACACGGCAAAAAAATTTTTTTAACCAACATCAAATTTAAGAAAATTTCTTTTTAACCTTAAGTTTACCATTGCGTGCCTCAAAGACCTCTAAGTATGTGCTATTGGCGGTCTTATTAAGTAAGGAGTAATTTTAATTTGCAAGACGGCTTTTCTATTTGATAAAGTATATCGGTTAAGATAATAGCTAAATCATATCAAATATTTTATTAGAACATCGCAATCGTTTGCTCTGTTTTTAAGACTCGTACATTTGTAAACGCTGGGCCATGGCATAGAAAATAAAAAATTGATTTAAAGTCCTCCTTACATTCACTTAGGTCGCTGTTCGGCAAAATATTATTCTTAAAAAACTGTGATTGGGGGTTCTGATAATTTATTGGTACAATCATCTTCCTCTGTAATGGAGCTTTCCAAGACTTACTACCCCTTAGGTCCCTCAAAATATTGGTGTGGTTAATTTTTGGAATTTTCCCTGTGGGAAATAGTCGCCCCCTCTTTAAACTCTAATATTATTGCAAAAATAGGCATCGGAATCCTGCTTGCAATCTTCCAACTTCTGTTGCCAGGTTGTTCGGAATTTTTGGATCGTAAGCTTGTTCTTATAAATGCGGGACTTCAAAAAAACCCCACAAAAAAAGTGTAGAACGGTTACATTGGGCGATCTTAAAGTCCAATTTAAATCGCCAAAAAGAGAGATGAGGCACCCGGGAACGCCGCATTCAGAAAAGTGGTTGTGGGTTGCGTAGTGTGCGCCGCTGCTCCGTCCTGTTGAAGCCATATGTTCTCCAGCCTTGATTCGCCCAATTGCAGCAGAAAAATTTGGCTAATTCTAAAGCGGGCACCGTCCAATGTTGTGGTTTGCCCATCGGCATCCTCAAAAACAATTCTCCAATGACTTTTCCAGCGTGAACAGCGCACCATGCAGCCATCTTGAGCGAGTGTAATCGTGCATCACTCGTGGTGCCCCAGAAGCGATAGGTTTGCTTGTTCACGTACTCGCTGTGGTGGAAATAAGGGTTATCGTTTATTAGGATTTTGGTAGAAAAATCGTCCACTTTGGCTTCGAGATTCAGGATAGCTAGTGCGTAGGTTACGCGCGTTTGGCGGTCAACAGGCAGCAGCTAATGCACGAACTGGAGTGACTTTGTATGGGAACATGCGCAGTTTTTAGACCTAAATTCGCCTCAGGGACGACCTGTTGATGGCTAATTGCGAGGCACGGCGTCTTGTCGTTGCTTTTGGCGAAAGCTAGACATTCTTGCCAACAGCGGTCATATTCTCGGCAGAAAAGGCGCTCCGGAGCCAACCACTCTTGTCAGCGTCTCCTTTGATCCCACAATCTTCACAGTTGGTGGCCAAACTGTGCAGTGTTTGTGCAGTAGGTGCCGGACGACCGGGGTATCAGACGAATTGTTACGCAAAAAAAAACGACTGTTTCGCGTTCTTGGGGAGTTCGTCGCTCTGTTGCTTGTTTACTTGTATTCTACATCTGTCTTTTTCACAAAAGTCAAAAAAAATTGACCGCCATTTGCAAAAATAAGAGCATCTTCCAATTGGGTGATTTCTTTTGCCCCACCACTGTCTCTGTATAGTCGCCAGTACCTCAAATATGTGCTGCTGATGTGATTGATAGTATTTATCAATTCACTCTTTTGTTGCCTGTTGAAGTTTTGTCACATAAATTGCCTTGTAGCAAATGTGGATTTTAATGGGTAAGACGTGTGAAATTGCCTCCAATGTCCTTCTTAAGGTAATCTTGGTTGCTTTGTTTGTTAGGCATGCTAGACATCGGCGATCCCTTACACTTTTTGCTTTTAATTCCTTTTAGTTTTAATCATAGATAACTTTAAGATACTAATCTCATTTAGGTATTTGTACTTTCGCTTTTTTTTATAAAAAGTCAAACATATATTTTGTCCATGTTAACATCTATTGTTTATAGCCGACTCCATGTAAAATAATATTTGAGACCTTTATTTTCCTTTCCAAAAAATTTAGGTTTTTACCTCTAAGAAATATAGTTTCAACGTTCATATAAGACTGGCTAAATTCCTCTGTAAGCCAGTTGAATTTATGTTGTAGATACTCAGAGCAGGGAAAAAATGCTGTCATTACAATTTAACCAAACCATGTGGCTTACAAGCTGTCTTGTTCTGTATAAAAGCTGAGAAAAAAACCAATCCAGGGAAATCTTTCTATAGTCGTATTAACCATTTCATTCATGACGTTATTCTTATGGTGATATACCTTTATATCATCTTCCTTGTAGCATTCCTCAGGAGGCTCTGCCATGTTAATTGAAAATTAGATATTTGTTTTACTGAGGCTTGCACCAATATCCTCGAATCGTTTTCTACGGATCCTAGGATAAATAAAAGTCTTATTTTTGTGGTATTTCAGGGTTAAGAATTTTTAATTCTTGTTGTTTGTCACTTAAGTTTTTTCATTTCTTAGGTTTTCTTTTCAGATTTAACACACTTACTTCTTATTTTGTTACTGTCAGTTAGGTGCCTGGTGAGTTAATTAGCTGTTGCGAACCCCAGTGACACCTGTCACATGATCATTTTCACTTTGCCAGATTTTATTTCCTGTTTCTTTTCTACTTTATTGTAACTACTTTTAAGTAGTTCTTGCTGCTAAGACTGCTGAGTATTGCTGCAGTTGTTGTCGTACCTTTCTAATACCAAGACATTAGAGCTGCGTTTTTGCTGTCATTGTTTTACTTCGTTCTGCTATTATGATGCCAGTGAAACACACTTTCTTTTTATCTTTTCTTCTAAACATATTTGCTGTTAGAAACAGAAGATGGCAAAATTGAGGATAATTAAAAAGCAAGAAGTTCAGCTTAAGTTATAAATAGGTTTTAGTAATTTAAGCTAAAAAATTTTATGCATTTTATGTCATAGTAGAATGCAAAGTTGTAACATATTAAAATTTAAAAGAGTTGAAGAAAAATCAGATATAACTTAAAAAATTAAAAGGGATTTTTCCAAAAAAAAATTTTTAATTTAGTTAAATATTATAATATTGGTTTACTCTTAAGGCTAAAGGCTCCTTAAGGTTATTTTCTTTAGAAACTTAAAACTCCAAAGAATTAAATAGCTATACAACCAAACGCATTTGTTTTCGGCAGTTCACCTATTTTACTTTAAAATCTTTCACGACTCAGGGGTTTCCAAATTATAGATTTATGATGCCAAGTGACGCCATTAAAAAAAAACACGAATATTTTAAGTATTTATATTTTCAAAGCTTAATATACATTCAATTACTTTTAACAATTTTGGATCCTTTGCTGCTAATGAAAACAAAGGCGATCAGTGATTACCCAAACTGAACTTAATCTAGCTAAAAACAAATATTAACGACATGTTCTAACCTTAAACTAAGTGAAGAAGAATGATTGAAGAAGAAAACAAAGGATGATACATTTCCTTTAAGTAAGTTTTTTTAAAATTTTTGATTTCTAATATAACCCCAAAAATACTTTTTTCCTAAAAATTAATTTAAAACAAGCTTTTAAAACACAATCTTTAAATAAACGGAGCTGCATACGATTTTATTATTAAGTCTTTGCGCAGAATTTTTGGCTTAAAGGCAATTAGTATTGATAAAGTAATTGTAGCAAAATAACCTTGGCTCCTAATGGCTGCGATGATACACAAGGATTTGATTCATCACAGAGAAATCTTTAAGTCCGTAATTTTTTTCACTTTAAGTGGTGCTGTGACATGCAATAAACTTTCTGAATAGAAAAACCTTCGTCATGTTCCTCACAACAGCTACCAAAACAAAATTTTTTGTGTTAAAATTTTATATTCCTGAAGAAACAATATTAACAAAGAAGCTTTAAGCCATTCAGAAGACAGTCCTTGCTAACAAAAAAAAAAATTAGTTCAAATTAAAATTATTTATAGCTTACCAAAAAAATTTTTAAAAAGTTCCTTTAGTCAATCACGGTGCAATAAGGTGAAAAGTTTAACAACAAAATTTTTAGTAGTTTACAGAGCTAAACATTTTTTAATTAAATTAGAAGGAAATCTTCTAAAACATAAGCCCGAAAATATCAACTAGGTCCTTTTTGCCAAACAAACAGGTAAACTTACCTACTGTGCATCAATCTAAAATAGACACTATGCTTCATCCCGGAAGCACACAAGAAAATCAAATCGAAACATACCATTTGTTTGTCGACTTGCCTTAAATTTTGTCTGAGTTTGGTATTGTTACAAAATGAATGCGACTTTGGCAGGAAGACCTTTACTCATACACAATATTCAGTTAAGATATGATAATAAATTTCTGAACCTCTCAGTGCCAAACGAGCTCTCAGATAAGAAGACAGCATTTTAAATTACATTTTTAGCATTTTACTGAAAAAGGATACACAAAACGTAAATATGTATAGAACTGCCCAGCTATGGCACATATTCTTCGCTAACGTCAGAATCATGATCGCTTTAATTTTCACCTTTGAAAAGTCGAGAAAGAATCAGAAAAAGGGGACTTACAGTAAATAAACTTAAAACTAAGTTGATGGTATCAATGCACAAGACGACCACTGGACTAAGGCTGATCAATTTTTGGGGAAAAATTTTAAGCAGCAAATTCGTCGAAGCTCCGGTTGTATGTGCACTCGTCCTGATCTATTAAAACTACGTGTGGAAAGACTACAGTGGATGAGCTCGCAGGCTTGGCAAAAATAATTCCTAAATTATGCGTCGATATTTTTCACCGTTGACATTCGTCGCCTATCCTCGAAAATCTTCGAAAAAAATTCCCAATTATCTCATGCGTAAATAAGGCATACAAAGCAGATCCGGAGCAATACAATGGCTTTTGATGTTTCAGTCGAGGGTTGTGGGTTTTTTGAGACCGAATACGGCAGTTTTGCCTGTTGACGTGGCCGCTAAAGTAAAACTGAGCCTCGTCACATCAAAAAATTGGATTTATAGTGCAAAAACACCCCAAAATCATTTCACAAAAATTTTTGCGTAAAAAAAAAGTCATTTTCTTCCAGTTCTTGAACGATTTAAAATTTAATTGAATGGAACTTCACACCATTTTCCAAGTTTCATGAATAATTGCTTTTGCAAGTCGCAGTGAGGCTGTTTTTTTTATATTGAAAGTCGCGGATTTTTTGCACGTAAGCTGCATTTAACCAGTTCAATGTTTGCAGAAGCCCTTGAAGGTCGACTGGGCCCTGGCCATTAAACGTTCAAGCCGAATACCGAACTTTAAGCCAAGTTGTGAATGAGAAATTACGTAAAAATAATTACCCTTAAAAATATGTCTCTTTAGCGAACGTGGATGTTCACTCGACCGCTGCGACCTCGTGACTTACAAATCCGACACTGTTTAAAATAATCGTATTTAGAAATATAAATTTGCCATCAGACACCCCGTGTACGGCTCTGAAGCATGAATACCTGCGAAAGCAAATGAGGGAGTACATGGAGTATCCAAGAGGACAATTCTTCGGGAAATCTGTTGACCAATCAGCGCCGACATTGACATAGTTATGGGTATCAAAATTCAAAGTTTACGTTGGCTGGGTTATGTTGTGAGGATAAGTAAAATTGTTCTATCTTGGCAGTCATTTGAACGCGAGCCCAGTGACGGATCACGCAAAAGGGAAATACAAAACTCCAATGGTAGAATCAAGTGGAGGAAGATATCTCGAAAATATTCTGTGATCGCCAGTTAAATAAGAAAGTAAGTACATAGAACAGCATCACTTACTTAGGGAGCACTGGATAGGTCGAGATTTGATAGCCTTAGACACGTTGTTATTGGTACTGTGTCATAAAATCAAAAGCCACTAGATTTACCTCCAACAATTAAAGAACTTATTGTCATCAAAAATGATTTAAAATATCTTCAAGTTCCAGCGAGTGGAAATAAAAAAACCATCAGAATCCACTCCCTCGAAAAAACTTACGTCATGTGTGACCCACTGTTATCCACAGCTAAAACCATCTCAACTGAAGTTTAACTTGAGTATAGTTTATAGCTTTAGTTATGGTTCAACAAAGGCAATAATTTGTTAGTTTTTACGACTTAAATATTTATTGTTAAATCATAAATAAAGATTTAGCAATTAAATGTGAGTTAAAATAGATTTTAGTTACAATTTTCGTCACACGAAAAAAACCATTAAATTATGACACTGATGGTGCAAAAGATTGAGGTAAAAAAACGAAATTAAATTAAATGGACAAAAATTTTCCTTAAATTTTCAGTGCCTTAAAAACTGCAACAAATTTCATGTTAAGCATTTATGCTGTTTGTGCATATTTGCCTTAGAATTTATGTTGTTTTAACAACCTCCTCTGTTTTTCGTTGAACGTTAAATTTTTTTAACACCAAATACGCCTTCTTGCTGTTTGTTTTCTACTTTTATCTAGCGGGTGGTTTTTGTAGTTTGTTGACCAATTTTAGCATGTTTGCCAGTTGTAAGATATTTTTTTCTTTTAAATTTTTTTTGTTCTCCATTTGGAAAATTTTGCTTTATTGAGCCCTCTGGGTGTGTTGGTTCGGATAAAGTTTCTTCTCCTTTTTTCCGTCCCATAATTTTTGTTTGATATCCCATTGCCATTGATATGTATCGATGGTTTTTTGCTCTGTTTGATTGCATGTAATTCAAGAATTTTTTAAATGGTTGCTTAGAAACAGTTTTTGCAATATTTTTCTAGGGCTCTTTACTTTTTATTAATTGTAGTTTTGCAAAAATTTGTACAGTTTTTAAAACGTTTTGACTTGAAACATGCGTTAAATCATTAAGTGGTCATAAGTGTTTCTTTGAAGGCATTTAAATCTAAAAAAATTGATAGGATTTTTTTAAGGGAAAATAAAAAATCAAAGCCAAACATTGGAAAATTTATTGTGAAGTTTAAAATCTAAACTAAAAAAAAATTTGTGAAAGAGGCTAAGCACACTTTTAAAAAATTTTTTTAAATAAATTGTTCATATTAAAAAGTTAAAAAATAATAATTGGCTTCTTATTTACTTCGAAAACAAATTGGATTTTTAATTGAAACTCTTTTTACTGTAAACATTTTTTAACTTAATTTGTGTTATCTCTCTTGACATCCTTGTTGTTTATTAAGAAAAAATAGCTCTTCAATGGCTTATGAAAATTTATGTTTGTATGTATTCGTCAATGTTAGAGTATTTGTAAGTAAAAGAAAAATTGAAAATATCCAATGCATATGTACCTTAAAAAAAGTTTGCTTAATTCTTTTTTTACTATTCAAAGGGTCTTTTATTTAGCGTACACAAAACTTTTTTCGACGTTTCCAATATTTGTAAAACGTTGGTTTTTGTTGGGATTTACCTATAAGCCTGGAGCGGTATATAATGATATGTGAAGTAGACAAAATAGGAAACAGTCAAGTCGACAAACGTAGCTTCAAAAATAAGGCAGCTAGTTTTAATTTGAAAAAATTTATTTGCAAGTCCTTATTGAAAGACCGTGTGTTCCTCCTTGAATATTTATTAATGAATCAATTAACACGAAAATATACCTCAGAAGTGCCAATATCAGCAATATTTTCTCCTTTTTGTTTTACTTATACGTGAGTTATATGTATTAGTTTATCTTCACAACCTATAATGTTAGAAAGTTTTGAAACCTTACTGCTAAAAAATAAAGGTGTGGATGTAAATGGTCAGTTGGAGTAGGAAGAAACAAACACTGTATACTAAATACCCTTCACAATTACAAAAATTCAAATTTTCATAAGAATTGTTTTAGAAATGAACAAAAAACTTAAATTTTTAATTGACGAATTATTTCTCTTTTGCTTAGAAGAGACATTTTCAATAATAATAATAATGAACCAAGTAAAAAAGGTAAATATCTAGTGTGACCGTATTATACCCCAAAACTTAAAAAAATTATTCGTACCTAATTTCATCAAACTATCGTCAAAATGGTGACCTGCTCTTTGTGGACAAGGATACGCGGATGGACGGAAAGGACTAAGTTGACTCAGGAAGTCATTCTAAGTCGATCAGTACACTAAAAAGTACAACGAACCCTTAAAATAAAGCATATCAAATATATGAACCAACGCATAATGTGGGATGTGGGAATAAGCACATATGGTTTGCTCTTTATTACAAAGTTGTTATTGCAGAAATATAGAAGATAAAAAAACCAAGTTTTAAAAATTTTTTTTTATTATGCTTCCAAATAAAATTTGGCAAAAAGTTTTTTTAAGCTGTTAGTAAGGAATGAATAAGCTATACAAAATATAAAATGAAGAACAAATTTATTTTTAAAAAATTAAAATTAGGTTATACCTATACCGAAAACTTATACAAAAAACCATTTTAGGTGTTCAGACACAAAAAAAACTATCTGAATATTTTTCTCAACTAACCTTTGTTTAAAAATATTTAAAGATTTTAGGTAAAAAAAAATTTGTCCTAATTAGGTTTAGGTTTAGGTAGAACAGGCGGCTGCGGAAGTGATGAAGTGATAGTTGTGCAGCCCACTTGGGTCCGTTTCGTCGGCCCCTTTGTGAAACCAGGCAGTCCTAATTAACTACCTAATTGAAATTAAATGCCAAAAAGGATGTGTACTTATAAATTCCGAAAAAAATAATTTTGCGAAGAAGTCTTGTAGCTAAATGCATTTGTGCAATCATTTTTGCTAGTAGGAAGAAATTTCTAAATTAAGTATTCAACAATAAAAAACAAACTTGAACGCTTCAGCTAAAGTAAACAAGAATCTAAAATTTAAAAATCACATGTCTCGTTAGTCTAGCTATCCGGCCTCAGCCTAGCAATCAGATGATGCCTGGTTTAATGCTTTTGTTCCTTTTTTTTTCTTTTTTTTCTTTATTCTTTATTCCGTCAGAATAATAAAGTTTTAGAATAAAAAATTAAGCTAAGGAAGGCCTATCCAGAATAAAACTATTATTATTATTTAAAGCAAATTTATCGTTATAGATTACTAAAAGCTTTTTCAAAAAAAAACACTACTACGGTCAAAGAGTACTGATGATGAAATTGCGTAGCTGCTTTAAAAAATGCATTCCGTTTGGCTAGTATTGGTAGAAAAACCAAATTTTTTCAAACACAAGTTTCTTTCAGCATTAACGGAAAATTATTAATTTCTTTTAATATAAAAAAAATTATATGAACTTAAGCCAAATTAAAAAGCAAAAATTTGTACAAAATTTTTAAACTAGATTTTAAAAACTTTTTAGCTGAATTACAACGTTTAATATTGCATCTAGCCAGCCGAAAGTTAAGACGGAGAGATGAACATAGTCTTATCGACTTATAAGGTACCTACATATGTACCTATAAGGTGGATTTCGGACTGTTTGGTTAGAAACAAAAGTACAAACACATTATATCCCTGCCACCAAGGTCACGTGAATATAATACACTCAAAAGTTCTGTAGTTCATACTACTTTGGTGTTCGATCTGTAATATACATTCTGAAAAATTTTTATTAGCGAAAGATGGGAGGATTCTACAAGCTCAGGATCAACACTTAATATTTTTTATACGTCCTTAGCATGTAATCAACTAAAAACCTGAAAAAAATTTTACACACGACCCTGTAACACTGAGCAATGGATATATGGTGTAGGTAAATTAAAATAATTATTAAATAAAATGTTAACTAAATCAATAAAGTTCATTCAAGCTTTAATTACAGAGAACTTAAATGTATTTTAAAAATTATTAAATAGTGATTATATACCATATTTAAATATGCAAAAGATCAAAAGTTAATTTCATTTAAGAAATTTGTATTAGAATCGCAGTTTATAAATTGATAGAATCAATTAACAAATTTGTTTAAAGTTTAAAAAGTTTCTTTCTATTTTAGATAAAAAAAAAAAAATTAATAAGAGTTAAACAAAATTATTAATTAACTTTTTAATTTGTATATTAAAAATTATATGTTGAATAACTTTAATATTAAAAAAATTTATTATTTATTTATTAATAATTATTTAATTTTACTGTATATATATTTCATAACATACATATTTCATGTTTTAGCTTAATTTATTATTGATTTATTTATTTAATTTTATTACAATATGTAAGTATTTAACAAAGTTTAATTTACCATCCTCAACAGCGACTCGATCTTCTCAACCAATGAAGTATTCTGCTCATGGCGCAATAAGGTATCAGGTGGTGAGGGTTCTACAACAACAGAATTTGGTGAATACAATTTTCGTTTTTGTTGTAGTTTTCGTTGGCTCAGTCGTTACCCAGCAATGATTTATTCATGAAAAAAGTAGATCAGCTGTGCTCGTAACACCACGTGGTATACATAATTTCACCATGATTCTGCTTTTAAAGTGTAAATATTACTTCTTTTTACTTACCCCCTCACTGAAAATTAAACTTAACACAACTGATCTAAGCTCATCTCACCTCAACAATCACAAGCAAAGCAAAACAAAAGCAGCAAAAAATAAAACAAAACAGAAAAAATACTAAAAAAAAATAAATAGAAGAAAAAAGCAGATAAAAAAATTATTGACCTAACCAAAGATTGCAACTTGCAGATTCTGATTGCCGAGTTGCGACTTTTTATATCAATGTAAAACAAGCGTTTATGTTTGTTGTCTTTTTTGTATACTCAACTAAAAGTGTATCGCATACTAGAAAAATCAGGGGGACAAAAGCGTTAAGCTACAAAATGGCTATGCCAAATTAGTGTTGTTTCTTAAGGAATTTGTAAATTGGCATCACTGCTATTGTTAAGTTTCTATGAAACCCTGTATACTTTATTGAGACAACTATCTATATTATTATAACAAATTGCTTTTGTTTTTTAATAAGTTCGTAAACCGAATAAAATAAATGATTATTTTTTTTTGCTTACGCAAAAAAATTAAAAATCGACAGTTTTTCTCTTTTAGAAAATTCAAAAAAAATTAATAATTCTGCAAAAAATAACAAAATTCAGAAAATAATAAAAAAGTTTTTATTGTTTTTTTTTTGCCATAATAGCTACGGTCCCTAGCTTTTATGAAAAAAATAATTATTCCTGCCAAATAAAAAAATTAAAATAAAAAATTAATACTTTTTGCCCAAAAAATATTTTCGAATTAATATTTTTGGGCAAAAAGTATTAATTTTTTAATTTTAATTTTTTTTTGGCAGAATTAATTATTCTTTTTAAATTTTTATAAAAATTTGGTATCGTAGTTGTGAAGGCAAAAACATAATAATTATTTGTAGATAGAGATTTAAAAAGCCAAAATATAATTATTATTTTTTCAGACATACTATTTTTTAGCATAGTCCGTATTCTTAAATAGTTAACTTAGAGAAATGCCATCGCTGGCACAAGTTATTTTTGGCTTTATTGCCGATATATATTTTGGGCTTAAGTAAGCCAATGTAAAGGACATATGTACATAACTTGATTTATATAATTTTTTATTCTGATGATTAATATGATCGATTGATGTGTAAAGTCAAAAAGTAACAAAAAATTGGAATTCTGTTTACGAAAGCATTTTCCATAACATAATGAACGTATTTGTCTGTATTTGTTTTCGACAGATTTCATTGTATTCGTTTCCTTTTTCTATTGTCTAATATTATTCTTTTATAGCTATTGTCATACTTGTTTGTTAGTTTTTTATTTGTTTTTTTTTTTTTTTGACAAAAAATAGTGTCAACAAATATATTAACCAAAAATGGAGAGGGCAAATAAAAATGAATGACTCAAAATAAAGGACAATAAGAAAGGAAATATGCTTGTATGTACATATTACGAAACGATATTCAGGATAATAATAGCCAAATATTGTTTTATAAATTTCTCCTTTGAGATATTAAAGCCAACAAATAATACTGTCTGTTACAATTTTTGACATAAAAGTAATATAAAGAAAATATACAAGAAATAAAATAAAAAAAAATGCCAAAAATATGTTCGGTCGAATTCTTTGTTTTTTATTGGACTGTTAATTTGCTTAGAGTATAGCACTTGCCCTTTGGGATCATTTTAATGAATTTCATTAGTTGCTTTGAATTTTAGAAATGAAAAGGGCAGATAGAAAACCAATTAAGCTACATGTAATAATGAAGAAAACCAATAAATATTTGATTTTGGCATTTTTTAGGAAGAAAGATATTCTTTAAACAAAAAAATGTTGAGTTTATTCCAGAAGGACAACAACAAAGTTATCTGAAAATGCTGACCTACGGGACTTTTAAATATATAACAATCACCTGAAATCACTGTTTTTAGGTTTTGTTTACCATTTTCGTCCAGCCATTGTGTCCTCAGAAACAAGGATGACACTCTGAACTCCGAACTTCTTACGGAAGCTTAAACTCTGAAAAGAATATCATAATGAATAGCTGAAAACCCGTTTTTAGAGTCCTAAAAATTTTTGCGAACAGTAAAATTCATTTGTGTGGTAATTTTAATATTTGCAATTCTTTTTGCCTTTGCCATTCCAGTCGCACATCTCCAGAAGGCCGCTTCATTGAGCTATGAGAAAACATCCCCGTTAACTGGGCTAATTCATGTTTTGTGTATTCAAGGGCACCTTAATAATAATTTTTATTTCCTTCTTGTTCTCTAAATTTCCTAAAAGACAGAAAAATTTTATTTACTTGGCTGAGCAGATTTCAATAATTTCTCAATTAATATCCTCCTAGAACAAATTCTTGGTTTAGCCAGATTTGCCAAACTGCAGCCAGGTATAGGGAGAAATATTCAGTATTTGGCGTACTGAAAAGAACACCGGTATAAGCTTGTTACGCTAAGTAGTGTTCTTATGGCGGCAAAAAACTTTTAGTCATTGCAAGAACACTAAAGAAATAATCCAGGAGCTTTTATCCTTGTTTTATTGCGATATGAAAAATTTCTCACTGATTGGGCTAATCTTATAGCAATAATATTTTTATGCAATCTATATCTGCCTGAAGGGAAAAAATCAATTTAAAAATTTGCCAGGATTAAAGGGAATCTCAATATTTATAAAATTTTGGGGAAAAAGGAATGCTGGTATGTCCTTTAACAAATTTTTTCAGCAACGTACACGATGTCGTAGAGTAAGGAATTTTTCTTTAGTCCTATTAAAGAAAAAAAAAACTGTAATTCTGAAAACTACTGGCAAGTTGACTTTTCAGCACTCTTCAATATAATTTCTATTTTTTATAAATGAAATCTCTTCCCTTTTGTTCAGAATCCTTTCAAAGCTCTATAAGGCTCTGACCCTTCTACTTTTCTACGCCAAATTCCATTTATTTCTTTTCTTGTTGATAACTTTTTGAATATGGGACTCTTCGTCGGAATACGAATGTATTACTTAATTGCAATGAAATAGGAACCATCGAACGAGGTTTGCAAGTTGGGTAAATTTTAATGCCCGTTGTGGTAGGTTACACTGTAAAAGTAAAAATAGTTTGAGAGACAGTAACGCTTGATGTCTTAGCCTAAAAATCCAGTGCGGGGTCTGAGAAGTGAGAAGTGTCCAAAGAAGTATTCAACTTTTTTAATTTCTCATAAATAAGCTGATTTTTTTAGTTCAATTTCGGAGCTACTTGACAAATTACTAAAACGGGCCTACCGGTGACGTTAAAGTATCTAACCGTCTCAATTCGAACAAATGTCTTTGTAATAAGGAATGTGTTTCACCGTTTCAGAAAGACCTTTGAATTGTAATCTGGTTTTTGCACCTAATAACCCTTTACTTGCCTACTGACCAGTTAATCCCAAAGCGGATAACAGAGTAATTTGTTTCTTTATCCATACAGTTTTTTTTCTGGCAATATCTTTTTAAATGTTCAAAAACACTACGCCCTTTTACCCCTTTATTTTTCTAATAGCAAAGATGATTTTTAAAAGATTTTATTTTACAAATTGGCTTTTTATTTTAAAATTTTTTTTGGAAAATCTATAATATTTTAAATTTGTTTTAAAATGTTTCATGTGGTTTTTTCTTAATATTTTTATTGACAAAAAAACATAAAAGACTATTTAAATAATATTTTTAAGTTAAAAATATTTGTAATTGATAGTGCTTCATCTACAAAAACAGACATCCAATATTTTTGAGGCAAAAAGAGAGCAGTGTCACACCCACAAAAATTAAACTATAATACTGGTACTTCTATTGCACCGATTTTTTTTAATTTGGTATTTTTACTGTGCTGATTTTTTGTAAAATTTTCTATATATATAAGATCTTTAACAAAGATTAGAATAATCTTAATGCAGATACTCCTACTATACCAGCTTTAACAAGATTTTATTAAAATTTTAAAAGCAAAAAATTGGGCTGTGCCATGCCCACAAAAATAAAATTTTTTTATTTTTTATTTTTAATCTATCAATATATAGGAGACTTCGTATTCATATCTAAAGGTTTTTACGTCAAAATTAAAAAAAAAATGTTGTGTTACGTTCACCAAAATTAGCATTAAAAACGAGGACTTATATTGTATCGATTTTGAGCAGAACTTGTCCAACTAGGGGAGATTTATAATGGCAAAGAAGGCAATATCATCCATTTAACAGGTTATTTTACAACACTGACACTTTTACTTGGCCAATTTTTATGAGACCTTAAACAATTTTTGGAAGTCTTTAGTGTTAAGATTTAAGGGGTCAAAGAATGGGTGGCAGCATGTCCACAAAAATTTAAGGTTTATTACAGGCTTTAATACTGTAGTGATTTAAGTGAGATTTCGTACACTTATGTTTTAAGAATATATAAAAACATAACCGTAAAAATTGAAGTCAAGTCTTGCATAATCCAAAGCACAAATTAGGGCAAGAGAGCGCAAAAGTTTCCATGACATTGTAAAATTTTATGCAACATATTTTAAGCAGGTAAAACTTTTTAATTTTCTTAAATTAAAATTGACATTTACTATTATGTGTTATTTTGTGTTTGAATTTTTTTTAAATTAAAAATAATTGTTATTTAATACAGTAAAAATAACATTTATTGTTGTTAAGAAAACCTTATTATTTTAGTAGTAACCAAGTTAAAAGTTTTTAAAATAGTTACAGCTCTTACGTTAGGGTGGACACTTAATTAAAACTATAAAAGTCAAGTGGCTATTTTAAAACATGTGAAAGTAACCACATACAAACATAAATAAAACAATAGTCTACTCAAGATTTAACTTTGAGTTGAAAACTATTCTTCTTAATGTATTCTAAAGTCTGATTTCTTTTGTTTTCTTACTCAGTATTATTTGCTTTGTTTTTATGTTTTGAGCAACAGTCATCATCATTAAGTTTATATGTTCGAAGAATAAGTTGAAACTTGTTAAAAAGTTTTCTTTTTCATCAAGTTCTATACGCATACGTTGCTTACACATTCTAAATCAAACAATAACATAAGCAACTTTCTCTGTTCTTGTGAAATAGAATTCAGATGAAGGACGTTTCTCCCCATAATGTTAAAACCTCATAAAACAATCGCCTTTTTAACTATTGTTTAAGTCTTTTGTTTACGTTATTGTTTGAGATTTGTTTTAACTAACATTTCAAAACTTCAAAAAAGTTATGCTTCCTCTCAAAAGTGCCAATTAAATTTATAGAATTCTCTTAATTTAATTAAGTTTGATATTTGCATGTAGTATTTAAGGATGACAAAGTTGTAATGATTTTACTTAACTAATATAATTAGTAAACTGTTCATCAATAAAACTATTACAGTTAACCACTTCTGTTTAAAATATTTTATTTATAAAATGATGCGATGTTTTTTGAAGTGACTTTATTCGCACTAAATGAGGAGTACACCTTGTCTAACAGCTGTACGTCTAAATGTTTGTTTGCTGCAACTATGGCGTATACTTAATATTAACAACTCTAAAAAAGCTGGGGAAAAAATCATTCGTATAAGTGGCCAAGGCATGTATTTGTGTACAGTAAACTCGCGTTGACGTGAACTAATAAAAGCCGAGTGTGCCCATTTTTACGAAGTTGTTCATGTTGACGAAGGTGGAATTTCTTTACTTTTCTGAAAAAATTAGACGCTTTTTATAACTCAAACTTATATGTTTTTAGGATTTTGGATTGTAATGTACATACATCTATGTTTTGTTAAAAAAAAAGAAGTCAAAACTAATTAAAAATAGGGGGATTTCTATTGCTACAAATTTCATTTCCTTAACTGTTGAATGCAAAAATTAACAACTATTGCTTGTTTCTATTAAAGGAATTAACTGTGCTGTGTGTTTTTTTTTTTTCATTTTAGGAAATTCAGAACACTTCAAAGCTTATCGCATTTCAGGTTCAGAAATTTTTTACGTGCACTTTTAGGTTATAGGGCTTTCTCACTATGACCACGCTGCAGAAAGGACAGTGGAAAAAATTATATTCGTGTTAACCGGTGTTCACGTTAGGTGGTGTTTTTCTTGCCGCAAGTCTACTGTGTTTATTTAGATAATTATATACATATATAACATTATTTATGGGCTCGAGGTCAATTATCCTTTAATAAAATATTTACTTAAAAAAATATTTTTTTTTTTAAAAATTTCGCTATAAAAATTATTTAAATATAAGTAAGATGCCTCAAAATTATAAAAAGAAAACAAACTGACACATACTTGAAATTTCAACAAAACCAGTTAAATGGAAGCACTTGTATTCAAATTTTGATTGTTGTGTACGTGACATCTCTAATGCTTTTGCCATTCGAGTTTTAACTTTATAGTCGTTTTGTAAGCGAACAAGGTTTAAAAGATCCGTGCAGTAAAATGATCGCCCTTAAATGTTTGCATACAAATTTTTGAGCTTAGGAATTAATAAATTATATTAATAACATTGATTAGGACAAAAAACATTTATTCAATATAAATATTCTGTGAAAACAGCACCGCTTTCTCCATAACCCACAAACTTTTGCAATAGATGCTCTATATATCTCTACAAAGTTTTATAACAATTTGTGCAATTGAACTACCTTTATTTAGGTTTGCATTTTTTTAGGCGTTACACCACTCAATTGTTTCCAAAAAAAATGTAATTCTAAAGGGGTTTATATGCAAATAAAGATTCATAAAAATCTGTCAGGTAAAAACACTTAAATTGAGATTTAAATTTCTTGTTCGCTACCCGACTACTTTAATTCTTTGATAATTTCGCCGGTACAGATCTTCCATATGCATACAAAGTCTTAAAAAATTTCGGTGCAGTAAAACTACCAGAACAAATTATTTAATTTTTGTATTAGATGTACGTGTAAATTTGAGATGCCGTGGGGTGGTATTGACCTTTTAATAAGGAACATTATATCATATAGCGAATTATATGCTTAAATGTACTTTTCCCCAATATTATGAAAATCGGTTAATTCATTTAGGCGTGATTGCGGTACAAAAAAACAAGCAAAGTTACAACTGATTTTGTTATATATATTGGGATTAATATTTTTCTTTGATGATGTTTTCAGTTTGAGAAAATATAAACTCTTTTGGCTGTTTAAAAGTCAAAGATAGGTTTTAAACAAAACTAAAGGTGCATGTTAAACAACCTGTGAATTTAATTGAAAACAAAAAAAAATTGGTAAAATTTTATATTTAATGTAATAAACACATTTCTTGTTTACGGCTTAACTTAACATAATTAAAAATATGATTTTCTCAACATGTTTGTTTTTTTGGCACAAGCAATATTAATCAAGCGATATGTTGCTTCTAAGTGTAAACCAATAGATGCGGTAGGGTAGAATTAAGTAGGGCATGTTTTATTAAACCTTTACATTTTTTTTATTAATTTTAAATTATAAAAAAGAGATATCTCTATGAACTTGTAAAACAATGAGCCAGCAAGTTGCGTACTGGATAACGATGGCGTATACTTTATTTGCATGCATTTAATAAAACAAAAAAACAGTCATACGTATAAGTGGCCGAGACAAATAAATAACAAGTTTATGAAAATAGGTAATTATATCGGGTCTTTGCGTCGATATAGAGGCTTAGCCCATTATAGATTTTAATAATTATTATTGACCGTTCCTTTCATAAAAAAGGTTAACCCGTTAATAATATTAAAACGCAATATACATATAATGTTCGAGCAATACTTTGAAAAAGTTTTCCCTAAATCTGTTTCTAATTAGTCATATATCTAACTCTAAAAAATAATATTTTAATTTAAGTTTTTAAATTTAATTACGTGCATATACAAAACTTAAATAGAACTTATCTTAAGAAATTTGTTGGTCATAAAACTTTTGGAAAGTTATTCCCCATAACTAGAAGAAACATTAGCTTGCATGCAGCATAGAAGGGTTTAATAAAGATTTTAAATACAAATAATTATCGTGTAGGATTTAACGAGATTTTATTTTATTAAAATTAGTAATTTAAGTAGCTGTAGTTTTTTATTTTGCGTTAAAACTCTTAAAGTGCAGTCTTACATTATTTTGTTTCAAGTATATTTAGAAATACATGTATGATTTAATTTTAATTAATTATTTATAAGTTAAAAAAATTCTTCAAATATAATATTTTTTCACTATACTGCAAATCTTTCTTCCCTTGATTTAATTGGAAAATGAAGAGCATTTAAAATTAATTTTTTTCTGGTTATATTTTAAACATACTTAGAACTTTCAGCTTAAGCTCTTTAATAATACTTGGAAGCTTAGAAAAGAATACGAATTGAAGTAGTCTTTAATTAACCTTAATTGAAAATTATACTTGTTTAAATTTATCAAATTTTTTTGTTATTTATTTAAAATTAATTTATAACATTCACTTCATGACAAAATAAACACTTTGTTTACAAAATACTTTTTGTCCAGTATATAACAAAGCACTTATGTGATTTAAAAAAAATATTTGAATACAACGAACTTGAAAATACAAGTACTTTATGCAAAACAAGAGTTATTATAATTAAGAAATTATAACAAAAAAATGTTAAAGAAGAAGATAGTTTATATGGTTATCCTGAAATACTTTACGCTCTACATAAGAATTTATTTGAAACTAGGTAAAAATGAGAAACTCAGTTGACCTCGGACAAAATTTATATTAACTTTAATTTAAGATCTGGAGCTTATGTAATTTAAAACTTTAAAAATTAGGTTTTTACACTAACTTTCCCAAATTTTTTATCGCAGCTCCTTTAAGGGTTGAAGACAAGGGGTAAGTAAGTTCTAGAAATATATTTAGAAGGGGACACTAACGAGGGTCGGTCGTACACTTTATTTTTCTAAGGCCAACTTTGGGGAAGTTATGGGGGTCTTTACATAATTTTTGTAAATTTTGCATAGCAACCTCCTTAGGTGATGGAGATAGGAGGTAAATATGTTTTAGAATTATGTTTGAGAGGGGAAAAAAATTAGGGTCTGTGATATACTTAATTCTTCTTGGGGCAACTCCGGAGAAGTTGTGGGGGTTTTTGCCCTATTTTTTAAATTTTGTATGTTAACTTCCTTAGGGCGGGGAGATAGGGAGTAAGTATATTCTAGGAACATATTTAGGAGGGGAAAATAAAGCGGTTCAGTCATACACTTTATTTCTATATGGCGGAGATTTGTTGTAAGCATGTTTCACAAGAATGAAAGTAGGGAAAAATTAATGGGGGTCAGTATTACAATGCGCATTGTGCGAGGAAAATCTGGGGCAGTTGTAGAGGTTTTTATGTAAAAATTTTAGAGAAACACACAAAAGTAGTCATGGGCCTTGGTTTATGACTCGGTCAGTTATCGGGCGATTTAGCTGGATTTCCACAGTGATTTTATCGCAGATAAATGTGGTTGTTTGATACTACGTGCGGGTCAATGTAATATCGCGGGCTTCAAAAAGAAGATTTAAACAATGACACGGACAGACGAACAGGCGGACACGTATTGTTGGACCGTCCGACAGACGGGCATTGCCAAATCGACTTCTCTTTTTATAAGAACCAAGAAACTTTATACTTTGTGGGGTCGCATATAGACATTAAAAAATTTTTAAATGGAATGACAAATTTATATGGACCCTTACCATTTATGTGAAGGGTTAAAATTAACAATTGAAAGGGCCAATAGACCAATTTAATGTCGGTGTAAGAACTTGGAGTAAGCGGAAAGAAAAACAGATTCTAAAGTAAAAAAGTTTTTGCTTTAATTTTTTATCATGGTTGCTTATAGGGCATGGTAAATATATTTTAGTGTAAAAACCATAATGGCGTTTCTCACGCTTGTACAAATTTAAATATTAAGATTCTGTTTTATCCATATTCTGTTAAATTTTAATTTTTTATTCCCTTTTAAAACTCCAATTATCACAAATCTAATATTTTAACTTAACTTTTAAGGAAATTTTACACAGGTATTTACAAATCCAACCAAAGCGTTTTTACTTTTGGCCTCACGCCGTCGGACAAATGGATGCCTGTCGCATAAATACAGGATAATAAAATTGGCAGAAGAAAGAAAAAGATTTATTCCCCTATTATCTGGGTGGAGAATAAACCCTTGGAATATTAAGGCTGTGGAAAAATTCATCGATGCAGGCATTTGTTGCTTGTATATAACTTTCGGAGAGACCACCCATTCATTGGTGTTTGATTTTTGATTTAGTTATTATAGCCTAGCCACCACATTATCTATCTCTGGGATGCTTTAAATCGTAAAAAGTATCGACAATTATTTTAAAAGTGCTTCTAGATGTCATATAAGTTTTGGAAAATAACATGACATCAATTTGTTGGTGTGTTAAAAATGATTCGAGTTTGTTTTTGTGTTGGCGGATGCCGTTTGCGTTTCAGAAACAAACCCGGAGGCAGTTCACGGCCTCTGAGCATTGCCTGCAGTAGAGCAGACTGCATTTTTTGATTTCTGGCATCATGCCAGCCATTTGTGCCATAATCTGCGTATGTTGTTTAACCATATTATCAACGACGGCTTCGAGGTGGCTAAAACTGTACCCAGTTGGTTCATTTGTTGGCAACTCTTGTTGTGATGTAGGCTGGGTAGGGTTACGTGCATTAGGCTGGTTAGACTTTAATACGTTGGCATAGGAAACTTGACGTGTAGTTGGTTGTGCTAATGGAAGCATATTTCTAGAAAGTATATTTAAAGACTAGGGAGGGGCAGGAACCACTTTCGACTTAGCTGAGCGCTTCACTGAATTAAAAACAGGGCAATCTGTATAGTTGGCCATGTGGTTTCTGCCGCAATTACTGCATTTCTTCACCCGAGAATCATGTTTTGGTTTGTCGCACTTGGTCTTAGCATGCAGGTTACCACACATAACACAAACGGAGGGCAACTTGCAATAAGCTTTGGTGTGACCATATTCCTGGCAGTTCAAGCACTGTACAGGCACAGATTGCTTCTGTGGCGCTTCAACTACAACTCTACGGTGCAAAATATATTTAAGGTCATAAATGGGGTGAGTCTCGTTTTTTTTTTAATCTACATCACCGGGCTCAAGCTTCACTCATCAGAATATTGGTTGGAGATACCTTTCTCTGTTTCCAATGGTAGATACAAACTTGGCTTTAAAGCCTTTGCTGCACAAACTGGCCTTAATTTCTTCCGGGTCTACATTTGAATCAATACCTTTAATAACAACCTGGAGGCCTTTTGCATTCTTAAGTTGATAGGCTTAGAAATTGTTCTTATGCTTTTCGAGTTCCGAAACCGTTGTGCGGTAAGCGTTTTCGAGATTCACTTGGATTTTAGTTTCATAAATGCTACCACGTTTTATGTTCAAAATATAAGAGTCGTTTTGAAATTTTCTCCCTCAAATAAATTGGGGGAGGCTTAAATGTCTTCCACTCTGTGAGCGGGGCATCGTTTTCCTCCTGGAGTATTGCAAAACGATTTTGCGTGGAGGTTGGCTTTTCTTCATCTTTCGAAATTTTTGCTTGGTTGAAAACCTCTGCCGATTTGGGGCTTTGCCCCTTTTAAGAACTGTTATATTGCGGTCCATCCTTACCTGGACCTTTGGAGATTGTAGAGAAAGTGGGCTAGGACCACCTTTAGCAACGGAACGTTCAATTCCAGAATTTTAAACAGAAGACCGCGGTACCTCGATATTTTTTTTAATTTTTAAAAACAGATTGGGCTAAGATTGTCCCTTGTTCAGTATACTTATTTAAATTAGGAACAATTGCACTTAAATTGTTTTTAATAATATTTGGTTTTGATATCACATAGTTTCTAATTTATTCAGGGTCTCTTATGATTTCATGGCTAACGCTTGTATTAACACAATGTATGCATTTCTGCCATTAAGGCCACTGTCACATCGATTTCTGTAACTCATTACGTAAATTAAAAAAAAAAATTTGATCCAAAAAATATTTCATCTTCTTCTTTAATTTACTTTCAATCTCGTCAACCGGCTGTTTTTTTTTAATGTCACAAAATATTCATTTTAAATATTATTATTTATGCAACAAATAAGCCACACACACTGACTATTATGCTGAACCACAAATTATTATCATTTATTTTATTTTTATATATATTTTAATTTATTTACTTTTTATTAGCGTTGCATTCATTATTTTTTTTTAATAAAAAATAACTCCCAGTTTTTTCACTTGCACGGTTTGTACATAATTTTGCAGTTAGTAACTTTGTGTTTGTTTCTAGAACTTCACTGAAAAGTTGTGACCATAATGAATTGAATTTTTGCTGGTCGAATGTTTGGGTAATTATTTTATTTCGTAAATGTTGAAAATAATAAATAATAATAAATTGTTTATAATATTGTAAATGGACAGTTTCACAATTATCAGCAATTGGTTAAAATTAATTAAATTTAATTAAATAATTTTGGTTTGTTTCATCTGACATTGAGCATTTATTTGAAAAAAGGAAAAATTTAAATATTTTTTAATGGAAATTTATTTAATTTATAAGTGTTTATAGTTGTAAGCATGTGTTAATAATTGTGAAAATATACCTGCTTGCTTAGGTACATACATACATGTTTATCTTGTTAATATTAATTAATTAAAAAGTTTATAATATTTGCCTGAAATTGAAAAAATAATATTAAAACAAAGCAAATAAATAAATAATTTATAAAAGGAAAATATAGTAAAAACAAATTCTTGGAAGAAATTGTATTAAATTGGAATGAATTAAAATACCCATTTGAATTTAAATTTAAAATTCTTGGAATCGTTGCTCTTTTCTGTTTTGTAATTTCTATTTGCAAAATTCAAATAAACTTAAGCTTTAGTTTTCAATATTTTTAATAATTGTTGGTACAGTTTTATTGCTGTCAATTAATTTATATCCATATGCATTTACAAATATATTTATATTTATATATAAAAATTTTTTTATTTACGCTATAAAAATTATGTTTATTTTTCAATATTTATTTATGCATACATTTTTGTTGTTGTTTAAAAACCACTTCCAGTAATTTATTATAATTTCTTCCCCATTACATTTAAAGAAGAGATGTTGTGTGTGTATAATTGTCCTGTTTGAATGTATGTACTTACACTCGAATAAGTATGTTTAACATAATTTTTCTTGTTAATTTTTACATTAAACAACTGCAGGGGAAATAATTAAAAAGTTATAATTTGTATAAACAAGAGCATAAGCAAATATAGAAAAGAGGATTAAATTGAAAATGGGCATTTAAGAGAAAATTTTAAAAAATTGCTTCCAATATTGAAGAATATTTTCCAATAAGAGTTGTGAATATGGCGGTATTTTTAAATTCTTCAAAATGTAAACTGGAAGAATAGTTATATTTTTAAATACGAATTTTTAGAAAAGTTATAAATAGTGCAAAGCGAGGGTGGCACCCTTGGAATTATCGATTCTGCAGATTTGCCAGTCACGATGTCGCACTGGTCGATTGAGCTACGCGTTTTCGCTGTAGAGACATTTTTTAAAAGTAATAATTTTTCCGTTATTCCTTGTCGATGATTTTATTCAAAGTTCGATATTCTGCGAATACGGGATGGACCGAGTGTAAATTTATTTCGTTCGTTGATTCAAAGATTCCCCCCCAGCTTTTTCGGCCGTGAATGTCCCACGGTCAGGGCCTAGTCAATCTTCAAGGACTCCCAAAAACAATGAACTAGTTGGAAGCTATCGTTAAAATGCGAAACTTTCAGTACGGAAAATAGACTGAGAATTCGAAGAGAAATTATTCCTGAAAATTGAAAAAAGGATCTGAAGTTCTATCCTTTTTAAATTCAAATCGCTTAAGAACTGAAAGAAAGTGATTTAGATTTAAGCAAAAAACTTTGCGAAACAATACTGTAGCGTTTCCGCACTGCAAATCCCATTTTTTTTGCAACGATACTCATTTTTACTTTAACGGCCACGCCAGCAAGCAAAGCTGTTTTTTCTGGTCTTCAAAAGCCCACAACCCTTAACTGAGACAACAAGAGGCATTAATTTGCCTCAGGGTAATTGTGTGCCTTATCTACGCATAAGATAATTGAACCATTTTTTCGAAAATTTCCAAAGACAGGCGGCGAATCTCAGCGGTGAAAATTATCGACGCATGATAACTGAATTCTTTTTTCCAAACCTGCGAGCTCATGCATCGTACCTTTCACACTCGCAGTTTTAAAAAGATGGGGCGACTGCATACACAGCCAGAGGTACAATGGGGAAAATTTCCCCCAAAAACTGATCAGTCGCTTTAGGGACTGAGGTGGCCCGATCTAACACCCATAAATTTTTTACGGGGCTTCCTAAAAGAGGTTATTGATAATAAAAATATTCGTCAAGAAATCAGCTGAATTGAAACAAAAAAACTGCAGCGTGTGGCGCAGACCACAAGGTTCTATGTTGAACACTGTGTTCAATTCTACAGAAAACATCTAGATGACATGTTCCCCATTTCAATTTTATCGCTCAATGCTGTTAATAAAACTTTGTGTCAAATATTACGTTTTTTATTTAAGTTTGAAAACATAAATCTGCCACCAGATCTATCTATAAAAGAAGAGCGCTCATCACTTACTGATTAAATTATTTATCGTTGCAAAGTCCAAATGCGTAAAAACAAATAAAAGCTTGAAATTTGGACATGGCTGAAACATAATGCAGCTTAGGCCCCAATAGGTAAAAAAGGGTAAAACCTTTATATTGATACTTCTCTTGTATATTTTTTAACTTCTCAAACAGTAAAAATAGACACAAAGTTTTAACCGCGATCGACAAGAACATATTTCCTAAAAGCTTTAAAAGATAAAAAGTATTAAAGAAAATAGCAAAAATTAAGTATTGCTATTTTGAGGTACTTTTTGTAGCTGTTGAACCAATTAGGATAATAAGGAACAAATACAAATAGTTTTCAACAAGTTATTAGATAGCATGAATTCTTTTTTAAAATACTAGACCCTATCGGACAAAAAAAAAGTGTTAAAGCTATTTTTTGATACTGCCTAGCTATAGTTTGTGACTTTTGAACGAACAAAGATAGAAAAAAAACTCAAACTAGGTTGAGTAAAATATTTAGAAGTTAAAAAGGGATTAAAATCATACTTTGGCATTTTAGGAACCATTATGAAATTTCTAAGCCGCTGGAAAGGTATCGACAAAACATAAAGAAATTTTTGGTACTTTTTTAAATCTTTGGAGCAAAAATTATACTTTGGAGATTTTTTTAACCTCTAAACAAATAAAGCAAAACATAACCGATACTTCATTCAACAGATCTAAAAAGGTAAATATGTTTTTGATTTTTTTCTTATATTTTTATATTAGTTTTTCTTAGATGCTTTGTGTGGTCCTTTTGTTAGACCACAAGATAGAAAATAAATGATTCAAATTGCCTTGAATGATCTTGGAAAACTACAAATAAGTTTTTGAGACTTTTTTTGAAATTTTAAGGACCAAAAAGGTTAGATATTTTATAAGAATGCATTTAAGGTTGTAAGTTTCTTGCACTCTTTGAGTCCTAAATTGAATACGGAAGCCAGTCAGCCTTGCAAAAAGTAATTTTATGCATTTTTTGTATTTGTTGAATTTTCAAGGTTATGCGTTTGGAGATATTAAGGAAGGGCCCAGAAATCAAATAATTGTGCAAAAACTCCTTTTTTTTGCTTTCTGTAGTATTTGTTTTTATTATAAGCTTAATGCTGCTCAGGAACAAAAATGACAGAGAAACAATTTTACAATGATTAAATTAAATTTATTTAAAAAAAAACTGATATTTCATAATACACAAAAACTAATTTAAAGCATTACGTGGTAAAAATAGACTAGAATATTTTTAAATCAAGAATGCACAGTTTAGAAGTGCCACAAATTAAAATTTGAATGTATTAGGAAATAAAGTTGCCACACAATAAAAAACTTTTGATCCAGTTTGATGTAAAAAGTAACAAGAAACTAATGCGAAGTTAGCTGCCGAGGTTTTGTTGTCAGAAAGTGCTCTAAGAGAATTTAAGAGATTGGTAATATCAAGAACATAAATGTCAAAAGTAATTCCGATACTAGCCGACTGTGATGAATTTTTTAATTCAGCTACAATTTCTTGTCAGCAGTCTTTCTTTTCGGTACTACTGTAAGTATGATGTTGATTTGTATTATTTAAACAAACTTCAATTAGAATTTTAATACTGGAATTATATTTATCATATTCTCTATTGTTTAGACTGAACTAAGTCCACATATAACCCTATGTTCCCTTATTCTCATTCTATTTGCATTTATCACTAGTTACTTCTATAATTTACTTGTAATTTTATTTTTGTTTTGACCATCCATTGGATGACACTAAATTAATTTAATTTTTATCATCCCGTTATTCGATTAACAGGGTTGCTTTCGATAATTTTTCTATTCATATTTATACATTAAGCCATTTGTTTTTAATACAATTTGTGGTTATTTATTTGAACTTTTTTAAAATCTTAAAATAATTTATATTTATTCTTACATTTTTAAGCTATTTTACATAAAAAAACTTTTTATAGAATTAATAAATAAATTATATAAAGGTAATTTTTAAAGTTATTCAAAATAAAAAAAGTAAAATTCGTACTAAATTTTGTGCAAATTTAAAGGATTTTAGAAAGATTCTTTTAATGCCAAATACACATTAAAGTTTAAAATTATTTCACCGTTATCAGCGCTCTTTTCTTTTAATCCACTAAATAAAATTTTCCATTAAAAAAATACAGGACTTTGCCCGGAAGCATACACGTGTTATTTTTTAGTCATATTTTTATACAGATGTACTAATGTCTAATTTAATGCAGTATAAATACACACACATGCACATACGTATGTATGTGCATAATTCCTTTACTTCACCACAAAAACAAAACCACATACAAACATTATGGTTTTCAAAATGGTCACACAAGCATATACAACATTCACCACGCACTTCAAACAGCCAAATGTATTAAAAAAAAATTTCCTTTTAAATTTAATTATTTTGCAAAAGTACATTTGTGTAGAAGAAAATACAATACTTTTTGTTAATGTGTTTGCTGGACGCGAAATTTGTCAACAGAGGCCAGACAAAAGGTGAAACGGAAGAAAAAAGCTTGCACACACGAGTGATTTTAAAATTGCAAAAATTGTTTTTTGCTCTTTTTAAACCGGATTTAGACGAAATGTTTACTTATTTTTGGGTTTTAAATAAAGAAATTAAATTTAAAGGAAAATACTCAGTCAGACTTAGGACTGATATTATAATGTATGCAGATGTGCCATTAGTAAAACCAGGGTTTCCAAAATACTAATTGGCTTGTCTGGTAGGTAAGTGCCCTAGTAGATCAGTCAGTAAGTTCACGAGTCTACCAGTCTGGAGGTTATGGGTTCGATATCCACCAGAGACTCTGATTAGTCTACTTTATCCTACTTTTATTTCTTTAGGTTTCTTCTTTCCTTCTATCTTCACCCTTTCTATTCTCGAGGTACTACAACAGGGGCCGAATTAAGTGGGCTCAAGTGAGCTGTATCCTTTCCTTAAACGGCTACCTGTACTACCTACCTACCTACAGTCTTTTGGAAGGAATTTTGCTATAAAATGCTTACGTATTTAAAAGAAGTGATGATGATGATCCTTATAACGAGCGCAATGGGATCAACTATTATTAATGGCTTTTACAACATTTTTGTAGGCTCCAGCGGATCTTACAGCTTTAGGCCTATAGAGATACAGAAAATTGGGTCAAGCAAAAGTTATTTGGAAAGAGGTTCTTGTCCCCAAAAGGATTGAATACCGAAACTTTTCTATGGTATCTCAGAGGATTAGGCAGAAAAAATCATATTCTAGAGATATCTGAAGGATCATCAAAGAAGAGAGATAGTGTTGCTAGTGGCATATTTACTGCGCAAACAGGGTTCTGGATTTTATTCAGACTTTCCGATTAAATCATTGTGTTACAAGATAAATTGTCGGTGGTTTTCAAAACAGCTAATAGGTTATGACACCACAAGGTATTTGGCAGAAATGTTGACTTTAACTGACAGCCAAGCTGACGTCAGACTCCTTTCTAAACTGTGTTCTTTCTACACTATGACTTTTTCGCGAATGCAAAACATTCTTGAGAGGGATGGCAGTGGTATCTTACATCGTTTTCATATGAGCACATGGATACTGTACTTATTTGCCCGTTTCTGTTGAATTAGTCAAGGGGGGTTCTAAGCTAGATTTTAAGACAGTTGCCTATCTCTGTAGCACACCTCTTACCCTTTAAATCGCACGCTAAAATATCTGCCAAGAGCAGACAGTCGAACGAGCTTTTCTGTAAAACTGGATAAACGTAGGACGAACGATCCTGTGCACTGTGGTCGCACAAAATAACGATCCACCACCACCTCTGCTACTGCCTGGCACTAGAAACTGTTCGAGTCAAGCATTTTGGAGCCAGCAGTTTGAGGATTTTGTCAGATTTGGCTATCATAATACTATCAGACTGACTCTTTTCTTCTTTTATGTTATCCCTATTTTAGTTTAATTCTTCCCTTTGTCCCAATTTTTGAAGTAAAACGAGTTATTTAGAGACTTTAATTGGTCATTTGACCAAAATAAAAATTCTTGAATCGACTTTTGATTTACTCAATCAAAACCAAAACCCTATTAAATGGATACTTATGTAGTAAGTACATACATGCACAAAAACAAAACGCACGAACTTCTAAATTCATTAATATTCAAAACATTAAATAAACATGCAATAACTCCCTAATTTCTTCAATATTCCCAATGAGAGGTGGGATGTATGCAAAACAGATCTTATCTGTAAGTGTGATGCGAGTTATAAAAGTTTGTCTTGAAAATGCTGGCAGTTTGATCTAAAAGATTGATTTACTTTTGCTGAAGAATTATGCATTAATTGAAACCACAAAAGAGAAAAAAAAATAAAAAAAACAAAATGTAGAACTTAAGGTTTTTAATTGATAAAGTCATTGGAAAATAATTACAATGATGTTTTCATTTCATTGTTTAATTTAGTTTGTTTTCTTTATCATACTATTTGTTGTTTTGTTACAGGGAATAAAATTTTTTATAAGTAACTTATGCTTACTAGGAGAAAAAACTTAAAATAAATTCTAGAAAAAAATTGAAGATTTTCAAAGTAATTTAATATAATTTCTTTTTTTAACATCTTTACATGCACAATGCATACTTAGCAATATGTGGAAAATCATCCTGGCTCCTATTAAACCTAACATCTAGTGGCTTGACCTTCCTAATGGTTATAAGGTCACTCAAAATAAAAAAGCACTTTGAATATACAATACATGTATTCCTAAGCTTAAGAAAGCATATACACCTTTATGCCCCTAATCCTAACAAACCATAGAAAAGATTTTGGAAACTTACTGCATAAGCGATGGTTTAAAACAAAGTCATTAATAAGCCATATCTCGTTAAAAACTAAACTGTTTTGCAGCACGTTAACATCAAAAAATCTTTAAGAATCTATCGAGTCATTTGACGGATATGAAAATTGTGGTGTTCTGCGCAATTACAAAATCAGCTGCCTATTAAATATTAAAGTCGATGAGAGACGGGCATACCCCTTATTTACATGGTATTTAACATAGTCAGCGAGAACACAAAGCAAAATCATATCTTCGCCTGACATAATCTGTTCATTTAGCCATTATATCTTGCTCTACCTCAAATTTGATGATATAAAGTTAGAACTTAACAGTATCGAAGTCGTCGGGTCGGTTGCGATGTACGGTTGGGTTAGGTAAGACTAGGAAATGCTGAAAGAATGAGGTAGAGAGAGAAAAAGACAATTTATTAGATAAGGTCAGCTTGGATTAGAAAAATTTGGACAGAAATAAAGATTAATGTATATGGTTGGCAATAGTCACTTAGTAGTAATCGCTGTTTATAAACCAACCACTAACTATCCCTGATAAAAGATGATAGACTGGGTAGAACAATCTTGGTTCCATTACCCTGGCTACCCAGTCTGTCGGTGCCAAGCTATCTGATCCGAATGTCATGCAATGCTAGTCTTCTCTGCGTCCTCACATCTTCTACAAAAGTCGTAGAAGGGCAAAACCAATCTACTGACATGGGTACCAAATCTACAGCAGCCGGTAACTGTGGTCACGGTGTCCCTTACCCACCACTTATCCAGATCCAGGAGAGAACTGCAAGATTTCAGTTCTATCCTTGGCCAGGTTATTAAAAAGTATATATGCTGGTAATGTACACGATGACAGCACGGTAAAGATTCCGATATTCCTGCAAAATATCTTAAGGTATCGCGGCCAGTTAGCTGCTTTGCCTATTGCTAACAGTTCAGCCCGCAGTATACTGCATTCATTGTTTGTGCAATAAATATTCACCTTCCAACACCAATTTACCTTTTCGAACCATCCGTGTATATTTCCAGATTGACAGGACCTGAGGAGATATGTTCCTCTATCCCTCTGAAATTATGAAGAAGAATTCCCTGCGAAGAAAAAGTTTCAGTGTGCAGATCGGGAACAAAGTTGACAGTCCCGATAATACTTGCGTCTCCACATGCCCTGCTTTTCCATCCATTCCATTTCCGTTGTGTAATAAAGTGTTTCGATTGGACGGACTTAGATGTTACTCAAGCTTGTTTCAGTTTTTGTCCAAATAATATTTAGATTTCGTATTTGAAAATAAAACTTGTTAATCTTTATAAATATTGCTGCTTTTAAAGCACCTGTGAGCAGCAGATTTCGAAGGAATTAGTTTTGACTCCATTGAATTTTATCTACACCGTTGGCACCAAATTGGTTCCAAAATGGAGTTGTATAGCTGATAGGTTAAGCATAGGGTTTCTCCTAATAAACCAAAGAATTTCGGCTGCTTTCCGTTTCTTTGGCTAAACTTAGCATTTTTTATGTGCAACTTTCATCTAAGGCAGTGATTCAGGTGGATTTTAAGCTATTTCGCTTTAAAAGTGTTGAAACATTATCTGGTGTAATACAAGTGATTGAAGAGCATAATTTTCTGCGTTAAGTTAAAGTTTTGTATATTTAATTGCATGCTGAAATATTTTCTTACTTGAGGTACGCCAACCCTTTTTGGTAAGGGAACTCTAAAATGGCTTCTTTATTTGACCATAAACGGGTAGCCAGCTATGTACTTTTTTAAAGGCCTTGGCAATTTTTTGTCAAGTTTAGTTTAAACTGGAAATAACGCCCTTATGTCATGCTTTATCGAAGGATTAGGAGATATAAATAAAAGTGTAAAATAGCATTTCTCTCCCTGAAGGTTTTTTTAAAGACTACCACTAATTTTTTTGCTTTTAGGTACCATGTTGTCAGGGCGCGCTTAAGGCTCTAGAGGGACATTATATTAGGTCTAGGCTCATGGATGATTGCTATAAGGGCGATCATGGTAATACGCACGGTAAGACTCTGTTGGGTTCCAGGTCATTGTCACGTTTCCGGTAGTAAGATTGCCGAAAGATTAGCAAGGAAGGGATCCACCCGGAATTCAAGACTTGGATGTGAGCCTTGGAGGCCACCATTGGGTTTTTATAATGGGCTTATAGGATTCAGAATAATGGACATGGTGAGCCAAACCTGAAGGGATAGACATGATTGCAGGATCCCTAGACTTTTATGATCCAGGCTGTACGGGATGGGCTCTGACCTGCTGCTCAAAGAGAGCGGAGGGGTCCTGAGGTACATTATTAGTATTCTCACAGGGCACTGCGATGTGAGATATATGATGCAAAAATGAGACAGAAATTCTTTAGATTTCTGCAGGTTATGCTGAAATGAGGAGAAAATACAGACGGTAAACCACGTTGTCTGCCATTGTCCTGGGCTGCAGATACGCCAACAAAAGTGGTTGGCAGGGCGCTTCTTAGATGGATTTATTGAAGTCCCTGGCTATTGGCTAGGGAACATTGTAGGTTTAATCAAGCGCGTTGGGTGGCTGGGCAGATAGGCGAGTCAGCGCCTATGACGGCACTTGCGGGCGGCACTCTTGATGTCTTTTCCTTTTACCTATGGAATGTTTGTCTTTCGTTTCGTCTTTTCTTGACCCTTCTGAAAGGGATTGACAATGAGTCTAAAGGCCTCCGAGTGTAGGCTGCGAATTTGACTTGACACTACCTTTCGCAACCTAACCTAACATCATCTTAACATATTGTCTTCTGATTGTTATTGCGGTAGTTGTCATTTAAAATTTGAGCCGGCCTAATAAAAAAAAACTTTGACATGGTAGAAAATAGAATAAAATATCTATAAGATCCCATTCTTGAAATATTTTCTTCAGTCATAAGAATCATTCTTATCAAGGCAATTTTCCATATTGGAGAAAAGAATTTAAGCCATAATATGGCATGTCAAAAAATAATAATTAATAATAATTAATTTATATTGTCTTATGGCTTCTTTTGTTGTTTTTTTAAATTTGTGAAATACAGAAGTTTAATTATTAATTATCTCTAATACTTCAAGATCTGGGGGAAATGGCATGTGCGAAATTTTTATTTGAAGAGTTGAATTTAGGCCCTTCAAGTATCTCTGCGCCTCAAGTAAATTTCCGAGTAATTTTTTACATTTCTTAGTCCTGATCTTTTTACTAGCAAAACCGGCATAATATGACCGATGTTGTTTCTTAAGTAAAACATTTATAATATCCAAAGAGATTAAAATTTGGGGTATATTTTAAAAGTACCACTTGATGAAAAGAGGCCTAGCAATTTAAATGTTTTAATGGAGAAGTAGAAGACCAAAAACAAATTTTTAAAATCATAGTTAAAAGATGCCTATTGATTCAGACAGGAGTGTAATTAGACCCTTTTCAGAACATGCATGACTAGAGACCTAAATCACGTTGTCTTAAACATATGAGGTTGACAGGACAAAATTAAGGGGAGCGTTGGAGACACTCATGACAAAACGCCTACAAACCACCGGGAAATGAATATATGTATGTCGTTCATAATCCCAAAAACTTAACAGTTTTTTTTAACCTCGGTTCATAGTTATTTGATTTTCCTAATTTTTTAAAACTGATTGTCTTGGAACTGTTTTTTATTTCACACCATTAATTCCCTTCCCGGAACAAAATTAAATGTGTTTCTGAAGCTTGATATAAAAACTTGTAGTATAACTGAAAAAATACCCTTTTGGCACTAAACCTTACATTACTCGTCCAGTTAGTTCTGGGCGCACTTTAACATCGAATCGGTTTTAAATCAGTTTTTCCCTTAGTGCCCCCCCCCCCCCCCCCCCTGTTTATCTTGTCTGCCCCCTACACCATCATAACCGTGTTTCCGTTTGTAGAATTGCAAGTACAGCACGTTTATATCCAACACCATTCAATCATGTATAAACTTTAAATAAATGTTCTTTTGTGTTCGTGTATCACAATTTGTACTTACTACTCACGTTTGTTACTGATGACTGTGTACAAGTATTTAAGTGTGTTTGTGTGTGTTTTATACCTTTAAGTGTTTGTAGATTTAACCTCATTTCTGATGTTATTAACAGAAATTCTGTATGAAGATAATCACGTTTTACACTTTTGGCCGGCAAACAAACGCACACATTCATGCTTGTGTGTAACGCTATTAACAAATGCCCAGTTTGTTGTTTCTAATAATAGTTTGTTAGATTTATCATCAGTGTGGCCATATTAGCTTTTTTGGAGCTAAATTTAGCTTTATTTTTCTTCATTTAGCCCGAAATATTTACATTTAGCCTTTAGCTTTTTTTTTAGCTTTTTTCGAAATTGGATTCAGCTTTTTCAGCAGTTTTTGAAGCTAGATAAAAGGTCAAAAATCTGTCGTATTATGTTTTTTGGTATATATCCCAATTATGTTGAAAGGTATCAAGCTCCAAATTTTCTTCGAATTTACAACATTACAATTTCCGAACCATTGTTTTGTTTAATAATTTACTTCTAGCGACATTTAAAAAACGTGAAACAGCACAAAACTTCAATAAAACAAAGAAATAAGGAAGGTATGGTATTACAAAAAAAAAAAACGTAAGAATTTGTTTTCCAAAACAAATACTTTTAAATGCGGCAATTTTAAAGAAAAAATCCAAATGCGACACAAACATTTGTTCCGTCTTTCGGTTAAATTAAAAAATGTTTTCATGTATTGCTCAAAAATGTAAAACACTTATGTCTTTCATTGAAACAAATTATTATATTAATATTTTTTTTAGTAAGAATTTTAAAGTTTATTTTTTTAAAAAATCAAATCAAACAGGACCGAAATAATTTTTCAAGAAAAAATCAGGCACAATGAAACATCGTAGGGTCAAGTAAAGCTCATCATTTTGATGGTATTAAACTATATTAGTTGAAAATCATGTTCTTTGTAAATTTAGTTTTTTAGCAGGACGGTAATTTTTTAATTTAAATAAAAACGGTTAATAACGATAATTATTATTTTTATGGATAGGGTTAAAAAAATAATAATATTTTTCATTTTTACAGTCATTGGTTTTAAATACATATTTAGACACACATGTACAAATAAAAATATGTTTAAAAATGCTTTCTTACAATGCAACTTTTTTACATTAAATACTATCTTTTTTTCTTTTCTTGAACAAAATTTACATGAATAAAGGCATTTTTCATGATATATATATGTACTTATGTAACTTGAATGAAAATTTTCGATTTTTAACGAACTGTGTAGAAAAGTAGTCTCTTTATACTCGTTTCGTCAACAAACAAAAATTTCATTGAAGGAATATTAAAAAAAATTGCATCGTGCAAATGTAATCTTATCGTTTCGATTTTTTATTGTTTTCATGTGCTTGTAGTTATGAAAAAAGTTTGTAAATTAATTACTTAATTTTACGTGTTTTTGTAAAAAAATGAACGAACAAAGTGTGTTGAAAATTTATATCTAAACAAATTTTCGTTTTTTGTTTTTTTAATACATATCTTACAAATTAGTTTTTTTACCAAAACAGCCAGCAAATTAACACCTGCTTCTAAAAACTTTTTAAAAAAGCTCTTGTACATGCATATGTACATATATGAACACATATTATTTCTCTTCTTACTGAAGGTATAGGTTTACCAAATTTTCGTAAATAAAACCAAAATTTAAAAAAAAAAATTTTCTTTTTAAATTTTTTTTAGCACAAAAACGTTTTGTTCCTATAATGAGAAATGTCTAAATAACAAACAAATTTTTTAAAAAATGAATAAAAAAATATAGCTTTATTTTTTGGCTTTAAGTTTTTGTTTTTAGCACTTTTTAGCTGTTTTTTAAACGTGATTTAGCTTGAACTTTACTTGAAAATCTGGTCACACTGTTTATCATACTCACACATATTGCTGTATATAAGTATGAGTATTTTCTTTTAGTTTTTTTATAACATTTCTGATGTTTCTGTGCTAACAACCTTACAATGATTATGTTATACTCACTTCTATATAAATTTATGTTTGAGCGCAAGACAGTGATGCGTTGACCTCATCTTGTCATTTACTTATGATTAAATTGAAACGCGTATTGTTACTGTGGTTGGACCTGAAAAAGTAATCATTGCAAAGAGTAGAATTTGTAACCATCCATATAATGGGGTCAAAGATAAACAAACCATGTAAGATACATACGATTATGTAAAAGCGTACTTTAGGTTGAAAATTTAATTAAATTTTAATGCAGGTGCTGATTTGTGATAGTTTAATTAGGTCCTTTATAAACAATTTCAATAAAATAAGGGTGATAAAAATAATCTCAATTGATTGAATTGTATTGATTTAGTAAAAGACATGTAAGAAGGAAATGGAATAAAAGAGCTTAAAGCATATTACAAAAGTTGCTAAATACAGGTGACATTATATAATATTTTTGAGAAATTTTGAACGCAACTTTAATTTTGTTTCTCTCGTGAATGGTTTAATAGTTACAAATTTAACCTCAAAACCACAAACAAATAGTTTTATCCCTTTTTTGCACACTTTAATGTACATCATTTTAAAAAAAGGTCCCAAAAAATTCATATTTTTTTAAAATTTGGAATGCTATTAGAATTTTGTTATTTATATTTATTGGCTTAAAAGTTACAAAAAGTACCTTAAAATTACCAAAATATAATGAAAACCCTTTTTGCCTCATACAGTTTAAAATTTAAAGGTCGACAATTTTGTTTGAAATCCGTTATTCGGTAAATACGTGATAGATCGACTGTAAATTTAATTCATTCATGGATGCAGAGATGCCGCATAACTGCTTCGGTTATAAAAGTCCCACAGCCATGGCCCAGTCGATTTTCAAGGACTCCCGAAAACAGTAAACTGGTTGAAAGCAGTTCACATGATAATCCGCGTTTTTCAATACGAAATAGAGCAGCCTCACTGAGACTTCCATAAGTGATTATTCATAAAATTTTAAAAGGATCTGAAGTTCTATCCTTTTAAAATTAAAATCATTCAAGAACTGAAAGAAAGTTTTTTTTTTTTTTTTTTTTTTTTTTTTGTTTCATATATTTATTATTGAATCTTCGCCTATGGCGAACTAACAATAAGTGTTCAAATCTTAAAACTAGGTAGTTAATATAAGTCTAGCCAGTGCCAGACTAAAATTTAAGTTCTCATATTAATTATCAAGCTTCATATAAGCGCAATAGTATCCCTCCTTTTCAGGCGGGTGTGCCCACTATGTTGCAGGATGTTTCGGGCGAGCGGATTTGGGTGAGCTTCCAGCTTATTTAAATACTTGTCCACATAGTTCAGGATTTCGCATTTAACTAGTGGAACTAGTAGATCCTTGTGGATGTTGCTGTTTTTAACATACCAAGGAGCACCAGTTATCATTCTTAGGATTTTGTTTTGCCTGCGTTGAATTTTTTCTATGTTGGATGCGGAAGCAGTGCCCCATAATTGTATACCGTAGCACCAAATTGGTTTCAAAATCGATTTGTAGAGTAGAAGTTTACAATTAAGACGAAGCACAGAGTTTCTGCCGATTAGCCAATGAATTTGTGTAGCTTTAAGTTTCATTTGCGTCAACTTCGCATCTATATGAGGCTTCCATGTGAGGCGGCGGTCTAGGTGAATACCAAGATATTTTGTCTCGGTTCGTTGAGGCACCATATGGTTGTTAATAAGAATTGGAGAGCACGTTTCTTTGCGTAAAGTAAAAGTTACGTGGGTACATTTTTGTTCATTTATTTTTATTCCCCATAACTTTGCCCATTTTTCAACTTGGGTTACGTGTTGCTGCAATTGGTTTGAAGCCTCTTTAGGGTCTTTATGAATACTAAGAAAAGCAGTATCATCAGCAAATGTCGACGTGTGTGTAAAACTATTGGTTGGCATATCTGCTGTGTAAAGCAAGTACAGAACTGGACCTAGTATACTCCCTTGAGGTACACCAGCCCCTATTGTTTGAGAAGAACTTATTTGGTTTCCCTCTTTGATTTTAAACTGTCGACCGGTTATGTACTTTTCTAGTAGGTTGAAAATATTAGCTGGAAGGTTTAGCTTTAGTTTGTTTAACAGGCCTTCGTGCCATACTTTATCGAAAGCTTGAGAGACATCTATAAAAAGCGCGGAGCAGTACTTTTTTTCCTCGAAAGTTTTTCTTATAACCTGCACCAGTCTGTGAGTTTGTTCTATTGTGCTATGTTGACTTCTAAAGCCAAATTGGTGATCTGGAATGCAGTTGTTTTCATTCAGGATCGGAGTAAGCTTGTTTTTAAGCAGCTTTTCAAACAGTTTTGACAAAGTTGGTAACAAACTTATAGGCCTATAGGACTCCACCTTAGAAGGATCTTTACCAGGCTTAGGAATCATCTTAACTAAGGCAACTTTCCATATTGGTGGAAAATGTTCAAGCCGTATTATGGCATTAAAAATAAAAAGAATTATTCTTTTTGCTGTTAAAGGCAGCTCAATAAGCATTTTGTTGCTTATTGTATCAACGCCAGGAGCTTTTTTATCATTAAGGTTAGCTATAGCTTCTACCACATCTGAATATCGGAAACGTATTTCTATGGGACGTCTAGAAACAACAGGCGGTAATTCCCTCACGTCAGTGCATGTATTAGGAGTGAACACGTTTCTTAAATGGCTTGCGAGCAGATCGCATTTTTCTTCATCATTTCTAGCCCAGGATCCTCTTAGATTGCGCAGTGGTGGTTTTGCGATTACGGGTCTTTTGAGACGACTGGCTGATCGCCATAGAGAATAATTTGTTTGAGGGGTTGCGTCTAGACCTTCCAAATACTTCTTAATTGATGCAATTCTGTGTACCTCCAGCAAGTTTTTTAAGCGATTTGTACACTCTTTTAGCTTCGTTTTAAGTTGGGGCGATCTATGCTGTTGCCATTCTCTTCGCGCTCTCCTTTTTTCAGATAAAAGCTCCTCAACATCGACAGAAAAAATTTTGTTGTATTTGACCTGACGGTATGTTGAAGAAGCATGTTCAACGGCTTTTTTAATGTTTTCATTTAGGATATTTAGGCAATCATCGATTTCTTGGGGAGTTTTTAGTGGTATGTGTTCCGAGCAGTGAGAGCTGATATATTTTTTATATTTTAACCAAAGAAAGTGACATTGATTTGCCCAAAAGTTTTTATGAAACGATGTTGGAGCTTTAATGCACTGTAAGTCCCAGTTTTTGAAACAACGAAGCTAATTTTCACTTAAAGGGCCACGTCAACAAGCAAAACTCTCGATACTGGTCGGCAACAACCCACAGCCCTTGATTGAAACATCAAAACCCATTGCATTGCCCCAGGGTACCTCTTTGGTGTGCCTTATCCTGGTAACAAATGTCAACGATGAAAATTATCAACGCATGATTACGGAATTATTTTTTTGCCACACCTGCGAGCTCTTGCATTGTTCTTTTCACGTACGTGATTTCAACAGGATGGGAAGATTGCACACATAGCTGGAGCTTCGATGAAATTGCTTCTGGAAAATTTCCCTAAAAAACTGCTCAGTTGCTCTTGGGGCATCCCACAGCCACCAAAGTCCCCCGATCTAACCCCTATGGATTTTTTTTAAGGAGCTACCTCAAAGAAAGGGTTTATAATGACAATTTCCAATCTTTTGTGGCTTGAAAGGAAAATATTTATCGAGAAATCAGCTGAGTCAAACCTATTTTACTGCAGCATGTGACGCAGAGCACATGGCTCCGTTTTAAACAGTGTTTTGAAGTGGACGGAAGACAAAATGGTAAATACTCTTAAAAAAACAAAATTCGCGTTTCTATTCTATCGTTTCATGCTCCTTATAAAACTTTTATGTCAATTATTAAATTTTTTTATATGAATTTGAGGATATAAGTCTTCCACCAGACACTCAGAAGCGTATTTATATTTTTTTAAACCTGTCATAGGACTTTTACTTGGTCCTGTTGTAAGGTGCAAATCTGGAATTTTGTTTCTTTTTATAAAATTTTTATAAATATTTTTACAATTAACATTGTTTTCGAATTAAAGAATTACTTTTGGAAAATATTTGAATGTAACGAGCAAAATGTTTGCAACGCCCTCTACCGCAAAACAGCTTACGGCTAGTTTTGTCAAATTTCTTCTACTTCGTTAAAAATTTTAACGAAAAACAAAAACGCATGTTTCGGCCTTTGTGAGGTTAATGATGGCGTGTAAAAGTTCTTTTCCGTCAAACCTTACAGCAGTAAAGAAGTTCTCCAGAGAAACAAAAAAATTAATTATTTATTGGCAGTAATATAAATAATTATTAATTATAGTTACGTCCACCAGACTTCCATCATACAAGTAAGAATATTAGGAAATTTGCAAAGTTTTAGGGACTTTGTGCCCTTGGCAAATAATAGTGCTTTTAAATTTAACACGGTTAATAAGGCTTTAATTATCTGGCCAATATAACCACAACGTGTTGCTGGCGACTTGATTCGGAGAAAACTAGTGAAATCCCTACCGATCAAAACATTTGGTAAAGTTATTTTTACAGAAACCATAAAACTTTAACAAAAAACGTGGGAGACTTATTCCGTTGGCCACCACTGTTATCATTTTTGCCTTACTTTGATTATCATAACTGCAAGCAAACTCATTAGCTTTGAAACAAACTAAAGCGTACATTGGAGAACAACGAACGAAACAAGAAAAGGTATAACTACCGCATGGTAAAGTAAAAATTAAACCGCAGTGCTAAGCCGAAAATACCTGGACAACAACGGGAAGGTTACTTTATAGCCGCACAAAACCTAGCTTTGGTCTGTTGCCAGTAATTCAGTGCAGCAATTTCTATCCCAGGGACCGATTTCCAGATCACCAGGGGTAATCCAATTGGAGCTAAAGTCGAAGACTATCAACTACTAGGGGAAAAGACAGGAATTTTCTTACAAAAATTATTGGTCTGTCAATTATATGTTATTTTTTTCTCATTATTGTGCAAAATTTAGAAAAGAAAGTCTTTAGTAAAAAACTAAATAAGACAAAGAAATACTAAGCTTGTTAAAATATACAAAATTGTTATTGTAGTTCTCAACTTTGTTGTCTTTAAAGTGTACAAAATTAAAAAGTGTAATAACAAATTAATCTAGTTTTACCCAGTAAAATCATTTTTAATTTGGCTATTTGTCAAATGTGTTAATATATAAGGTTAGTCATAGATAAAATTTTGCACAATTATGTAACTCAGTGTAAAGTAATTTTTTGTGTTTAAACTTTAAAACTAAAAAAAAAATTAAAATTTAGATTTTTAAGATATACTACTTTTTTTTGGAAAGCACATACATATATATACTCCCCCGTCAAATTAATAATAAGCAGCCAAAAAGCAGATTGACGAGGCCTCCTCATTCTTCGGTTGCAGTTTCGATGGAAAATATTCGGTGAGTCATAATTTTTAATTAAATATTTGTATAATGTTTTCCAAGTAATAATTATTTAAGATCGTAACATTATATAAAAATGTATATTATATAAAAAAAATATAAGAGCAAGAATATTAAATTTTACTCTTGCCTCGATATTAGAGGGATATGTGTAACATAAGAAATCATAAATTATACACCTGTGTTTTTTTTTTATTCATTCACGTATTTTTCTTGTATCTGAATAATGGTACATACATAAATATTCATTGATCTTTTTCTATATTTCTTTTATTGCACTCATTGATGATATTATCCACAGTTGTGATATATGTATATATGTATGTACATACGTACCACCTTTCTCGTCATGAATTATTTTTAAATAAGAGTACATAACTGCATTATCATAAAAATAAAGTTCTCTGCATTTACAAGAAAATAATACTATCATCCAATTTTTAGTAAACAATATTTTTTATTCATAATCTTCTAAGAGTAATCTCTAATTTGTTTTGGTTATTTTGTTGCTAAAATTTCTTATTGAATAAAAGTTGAAACTTATTGTACCCTATAGCTGAAATAACAATTCCTACATATAGTATGTAACGTTAGTGATTGTTAGCCATGTTAATTAAATTAAGATTAATGAGTGAAAATAATTGTAAAATTTCGCAATTTAAAGGTAATATATATTTTTTTTGTAAATTTTGAATAAAGATTTGAATTACATCATGGATCTGTAATAGTCTAAATATTTCTTACTGTATGTGATTGGTTCAAAGTAAGCTACGTTGAGGGATCCTAGTTTAGTTTTGCACGCCCTAGGATCATAGGTAGGGTGGGTTTAGAGGCGTTATTCCTAACAACATCTTAGGAATTCCTGTTATAATTTGTTACCAAAAAGGTTATTGAACCCTTGTTTCCATTTGCCTGTTGATACGATATGGGGAATAATATAACATCTTTTGATCGTTTATCAACATCATATTCCATTTCCATTTAGTTAATTTAGGGAGTCTACAATAATATTTATGTCGTGACAGTTATTATCGGACTCAGAGATGATTAAGAAAAGAACCACCCCACCCGGCTGCTAGCTAGCGGATTCAATGGCTCCCGATAATCTTATCTTCTCTAACCTTTCATCACCGATAAACTATGGTCAAATTGGTTAGTTTTTTCAGAAACATTACCAATTTGAACTGAATTTAAACTGTTGTAATTGGCTGTTCATTACACTGTCCATTAGGGTACGATATTAAAAAAAATATTAGAAACCTATTTATATGTTTTACAGAAAGTACTTAATAAGTAACAACAGCGAATTTTAACACATTATTGTAAAAAATGTTAAAAACATATTTACACTTTTGTGAGACCTGTCAAATGCATTTTGAATTTTATTTCTAACTCAATTCGTTTATCAGTAACTAAATGGATCTTAGCGTTAGACAAATTTAGTTTTTACCCGCTTTTACCAATAAGGCTCCAAAATTTTAAACAAGTGGCAGATAGGGGTCTGTTTGTTTTAAACAAATTACAATACTTTTTTTAGTTTTTTTCTGTCACATATAGTTTAAAATATATAAACTTATCGATTTTTTCTTATTTTGCCTTGTTTCACCTTTTAGAGTCCAAATTAGATATACATACAAGTTCAAATCTTCCCTATGTAGCAGATATATTTTATTTATTAAATTAATTAAATAAAAAGGAGAAGTTTTTTATTTAAAGTTCAGAACGACAGAAAGAAATATTTTCAAAAAAATGGTTAAACATAACCAGAAAATTTTTAGAAATATGTTTAAGAATTTTGTTGAACTCTACTGATCATTCAATGTGAAAACCAATGTTATGCCTTTTTGTTTCCCTTCTAAACCAACAAAAAACTCTATAAGCGAGCCTAATTTGGAGTAGTTTTCTAATAAAAAAGGTGGCAGCCCTCAGATATCGAATTAACAGTTGTTTAAGAATGAAACATCAAAATAGAAAAAAAGAAACGTGCTTGCTACATTTCGAAAATATATTCGAGTTCTCACTAATTATACATATATGTATTTTCAAGAACTTGGTTGAAAAAAAATATGAACATTATTAATTTTTATGCCTTTAACATAGTGATAAGGGTGTATATCAGTTTGTCCTTCCATTTATAATTTCTTCGTTATCCATTTGCGATCCTATAAAGTATACATTTTCTGGATTCTTAAAGATTGGAAAGCCAATTAAACCATGCGCGTCTGTCTGTCTGTGTGTCTGTTGAAATTAAGTTTTCGAAATCAATTCTGGTACTACGGACCCGATATTAGTGTCAGTTTATCAGAAATATCCCAAAGATTATTGCAATCAGCAAGATCGGCTAACAGCGGGCCTAGATGTAGGCAACATATGTCACATCTCCAGATGTATGTACATATGTATGTACGTTCATTTGTATTTATGTACATATGTATTTATGTGTGTGCAACATGTTTTTTTTTGTCAACCGAGTCTGCCCACAATTTTGTAAGATGTTTCGGGCGAGCGGCTTTGGATGTGTTTCCAGCTAATTAGGGTACTTGCTTATAAGATTTAAAATTTTTTATTAAACAAGTGAAACTTAACGATCTTAGAGTGTGACGTTGGTATTTCTTTAACAAAACTTTCAACAGATTTTAATGGTATTTTGTTTTGACGCAGTTAAACTTTCTGTATATTCGAGTAAAAGTAGTTTTCCATTATATTATAGCACCAAATTGGTTCTAAAAATGAGGTTTACGAAATAAATCAAAACAAAAACAGAGTTTTTACCAATTTTTCAATGAATTTGGATCCATTTAGATTTGCTTGTTCATACACAGAAAGAAAAAACACGTTCTAAAATTGTACTTACAATTTTTAAGCACGATCTAAATTTAGGTTTCACAAATCAAGTCATGTCGGGATTACTTAAAAAACTCAAGCAGAAAAAACTTTTGTTTTTGAGTATATTTTTACATTTAAAAGCAAAGTGTCTCGGTGGCTTAGATGGTAGGTAGCGCGCTGGTGTCGAAGTTCGGAGAGTCCCAGGTTCAAGTCTTAGCTACAGCAAGTACAAAATAAATTTCTCAAGTAATAAATATTTAAAATGTGTAAAATTAAAATATATATAAAAACTCTTCTTTAATAAAGCTCCGTCAGTAAAAAAATTGTTTTTTTATATTTTTTACCTTTTGACACATTTAAGCCAAACAATTATTGGTTTAAGGTCGAAACCGTAGCTGATGTGATCTTTAAGAAGATTGAGTTAAGCCTAAAAGGGATTATCTTTTACACAAGTATGTATATTCTAACAATTTGAAGTGGACGAAAAACAACATGAGAAATACAAATACTAGAAAGTTGTTGCTTAAATTTATTAAAGATCTGTCTCCAAATAATAAGTCATTTTTTCATGTTTTCTTACATTTTTTTTTATTAATTAATTGTTTATATACTCGTACATTTACCACCTAAATAAATATTAAATTATAATTTATTTATTATTCCATTAGCATTTGTAATTTATCTATGCCACACATTTTTGCACAAACATAATTTTGACATTTATAATTCTTCTAAACTTATCTACACATGTATTTGTGTGCGTTCATACATATTTATAACATACGAATCCATAGTTTGTTAAGATTTTATTTATGACATTAAACAAATAATATTTTTGTTATTTAATTTATACATCGAACATATACTATTACACTGCGTTATTAAATCCAAAATATAAGTATATTAAGATCATATTAGTATTGGTTATAAGACATGCTACCCAACAAACCATTTTGAAGCAAATATAACTGTATTGAAGAATAACATTGTTATTAAGCATTTAGTTTAACTTTTTATAAAAATCCTTATTATTTTCTAAAAAGTGTAAAAATTGAGGTTAGGAAAAACAAAAGAAAAAAAGTTTAAAAATTTAATTAAAAAGTAAAAATATAGTTAAAAATATGACATATAGATTTTAAAATTAAATTTAAATATATAAAAAAATTAAAATACAAGAAATTGTTGTAACATATTATTGACATATATTACAGGCTTGCAAAAGTATTTCCAATTGAATTTTATTTGAATAAATAAATATGGAAACTTTTTTCTGTTATTTTGTTTTATCATTAGATTTTTAAAGCTTCTTATAAGCACTGACTGAAAATGTTATCACGAGTGCTCGGGTTTCTTTATTGGGCTATCACTTAACATTTTTTACAATAAATTTCACATCAAATTTATAAATAAATGATATAAACACAATATCCGGCTACCGACTACATTCTCTAAAAACTTAAAAACGTGCATTTATTTAGGGGGTTGCCATGCAAAATTTACATAAATGATATGAAAATGCCCACAACTTTTTCAGAGTTGGCCTTAGAGCAATAAAGTGAAGTTTATCCAACCAAAAATAGGGTAAAAAGGACAACAACTTCCCCGGAGTCGCCCCTAGAGGAATAAAATGTATCACTGACCGCCATAAGTTTTCCCTCCCAAACATATTCCTAGAATATACTTACCCCCTATCTCCACCCTCTAACGGGGTTACCATACATTATTTAAAAAAATTAGGATAAAAACCCCTACAACTTCCCCGTAGTCACCCGTGGAGCGTTAAAAAATGACACCGACCCCTATTTAAAAATAAGATATATTTCATAAGTAAAAAAATGGATAAAAATAAAAAAAGTTTGGGATTTCGAAAGACCAATGTAAATTTCGAAAGGCCAATGTAAAGGGTATATTAGATTCGGCTCAGCCGAATATAGCGCTATTACTTGTTTTTAAATGGTAAAATGGCAAAAAAAAACCCTTAATATTTAACTGTCTAAAAATCCAAAAACCAATTTTAAATTATAGAATTATGGAAACTATCACCACTGGTATTTGTATGCAGCCGCCGTGCTAATATAATTAAGTAGCTAACTTCCTGGCTGCGATTGCAGTCAGCTGCATTTAGCTGGCTTTTTTTATGTAGTTTTGGTTTGTTGGGTATTAACAGTATTGGTGTTTGTAAATTATTTAGTTAATAAGTTAATAATGTACATTAGATTGTATTTTTTAATTGACACATTGATGACCAATTTAATACTAATATTGTATTTGCAAGAAAACACCTAGTTAATTTATAAATATCAGAGTTCTAAATTGCTCACTCACTTCTCATTCGTGAGAACGAGTGTGAGCGCTGTGTTTACTACAGCAATTTTTCATTAATGAATGAGTTTTTAAAGAACATTTTGTGCCTTTTCACTCTCGAGTGAAAAAAAAAAATATTTTTTTTCACCAGTCATAAGTGAGAAGTGAAAAGAAAAATTTCTTTTTTTCTTTTATGTAAATGCAAGAATTTTTTTACTCTTATTGGGAGTACAAATTTCACACGCTTAAAAAATTATTTTCTGGCAACTCTGTTACAAAGCGTGAAAAATATTAAAGCAACACTCGCGGTCATAAAAGAATGAATCGAAAGTGAAAAGAAGAAATTTCTCATTCATTTGTGAGTGAGAAATAAAATTTGGTTTTTATTTTTCATTTGTGATTTGTGAGCGTGAAAAAAAACGAAAAACTTCTCATAAGTGAGTCATCCCTAATAGGGTTAAAATATGACAACAACCTCTATTTTAAAATTTAAAATATTTCATTAAAAAATAAAAAAAGTTCGGGGTTTCAAAAGGCCAATGTGAAGAGTATTTAAAATTTGACACCTCTGAATAAAGCGCTCTTACTTGTTTTATATTATTGTTCCCTGACATCTAGTAAGCATATATTTCTATATATATTTATATTGGTATGTAGATCCATATTTGTGTAAGTAAACGTGTGTATGTGTAACATTAATTTTCTTACTTTGCAAATATATCGAAAGCAACAAACTTGACACATTTTAAATACATTTTCTTTTCTTTATCTTAGGATTGCTTAATTAATTTAATAAAATATTAAAACAAAATGCATAAAATTGGACAAGGACACTAATAATGATTATTTTATCATGCATTTTATCCTAAATCTAAGATATTATTTAGAAAAAATTTTACAATTTTACAAACAAGCGTGGGTTAGAGCCAAATATGACTAATTTAATTAAAGTAAGAAATAAATAATCAGTCAAGCTCGACCATATTATACTTTTTACCATGTTTAGTTTTTATATATAGAGAACAACTGTACAAAAAATGTGCCCAAGATAAATGGCTACTTCGCGAGGTACGGTCAATAATGGATAAATTTTAAAATATTGAATTGGTTCATTACTATTAAAAAAAGTTTGCATAGTGCTTCTTTGTTTCGATTGAAATATTTATTCGTAGTTTTAAAGAAAAAGGTCATAAAAAAGGGCAAAAGCTTAAAGCATTTGCTCTCCAACTGCTCGTTTAGGAAGGACCTTTATGTAGGAGCAATCATAATACGTATTATGTTTGTACACAGAAAGAAAAAATGCTTTCTTAAACCAAGAATTTTATTCTTGAATTAATGTAAAAATTTCTTAACTAAAAATTTTGTCGGAAATACTTAAAAAAAATCAAACAGAAAAGAATATTAGAACAAATTGTCCTAGATGGTAGAACGCTGGTGCTGCAGTTTAAAGAGTCATACGTTCAAGTCTTAGCTACGGTAAGTACGCGTTAAAATGTGGAATAAAAAAAATATCGCCTTAAATCAGGTGCAATGGAACTCCTTTTTTTCGGTATTATGCTCTTAAACAAAGTTAAAGGAAAAAGGTTATGCCTAAGACTGGTGACCCATATTATAAAACCGGTTTTGGTAAGGTGTGGGTGGCATCTTAAATAAAAAAAACACTTTCATTAAGAAACTGCTTTTAAGTATTGTAAGTGATATGCATATTTATCATTTCTTTTAATTTTTTTAGCTCAAATAAATTTACTTATTTAATCATTTATTTACCTTGCCTTGTATTTGAATAATAAGAAGATAAAACCTTTATTAATTATTTATGTTAAGTCAGTCAGTAAAATATTTGAAATATTAATTGTTATATTTAACATAAATACATTTTACTGAATAATTAATTGGCATCTTACAAATAAGAAATTCAAAACACAAAGAAAAAAGATTAAAAGGGATAAAAACAATATTTCCCATTACAAATTTGTGCAATTATTTATGAAATTTTTTTGAATTTAAGATAAATATTTCATGCCAATTTTAAAATTTTTTATCTAATCAATTATTGTTTTTGTTTCAAATTCATTAAAACTTTCATTAAAAAATATAAGTTTTTTAAGCATTTTTCTGGACAAATGAAGAATTACACCTTTTTAATTATTAATATATATAATATAATTTATAGACCCCCTAACCAATCAATTTATTGAAATGTAAATTTTTCACCATTTTGAAAGATTTTTTATTTCAGATATGAAATGAGAATCCAGTGATTAAAAAACTTTAATACTGCACAAGAGAAAGTAAAATGAACATTTTGTTTTGTAGGTTTGTGTGTAACTTGTTAAAATATTTCTTAAAGGGAAGCACCCACTTATGTTGTTTACTGCATAGCATACTTTAAGGCGTCTATGTGCAAGCAGATAGTAAAAAGTTCACCTACAAGAAATAAAATGAACATTTGCATTTTAACTAAAACTAAAAACTCCTTGATTCAAAAGCATAACCATAAATTAATGTTTTTTTGCAAGCAATACGATACCTATAATTTTAAAATAAGGTATAAAACAAGGCAGTCCTTATAAAGGTTAAGATTTTGTAGGTTTCATATAAAAAAATTTTCTTTAAAATAAAACAAAAACAAAAATTTAAAAAAAAATTTTTTTTGAAACTTAGAAATTTAAAAGCAACAGAAATTTCCTGAAATTGTGTCTTTTTTAAAATTTTTAGGTTTTTTTGGAATGCTCCCCTACTATCTGTAAAATCTATTTTGATCGACTAAATGTTAAGCCTTTAAATAAACACAAAATGCAATTTTCTGACTTAAGAGAAACCCAATGCATAAATAGTAAAGTACCTTTGCTGAAACATTAACACACTTTCATTTGTACATACATGCATAGAAACATCCTTCAATACATGTTTGCTTATAAACATATGTAAGTGTATGTGTGTAAATATGACCACATAAAATAATCAAGTTTAGTTTTGCTCGATTGGTTTAAGCCACAATATCCTTTAACAACAATTTGTAAGTGTACGAATCAGAATGCGGTCTCAACGGTATCGATAGATTGATAATTACAAAAAAAATATAATAAAAAAAAACATCAACAACAAGCATAAGCCTTACAGCAGCAGCAGCACAAATAAAAGCATTTACATTTACCATATTTTCATGAGTTAAAGAGTTTGCTTAAATGCTAAACACGAAGTATGTTTTAAAAGTAGACATTTTCTAAAAATTCGAAATTTTACACCAAATTTCTTTTACATGCATGAAAGTTTAACAAATAGTTCTATTTATACATCAAAAGAAAGAATTAGAAAACATAAGAAAGAAACCTCTTTTATTGAGCTCTCTGCCATCTTTCTGCCAACATAACTCTTACACCTTTCTGTAGTCGTGTTTGGTAGCAGATGCAAGCATAACTTTAATATAATCTTCATTTACAATTAAACACACCATTCCCAAATCTCTCTTAACTCAGGAAAATCATCTTTCATCTATCCTTCCCACGATATAAATGTCAACCGCATGTCCTTACCTCAATATAGAAAGACTCAAACTCGTATTTTTTAATATCCCCAAATTTTCGTTTATTTCTATAAATTATCTGCTCGTATACTAGGGTTTCATTTTATATTTCGGGATTAGAGAAAAAAAACAAATATTAATCATCGAAAATTTCTTTATTGTTTTTTTAAAATATTCCCCATGAAGATCTATACACTTTTGCATGCGTTTCAACCAATTCTCGAAGCACTTTTGCCACTCTGATTGAGGGATTTCCAAAGCATGCATTTTGATTACAGCAAACGCTTCTTAAGGTGTCGAAAAACGTTGATCTCTAATTGTTTTTTACAAACGGGAATAAAAAGAAGTCATTCGGTTCCCCGTCAGGGCTATACGTCAGATGACTCTTCAAATTGATGTTTTGGGTGCTTAAAAATGCAGTTGTTTGAGCCGATGTTGTGATGAAGAGTGATTCATCTACGGCTGTTGGTTTTACTAATTTCTTGGAACACAACTGGCAAACAAATGGTTGTGTATCACTCAGAATTGACTGTTCCGCGCTATTAATATGATACGGTTGCAACATATCCAGTTTTTCTAAAAAAAACTGGCTATCATTTGCTTAGAAGTTCCTTGAGCGGGAACAGTTTTTGTTGGACTTGACTCAACTTGAAACACCCATACAGTCGACTGCTGTTTACTTTCGGGCTCATACGCATAAATCCAGGATTCATCACCTGTCACGATATCAGAGACGTAATTCGAAGAACCGCGATCGTATTTTCTGAGCATTTCTTTTGACTAATCGACACTAGCCTCTTTTTGAGCGATTGACAAATTGTGTAGGATCCAACGCGAAATACTTGTTTTGACAGTCAAATGTTCATGCAATATTGAATGCATGCTGGTACCACTAATGCCTAAGGCTGTCTCAATCTCACGATAGGTCACGTGACGATCTTCCAATATCAGTTCATGCACAGCATCTATGGTTTTCGGAACAACAACTGATTTTGAACGACCTTCACGAAATTCGTCATGAAGTGAACTACGACCACAATGGAATTCTCCTTACCATCGATTAACATTAGTCCTTGATTGAGCTTCATTGCCAAAAACAGAATTTAGTTCATCCACGCACTGTTGCTGAGTTAATCCACGTCGAAAGCTTTAAAAAATAATCGCACGGAAACATTCACGATTAAATTTCATTTTTGGGTCGAGTTGAATCTTTTAAGTCACTGTAAACAACACAAATAGCGCTCGTATGTCAAAACGTTCTGGGTACGTATAACTTAGAAAATGTCAAACTTTACGATAGAGCTATCAGTTGTCAGATTAAAACGCTAGTGTTGCCAAATCCCGAAATATAAAAGGCAACCTACGTACTACTTTTAACCAAAAAAAAAATTTCGACTAAAAAATACAAGATGTGAAAGATGTGGCCTTTGGTTTTGCTGAACTTGTTTTATTAGCCTTAAATTTTCCCATCATTTTTTCTATCATCATATTGCACAATTAGCAGTCACTCGGTCGAATACCTCTTGAAGTGGTAAATGGTCTGGAGAGGTCTTTTCTAATTTTTACTTCGGATCTACTGTCACTTAAAATTATTTGAAAAATCGGAAGGGTTTTGCAGAATATCAAAAGCTGCTTTGCAGTCAATAAAACGATGAAATGTATGGCTTTGTTTTTCATGTCTATTTTCCAGGATTTGGAAAAATGTAAGAATTTGATCTATTGTTGACTTGCTCTGCCTTAAGGCACACTGATAAAATTAATCGGACATAGTATGCTGAAGTTCCAATCATTGTTAATGCTTTCATGCTTCCAGAGGGCGTAGACTACCTGATGTCCTTATCAGCTATTCTCTTTCACATTTATACAGCTCTGTGGATACTGTACCTTTAATTCTAAGGCAAAATTTTTTTCATTAGCTATAAGCTTGGTGCAAACATCATTTTGCTTATGAATTGGGCTTTATGTACAAGTTTTGTTCAAACTGATGGCTTATTGAAACGACTCGGTTAAAAATTAGACATTGCAACTGAACGAGTTGACACATAATTTAATACATTTTAAATCTTTAATCAAAAAATTTTAAACAAAAAGAATTAATTTGTTTGCGCCTTTAAGTCTATATAAGTAAGCATAAAGTTATTTTGGTTGTAAAAACCTCCTTAATTTCTTTCGATAATTGTCTGGAAATCTTTACAAAAGTCCCGTCTTAATACTTTAGGGTACATGCAAGTAAGAGTGTGCATTTCAAGGCATAGTTTTATTTATTTAAAACTGATTTGGTTACCTTTTTCTTTACTTCTATATGGCAAGATAAACGACATTGCTGCAGCTTCGTTGTATGTATAAGTAATTACGAAAATATGTGTTTGTGGTATTTTTTTGTACAAATTCCTAGCGTTACAGCCATATGTGTGTTTGAACATGTGCTTAAATAAATACAAGTGCTTATACAAATTCAAGTACCTGTGTAAACAACCATACTCGAGTACTTCAATTTGTATGAGGATATCCTGAAAAGGGATCCTGTGGTTTTTGTATAAAAACAAACTGAACATTAATTTAACACTTAACTGGGAAAAAAGGATAAAACAACATGCATTGTTGTTTATAGCCTTAAAGCAGTAATTATAGATTCTTTTTTATGTTTAAAGAGTTACTAATAAAAGGCTTGTTATTAGATACTAGAGTCCCAGAACCGAGTTGAGATATTGTCGAGAAAGACTATGGGTGATGAAAGGGCATTTGTTTGAACCATACGGCATAAAAAAAGAAAAGAGGTAGGTTTTGAAGTGCTTTACCAAAGGGACAGTGATTGACGTAATATTTAAGGCCAGATCCAGCAGCCAATTATTTTTATTAACCTGCTTTTTTCTTCTTCATCATGATTGTTCAAGTTCAAATGTTTACAAATATCACGTGATAATAAACCTGATATTCATCTCGTTTTTTAAAATTTTAAATAATGTCATAAACAGAATTCTCTTTTCATAATATTAACATTTAGTTGCTAATAAATACTTTGATTTCCACAATTTAAACTCCATATATAAATAATTTAACTGACAAATAATTCAGTTGAAATAACTTATAACTTGGCGTTGGACTTTGTACCAAGCGGGTGTATTACCAAGTCATTGTCAGAAAAACGGTACATGTCATAAGAGCAAAGTGTCTTGCCAGCGATACTTGTTTAATTTCAGAAATTCCGGGGTATAACAAAACAAAGGAAACAAATATCGGGCTCGTCTTATTTTGATGACGTGGAGAAGCTTTATGGGGTTGACAAAACAATCCTGTTGGCATATGTGACGAGTGTTAATCGTTTGAAGTCATTACATCATGCCAGTTATAATTAATCGGCTATGTTTTCTATTTCATCAGTAAAACTTTAAGCCAAAAGGGTCTATGTAGAATTCAAACCACTCAACCTTATACTTTACTTTAGGTTTCCTGATAGATAAAAGCAAAGAAAAGCCTAACCAAGTAGAGCTAGCGACTTTAACTTAGAAATAAGTGGGTCCGTGTATGAAACTCTTTTAAAATTTTGAACCCTTAAGAGTAAAAAAGTTAAAACTATATTTTGCTACTGCTCACAGTTACTTTTTAAGTTTTTTTTGAAGATTGGTAGCATAATTCTAAATACGTGTGCCAGGTCTCAAAAAGATATGGATTTATATCCGGTACTTTTTTAAAACTTTGAATCTGATTATATAAAAAAGGGTTTTAAAAGGGCTAAATATATATACAGGTACTTTTTATGTACATTTTATAACTATGTAAGGCCTCCTGCCCTTAGGGGCAAGACTTAATTTTGGTAGCGCTTAAGTCTGTTTTGTATTTTCTTAACCAGTAAACATTGAACTCAAATTAAAATTTCACTCTAAAAGTCTTGGGAAAAGCAGAGAAAAAAATTTGCCTTTATTTTTTAGTTTTGAACTTTTAAGGGATAGAAAAAAGAGTTACAATTTTTATTGGTACTTTCTGGGTGCCCTTTTTAACATTTTAAGAAAAAAAAAAAAAGAAACGTTATTCAGCTTGCATTTGACAAGCCTTAAAAATATAGGAAAATTTTTTTGAACTTTTGGTCCCCAAAAAAAGGAGTAAGAATTATATTTATGTACTCTTTGTAACTTTATAACAAACAAATGTACAACCACACTTTAAGAATTTATCGATAGCTGTCTAAGCAAATTAAAAAGTTTTTAAAATTTTTATTTTAATTTGGGACCTTAGGGGTAAGAAATGAAATACTATATGTTGGTACTTTTTGGGTAACTTTTGCAGCCTGCTTACTCATTCTGGATCATCTTTTACCCTGAATTGGCAAGGTTATGCACCAAAAGAAAAAAAAACATAATTAAACTTTCGTTCGGGTATTCTTGAATTAATATAAACAAGTTTTTGTTACTTTTTTTTTAAATTTTTTTAACTTAAAGTCAAAAGGGGACAAATGTCATATTATTTACGATACTTTTTTTCTTTTAAATTTTGAGTATTAATATATAAAAAAAAGAGCCATGGATCCCCATTAAGACTGGAGGCAAAAAATTACTTTTTACACAATATTGTTACTTTTTTAACATTATTTCGGATTTTGGCTTCCATTTACCCTGATTAAGTTCGAAATTTAGCCGAGAATACAAAAAGTACTTTTCCCATTATTAGTTTTTTTAAATTTTAGGGTTAGAGGTCTACAAATGATGGAACTAACGGCTTTTAACCCAGATTGAAGCCAAAACACATCCTTATATTTGCAATTTCCTTTTTGAAATTCTGATTCTAAAAATATTACCTTGGTTGCAGAAAGAAGTCAACTAAGTGCGAAAGAAGTATCTTGGTACTTTTTGAAATTTGTGAGATTACAAGTTCATATACATATATGAAACCAAAGACGTTTGGCCCAAATAGAGTTCAAAAATCAAATAGGTGCTCAAAAAGTACTTTTTACATATTAAAAACTTTTTTGCATTTTTTCAGATCTAAAGATATGAAATTAAGAGCTTTTGACCCGGATTGAAGTCGAATGTTATAAAAAATAGGAAATTATGTATTTTGGATTGGGGTTGTGTTGAAAATCATGCCGAAAAATGGTTTTAATATTTATTTGTGGGTGTCGCGTGGCTGCCAAGAACGGCCTGTTTGTAGCATATCATGAAATTAGATACATTTTACCATAAACTATTTGCTTAAATTAATACTGAATTTTAATCCTCTTGCTCATAACCTATACCCAGCTACTGCATCATCATCATCTCTGTGGAAACTGCAGGAATATTATGCATAAAAATAAAGAACAATATACGCACTAATTTTTTTAAAAAGATCCTCTTCATTTACTTAAATGCCATAAAAATTTATTATTAGAGAAAATAAAATGAACAATAAAACCTTTTCTGCATAACCAACAAACTAGAATTTTATATAAACGAGCCTTCATGGTTACTATGAAAATATGAGAAAAAAAAATAAATTCCAACATTAAACAACGGAATGCAAAAACATACAAATAAATGCAAGGATATCAGAGGCATACCATTGTGTGAGTTCGTTGAAGTATGCTTTTGCCTGAACTTTTAACCTGCGTTGGTATGCGTGCAATGTGGTTTTCTAACGGAAATGTATGAACATTTTTCTTCCTTTTTTACTTTTGGTCTCTTAACGTGTAATGTATTCCGGTGCGTAGACAAATTGCTTAAGCTTGTAAATGTTTGGAGAAATTTTTTTTTATAAATTAAAGGTATTTGTGCATTTGCATTTGTAAATATTTACAAAAGGACGAACAAAACCTTGCTGCAGTTGTGTTACATACATGTGCTAGTTTTTACTCTAAGGAAAAAAAATAAATTTTTTAATTTAAAATATTTAAAGAAAAAATGCTCAGGTGTGTTTTGAATAATAATTATGTACACACAATATTTCTTTAAAAACTAGTTTATACGCTGAAATTATTTTTTTTAATTAAAATAAAAGCATATATTTATACCTAGAATTCACCAAGAAAACCAAAGCTTATTTTTACATATTTATGAGGGAATTATGTAACATACTGGCTGATTGGCAACACATCTATGCGCGTGTAGCTAAAGACTTTAAATATGAACTGTTAAAGCATACATCTATGAAGGAAGCTCGGACCATAACAATATATGTATGTATAAGAGGGGAAAATTAAGAAAAAACGCGACTAAACGTCTTCTTCACTATACAAGCAGAAAAGAAGAAAAAATTTTAAGCGCATCGTATTCTGTAAACATGTAAGCTGTACCGAATCTTAGATACCCTTCAAATTGGCCATTCGAAGCCCCGAGCTTTTTTTATTTTTATCCATTTTTTCATATGCGAAATATTTCTAATTTTTAAATAGAGGTCGGTGTCATATTTAAATGCTCATAGGGTGACAGAGGAAGTAATAAGGGTTTTTACCCTAACCTTAGGAACTGGAGATAGGGGTAAGTAGTATATTCTTGGAAAATGGTTGCAAGGAAAAATAAGTTGGTGTGAGTCCTACAGGTGACCTATCCAAGGGTACCCCGGAAGCTGTAAGGGGATTTATTACATTTTTACAAATTTTGAACGAAAGAACCCTTTGACGATGGAGATAGGGTGTAATTATATTCTAGAAATATGTTTGGGTGTGGAAACTTATGGGGGTCTGTCGTACACTTTATTTCTTTAGGGCAATTTTGTGGAAGTTATTGGCGTTTTAACATCATTTTTGTAAATTTTGTATGGCAACCCCCTTAGGTGATGGAGACAGGGAACACATGTGTTTTAGTAATATGTTTGAGAGAAAACACTAATGGTTGTCTGTGATATATTTTATTCCTCTAGGGGCGACTCAAGGGAAGGTATAAGGGTTTTTACCCAATTTTTTTTTAAATTTTGTATGGCACCCCTCTTGAGGGGGGAAGGGGATAGATAGTGGGTAAGTATGTACTAGGGAAATGCTAGCTAGAAAAAAATGGTTGGGATCAGTCCTAAATTTTACTTGTTCACGGGCATCCAGCCTAGAGGGGATTTATTAAAATTTCCCAAACTTTGTGTGGGAGCCCCCTTAGGCGATGGGGATACGGGGTAAGTGTATTCTAGGAATATGTTTGAGAGTTGAAACTAATTGGGGTCGGTCTTACACTTTATTTCCCTGAGGCCGAGGAAGTTTCGGGCGTTTACATAATTTTTGTAAATTTTATATGGCAACCCCTATGGTACAAAATATAGTCGTTTCAGTAGCTGATTATTTTATGCTCGATTTTTTCACGCGTTTAAACTGTCAAAACAGTATGCTCTCTTTACATTAACGATGTTGTTTTTACAACAGCTTAATTGATTTGGTACCGCATTTGTTGTAGTTGTTGCCGTACCGACTATACCTTGTAAGGTAATTGTACCATGGCAGCCCCCTTAGGTGTTGGGAATATATGTGTAGGGTATGTTTAAGGGATATGGTTGGGAGAGAAAGTTAATGGGGTTTCTGTTAAATATCTTATTTCTTTAGGTACGAATACGGAGAAGTTGTAGGGGTTATTAACCTATTTTTTAAAATTTTGTATGGCAACTATCTAAGGGGCGAATAATTAATTAGGGTCGATCTTATATTTTACCTTTGTAGGAGCACCCTGAAAGCTGTGGGGGCAATTTAATTAAAATTAAAAAAAAAATAAACTTTATATGGCAACTCTGTTAGGAGACAAAGATAGGGTGTTCATGGGGAAAATTAATGGGAAACGCCCTTACATTGCACATTGTACGGAGAAACTCCGGGTCAGCTGTATGGGTTTTTATTCAAAAGTTTTGGAGAAATACTCAGAAGTAGTCTTGGTTTTTTGCTTATATCTCGGTCAGTTATGGTGGGATTTTGCTGTATTTTAATGGCGATTTTTCCGCAAACATTTTTGATACACTAGCGATATCAGGGGCTTCAAAAATTTGAGTTCACCCATAACACGGAGAGACGGGCAGATGGACAGAAGAACATTGCTAAATCGAATCCCTACCTCTAAGTTCCAAGAAAATATATATTTTCTAGGGTCGTAGCTGGGTACTAAAGAAATTACAAACGGAATGATAAACTTATTATACCCTCATCACTTATGTTAGGGGTATAAAAAGGGTTAAAATTTAAATATGTAATTTTTTGTCACATCTAAACCATTTAAGATAGAAATATAATTAAAATTTCTATTAAGTAATTTAAAAAATATATCAATATTATATTGGCTTAAAATTTTGACCCCAACGGTTCAAAAAGGGTAAAAACTATATACTTTATTAATTGATTTTTTTAAGCTAATTTTTATTTATTGTTGAATTAATTGTTTTAATAAAAATTTTTGTTTTTAGTTTGGCTTATGTTCATATAATTTTTTTTTATTAGAAGAAATTATATTTCCGTTAATAATAATAATAATAATAATAATAATAATAATAATAATAATAATAATAATAATAATAATAATAATAATAATAATAATAATAATAATAATAATTTCTTCTAATAAAAAGAAATTATGTGAACATAAGCCAAACTAAAAAGCAAAACTTAGGTTTTTTTAAGTAATCGGAATAGACTATTTTCAAAAAAACCTGAGTTCGGATCGTACTTAAAAATTTCATGCAGGGGTTTGAAAATTTTTAGAAAAAAAAATCTTGAGTTCTAAACCCTTTAGCCAAAATAAATGACTATAATTAGTCTTAAAACTTTAAATTAAACTACAAATAAAACTGTCAATAATATTAAAATCTACAATTTTACCAGGAGATTTGGTATAGATTTTGATGAATTTAGATTTTAAAGTAGGAAATTACAGAATTTTTTCAATCCTCAAAAGTTTATTTGGAAAATAACTAACACTAACGTTTCTTTATAAGGGGTTGCTTAATCTTTTAGGTTTTAAATAAAATTCTTTATGGATAACTTCAATGTGTTTCTTAGAATCATCAGCTTAGCCTTATATTTAATTTTTTTAGTCTATTTATTTATTTATTTTTTTTTATACTAATTTTAATTTAATTCTGGATTTGCCATAAACTCTACCATATTTTTAGTGCAAATAAATATGGGCTAAGCTAGAGTTTTAAAAGTCCTTTTTTATTAAATCCGCTTGAAAACTTTAGGAATCACATGTTTAGAAGATTAAAATGCCTTAACAATTGCAGCCTTACAATCTTACACGTATAACTGAAAACAAGAAGAACAAAAATAAGCACTAGAACAAAAGGACTTCAGTATAAAAAATTAAACATTGTCTTTTACAAAACATATATTAAGGGAGTGGTTAAGTGCTACAAAGTTTAACAATAATAGGCACTGGCCATCGTTTGCCAAAACAATCTATTGCTGTTAGACAATTTACAAACAATTGTATCTGAGTGTGTGTGTATTCACGGATATTGTAAGTTTGCCGTCATTGCAATGTTGTGTTCACTGTTCAGTGAACAAATCCTGATACGAGAACTTGCGCTTGTAGTTTGGAAAGATTATTGATAAAACTTAAATGCAATAAAATAAAGAAGACTTGGAAAAGGTAAATGACCATAGTGTGGAAAAAAATAATTTCTATTTAATTTAAAGTTGAAAGGCGCACTGATGTGTATGAAATATATATTAAAATTGTATTTTAGTAAAAGAAAAAATAAAAAGTAAGAAAACTTACAAAAAGACTTAAATTGAAATTGACTTTTAGTTTAAAGTATATTAAATTACAAGCAAAGGAAAAAGAAAAAAATTAAGCCAAAGTTTTTTCTTTTCATCTGCAAAACTTACAAAAAAGGATATTAACTAAAGCTTTAATCAACAATGGAGCTTAAAGTTATTTGCGTTAAAGGCATTTGCCTTAAGCGAAAATATTAACGAAATTACCACAATTTAAGTTTTGTACTTTTAATTGTAAAGAAATAAATATTCATAATTGTTTATAAAAAACAATGTTTTTTTAATATTTAAACCAAACAGAAAACCAAAATGTAACTAAAACATAATTTCTTAACATAAAAAGAAATGTCTTAAGCCATTTGTTGCTCGTGTGCTAATTTCTAATTTGCGTGTGAAACCTTCTGCGCAAAATTACAATGAAAAAGAATCTTTTAAAGGAATAACATTTAAATATTTAGCATTTGGTTGCGTACAAATGTTTGCAGATTTGCATTGAATAAGAAGAAAATTATACAAAAATTGTGAAAACTAACACACGCTTTATTGTAGATTAAAGAAAGAAAATGCGTGTTAAGGCAACATTTGCTGACACAAAAACCAAAACATCAAAGAACAGCAAGCGACAAACAATAAACTTTAGAATAAATTAGAAAAAGCAGAGGAAGTTTTTGGAATATGGAAAAATTAGTTAGTAATGAACTAGAGCTAAATATGAAATGAAATATAAGCCAAAACCCAAAATTGTAAATGTATTAAAGTAGGGATTAGGTTTAACTGCGAGAAAAGCGAAATACTTTTCAAGACCTGACTATTTTAACATAATTTAAAAATTCAGACATGGTGTAAATGGAAGGATATAAATTATTCAGAAATGACATGTATAATTAATAGGACGTAATGACAATTTATTACTTTCTTAAGATCGAAATGACCCAAATTTTTTTTTTTGTATATATTTGCTAATTCTGATGAATGATCTCCTAAACTAAAATAAAAATTTAAAATATATTTTAATACTTTAATGGTGCCAAGGGCATAACTAAGAGTAACTCATATTTTTATTTATGTTAGTAAAAAAATTATAGTGGGTCGATCTCGATCTTATTATACCCTACACTACATTTGTTTATTGATGATGTCCGGGAGGACATTTGTGTGGGGGCTATGTAAAAGATTAACCAACAGTACTTTTTGCTCAGTATATTAGTTAGTGACGTAAGTTTGACACATGTGCAAATCCTTGTGAAGATAAAGTAAACTTTATCCAAAAATGCTTATTCCGAGGGGAAATATAAACGAAGGCTATGACAAATCGATCGTCACCAAAAACCTTGAACTTTATTGTTGTACGCCAAAACTTTTATCAAAGCAAAAAATTGCGACCTGTACTTTAATAACAAAAACACATGGACACCTAGCCTTATGGACAGACGAACGGATGGGCATGCTTTAATCGACTCAGGAAGCACAAAAAAACGCAACGATTAAGGGAACGCGGGGAAGAATTTATGGACGCGATAGCCCCTAGGCCCATTGTAAATTCCTTTAGAAGAGTAAAAATTGGAAAGAAGAAAAACAATTATTTTGTAGGTGAAGCAACACAGAAATAAGAAAAGAGAGCAAGAAAACCCTTCGAAAGAAGTCAAAAGAAGGCAGTAGTCATTGGCGCGAACCACCTATCTATACAGCCACCCTACCCTGTTAATGCGTCCTATGATAATCCCCAACCTACCTCTCCAAGAAACGCTATTCCAACCACCTTTGTTAGCGGGTCTGGAGCCTAGGCCAGTGGCAAACAAGTTGTTCTTTAGTCTCTATCTCTTCCTCATATCCGTACATCCAGCAGAATTCAGGAGAGTTCCTATCCCATTTGCCTGTCATATATCTCGCATCGCAGTGATCTGAAGGAGTACTAAAGATTCAGTTTTAAACCCCCTTGATTTCCTTGAGCAAAACGTCTGTGCCCATTCTGTCCAGCCCGGGCCACAGAATTTTAGAGATTCCTCAATTAGACCTCTCCCTTCAGGTTTTATCACCTTGTTCTTAACACAAGTCAATATCAGCTCATAACAAAAATACAGTGGTGACCTCACTGGCTCACAACCAAGCCCAATCTCTGGCGCAAGTTTCCTCCTTGTCACCTTATTGGCAGTCTAAATTCCAGCAGCGTTACTATAACCTAGAACTTAATAGAACAGAACCCTTTGTGTCGTAATTATCGCCCTGAGAGCACATGCCCAGCCTTCCACAATTCTAAACCTGACAAACGTCCCTCTAGAGCCTTTAGTGTGCCATTATTGTCAACGTAGATTGTCACGTACCCTTTTTCTAGAAATTACTGCACTCATCCTACTACAGTGTTCATTATACAAACACCAGCCCCGGTGCATGCTTCCATCTTATATCAATCAGTGAATATACCCTTCATACGGCCTCTCAGATCCCTTCCATTCCTCCCTATCCAAAAACACTGCATCGAGCAAGATGCTACCCCATATTCCAAGCAGAAGTCCTGTCTAGTAAGTCTTTTGTTGGCCACGTCAACAGCTTGTAAGCTATAGCATGAAAAAACTTTGAATGGCGATCATTGCATATTTAGAATATCAAATTATTAAAAAATCTCTGAAACTGTTAGAGCTATTGACTCCTAACGGGAACAAGTATCGTTTATACAAACTTTTACTTTTCGAAAAGTTTTCTATTGCAACAACTAGAATAGCTGCAGAATTTAAACTTTCTATTAAATATGAGAAAACAAGAAGACCAATGTTACGGATATACAAGAAGAGGCACAGCCGAATAAAGCGCACCTTGCTTTTATTAATTTTTTTTTAAGTTTTTTTTGAGTCATAATTTTCATTAACAAGCAATAAAAATCATATCCAAGGATTTAAAAAAACCAGTGCCATAACAACATTTATTTTCTCAGATAAAAGTATACACTCAAAAAAGTATTTATGTAAAATCTACTGGAAATGCTATTTAAAATAACTGGATATTCATTTAAAAACCCTCCAACTAGATATTCATTAAAATCAACAAAATATTTCATTCAAATTCAGACGTCAAAAAATTAACTTACATTTTCGTTCAAAATTAACTAGATATTCTGTCATTTACAGTAAAACACAATGTATCAAAAAATAAATAACAAAGTTAAATATTACCAAAAAATAGCTGACAAAATTAACTTTAACTGAAAATCAGTATTTTTGTTTATTTGAGGCTTTGAATAACCCTTCAAACCAGTTAAAAACAAATATTATATTGAAATTTAACTGTTTTTTAATTTAAAAACAACTTTACGGATTACTTCCTAAGTAACTTATAGTTAGTTGCTGTAATATTTTTTAAGTGTACGAAAAGGCACGAGATGAAGTAGGGGACACGTTTGTATTAGAACAAAGTCAATAATGTGTGGGACTTTATTACAGTCCGTTGACCAAAAATCTTGTTTTCTAGTTTAAATAATATTTAGTCCTATTTTAGATCCATATTATTGAAAATCGTGGCAAGCAGTAAGACGACAAAATAACGCAGTTCTGGATTAATTCATGAATATATCGAGCCTTTGGTGCAATACCGTAGTAATTCAAAAAATCGTGAACTGAGAACAATGCATTTAAAGTTTTGAACCATCTTTTTGATAGTATTTTCGTTTACTAAAGCTATTTTTTTACTAGTTTTTAACGTTTGAGTTTTTGACGGGTTTGAGTTTGGTACGTTGGCAGATAAAATTTGACTGTTAGTTGCCTGTCCTTATGGTTCACATTTATGTAAAATGGCTACCACTAATAAATAAAACCCGAAGGATTTTTATTTTGTTTGCTTAAAATTTTAATTCAACCCTCCTTTTCTTTTACGAATAGAGAATAGTTTAACATATTCAAAGCATACGATTTACTCCTCTTGTCGTAATTGATATTTTCTTAAACTTAGGTTTTAAAATTGTTTTGATATTTGTACTTCCACAGATTTTGTGGGAGAAGTTAAATTTTAGTCAACATAAGTTGCATGTAAATAAAACGACACACATTAAAAAGTAAAAAGCACAAACAGCCACAAACACTACAATCAGCATAATCAAAACTACTGCCACCAAAACAACGCCAACATATTTAACATTTGCTTGGTTATTTGTTAGTTTCTAACTTCTTTAGATGCGCGTGTTCCCACACATGTTTCTTGTTATTTACGATGTTGCTGTTGTTTTGTTTTGCCAAGTTGCTGTGATTTAAATAATTCTGTGTTCTAATATTCTCATAGGATCAGTAGTGTTACTGGCAAACTTTTAAGATGGTTTCTTTAGATTTGTTTGTTAACAGTTAAAAGTGGCTGCAACAATTTTGTTGTTTCTAATGACATTTTTGTTTATTTGTCTTACAAAGCGTATTCTTAATATTAACCACCATGACGTATGATCGATATTAATTCATGGTCATGTAAAAAATACGTTTTTGTAAACGTTAAATATCTAAAGTTTTATTTTAAATAATATTTTTTTTTCTTTTAAAATTGATAATGTCAAATTTAGCCAGTAGCATTTTAGAGTCTATGTTCTTGGAAATACTTTTACTTTTGCTTGCCTCTAAATATTTTTTTTCAATTTATGGATGAATAAAACAATCTTTTTTAACTCTCAGTGGTTCACAGATTATTTTAACCAAAAAAGAAGTATTCTTGAAATATTTTAATAAGACTATGTAGAAAAATTTTTATATCTACCGGTCAATAAAATATTTTAAATTAAAACTTATAAATTTTTTCTTACTTTAAAATTCTAATATTTCTCTGAAAATATTAATCTAAAATTTTCCTTTATTTTTTAACTACATTTAAATGAGGTGATCGTGGCTCGAAGTTACATTATGTGGGGACAACTTTAAACAAGCCATCTTTAAAAATTGCGGATTTTTGTTTTGAAACGTCTTGGTAAAAATGAAATTTCCCTTTAATTCCTAGTTTTTTGGCATTTAACAACAAATCTTATTTGAATATGTCGTATGACACTCGCTGATTTACAGGCCTAAGCTCTTACGCTTACACCAGTGTGTTTGCAGTGAGCTTTATAATTTGTTTCAAATTTAATATTTCAAATCTTCAGCAAATATAATAAGGTCCCAATACTTTTAGTCCTTTGAACTATGTTTTTTTGGTGAATTTTAGGCGTGCTTTAACATTTTTTATATGAATTTTCATTTAAATCTTGTTTCCGAACCACACGTCCGACGCGTCGGATAGTGTCTGCTCAACATGTTTTCTGAAATAAGTATTTTAGGTTGGGCAGCAAGAATTGAAGCCGATAATTTGCGGCTTTCTGTGATTTTTTGAATAATATTGCATCTGTTACCCTATGCAATATTTTGGGAAATCTTCTCTTACTTAATTAACAATTTTTTTCCGCGCTTAAACCAAATTTTAGAGCCTTGAACTGTTAAATATTTAAGACCTATCAGTTTAGCTATTTTTCGGAGCGAGTTACCCTTTTTTAATCTGATATAACCAATTCCCGTCATTCTATGTTTATACGTCGTCCTATAATAAAACTAGCTGAGAATTTGATTAAATTAATTATTAAAGTAATCGCAGTTGACAGGGCGCGCGAATACATCGAAATTTACTTCTGGTTAACAAATGCTCCCATGCCGTAAGCTTTTTAATCTGCCGTTTTAAATAAGCTTAGACTTAAAAATGTTTGCTATGATAATGTTGTTTGTTCTAGGTGATTAAATGTTTACCTCTTTAGATTTTTAATTGATTAGAATAGCAATTTGGCTATGCCAAATCTTAGAGAACCTTCACATTGGCCTTTCGAAATCCCGGACCTTTTTTCATTTTTATCCATTTTTTAATTTATGAAATATTTCTAATTTTTAAAAAGGTTTCGGTGTCATATTTTAACTCTCTTAGAGTAGTTAGGGAAGTTGTAGGGGATTTAACCTCAATTTTTTAAAATATTTTTTGGCAACCCCCTTAAGGGGTGGCAAAAAAGGGATAAGTATGTTCTAGAAAATTGTTTGCGAGGAAAAATGAGTCGAGGTTAGTCCTGCATTTGGCCTATGCACGTTCAACCTGTAATCTGTTGGGGGGAATTTTTAATAATTTTCGAAACTTTGTATGGCAACTCGCTTGGCCGTTGGCATATTTTATGAATATGTTTGGGAGTGGAAACTAATGGAGGTTGGTCGTATACTTTGATTCTCTAAGGCTTACTCTGAAAAAGTATTGGGCGTTTTTATATCAGTTTTGTAAATTTTGTATGGCCAACCGCTTAGGTGATAGAGATAGGGGGTAAGTATGATCTAGGCATATGCTTAGGACGGAAAATTAATTAGGGGTCTGTGATAAATTTTATTCCTTTAAGGGCGACTCCGGGAAGTTGTAGGGATTTCTACCCTTTTTTTCAAAATTTTACATGGCAATCATATAAGAGGCTGGAGACAGGGGGTAAATATGTTCCTCCATAAAAATGAGATAAAACTAATAAAGGTCGGCCTTACATTTAACCTTAGTTGGGAGCACCCTGGAAGCTGTGAGAGTGATTTTAACAAAATGAAAAAAAGTGTTTCACAAAAATGTTCAAGGGGAAAAAATAATGGGAGTTGGTCTAACATTGCACATTGTACGGGGCCTCTTCATACCAGTTGTAGTGGTTTTAATGTTCAAAACTTAGAGAAGTAAGCAGAGGTGTTCTTAGTTTTCTTGCAGTAAAATGCGAACCACTATACATTCTTGTAGAGAATTTTATTTAAAATCAAAAATTCAAAATGTTCTAAAATAGGTTTACATGAACGTAATAAGACTAATGTTTTTTTGCTTAAGCATACAACAAACATCAACAGAAAATCTAATTTATTTATTTAGTTTCGTTTTGCCTCATGTTAACAACCCACATAGGTTTCAAAAAGTTGTAAAATATTTATAGTTTTACTTTTGGCGCTACAAAAAAAAAATTATAATAAAACAAGCTGTTTAAGCAAGCTGGTGTGCAAAGCAACAGTATGGTTTAGATTGGTAATAAACGACAGTGGTTTTATGTAAAACATTTAATTCAAAAGGCTTTTAATATAAATATTTTTGTGTATTTGGGGGCGTGGCGTTGCCTACTTTTTGTCTTTAAAATTTCAAATTTAAATCTACTGACATTTGAATATTTAAAGTTTGCTCAAAATCGGTGAATTTTAACTACCCATATTCAATTTTAACCCTGCTACTACGTTAGGGTCTTTTGATGACCCAAATCGTATTTAACGTTACCGTATTTCTAACTGGTAGAATATATTTGAAAGTTCTTACTACTCAGTGCATCAATTGCTGAAATATATTGAATTCAATAAGTTTTATCACCATTTTACGCTTAGACAATTTTTTATTGCACGTGTTTACACATATCATGTTTGGGTCATTTTATGACCCCCTGTAATTTTTGTAAAACGAATAATAAATATATAATATAATATGTCTTTATTATATGTTTGTATAACGGACATATTATTTTTTTAGGAGTCTACTGGTCATACGGTGAAAGTGTTAACTCCCTGTGGGATGAGTTTCATGGACGTCCTTTTTTGAGAGCAATCATGTCCTTGGAACGATTTAGCAATATTTCTCGTGTACTAGCATTTGGCGACAGGCAAAGAAGAAGATTGGAACAAAGAGGGGATAAACTTGCTCCTATTCGCACATTTTATGAGCAATGGACTCAAAATTTGCAACTGCTTTACGTTCCAAGTGCTAATATAACGATTGACGAAAAGCTTATTCCGTTCCGAGGTAGATGTCCTTTCAAAGTATACATTCCAAATAAACCTGGGAAATATGGCATGAAAGCGTGGATAGCAGCGGATTCTGACACCGCGTTTTGCTTACAATTTCAAATATACTTGGGCAAAGTGGGAGAAATTGTTGAAAGGAACCACGGCGAACGGGTTGTTCTAGACTAAGTGTCTTCATACCGTGGACGAAATGGGATTACCGATAATTTTTTTACGAATCATAATTTTGCATTAGAACTGCTAAAGCAAAAAATTACTATTGTTGGCACAGTGAGGAAAAACAAACGTTTTTTGCCGGTTCATGCAACAACACGAGAATTGCGTAAGCTTCCAATACACTGAAGTAAATTTTTTTTTTATGAAAAAGAAACTGTTGTTTTGTATGTGCCTAAAAAATGAAGAATGGTTTATTTGCTTAGCACTCTTCACCATAATAGCAACATTTGGAAGATCATCCAAAAAAAATTCCGGAAACAATTGAATACTACAACTCTACAAAAGGCGGAGTCGACACATTGGAGCAAATGGTTCGTACATATTCCTGCAAAAGAAAAACCAATCGGTGGCCAGTTGCCCTGTTCTCTAATTTATTAGATATTTCTGCTCTCAACGCTTTCATAATATGGACCAAAATACATATATCCTGACTGGCAAAAAAATAAACTGCACAAAAGGCGCCTATTTTTAGAGCAACTTGGTGAAGTTTTAGCTAAAGAACATATGAAGAGGCGTAATCGGCTTCTTCGCGCAGAAGCCTTTGCATCATTGGTACGAAGAATTCGAGAAGAAGGCAAATGTATCAACATCTACGAATTCGCCTTCTCCAAAACGACAACGCGCTAGTGAACGGAAAAGGTGCAAATTTTGCCCGTCGAAAAAGGAAAAAAAAACCTTTACTGAATGCATAACTTGCAAAAAACCTGTTTGTCCGTCACACCGACACACAATCACTCTAACGACGACATATTGCATTGATCAGAAGCCCTAAAAATATTTTTTAAATGTACAAATTAAAGTTTTTTCAATAAAAAAAATTAGGGGTCAAAATATGACCCGAACATAACATGTGTAATTTTTTTCTAACATAGTAGCAGGGTTAATTATTGGGGGCATGGCCCCACCTACTATATCGCCTCAAGAGTTTAAGCTTTATATAGACGAATTAAGTTTAAAAAAATATGTGCAGTAGAAGGATTAGAATGAAGAGGTATTTTTTGAGGGCGTGGTAGCATAAAATTTATGGGATAAAAAATGTTTAATTTAGAAAGCGTTTACAAAAATTCATGAAATCGGTAAGGTAGAAGTACCTGTATTTAGGGTTTAATTTTTGTGGGCGTGTCGTCGATTAAATAGTAACCTAGAACATTTTGCAATAAATGCTTTAAATATCCGTATTAAGTTTCATATAAATTAATGCTATAGAAGTATTTACATTAAGAGCAAAATATTTGTGGGCGTGACATCGAATCAGTTTCTTGGCGTGACGAAAGAAACCCTGCATATGCGCACCAATTTAAAAAAATAAATGCAGTAAAATAGAAAGTTTAATTTTTGTGTGTGTGGTACCGCCCACTATTCTCCAACAAACCGCTGTCTATCGTGCACTATGTTCTTAAAAGCTTAAATGTTATTTGAGGCCTTTTTAAGCCTTCTAGCTTTACAGCACCACTGTCTCTGTTATCCTTGTTGTAAGTTTTGCTATTTATTTTGTGTAGTTATTACATCCATTATATTATGCGTTTGTGTAGACGGTTATGGTGCTCAAAAAGATAGTTTAAAACCTACCTTCAAGTGCGCCGATCGACTCTGAACTACTTTTTGAATTAATTTAAACATATCCTTATGTCCTTACGGCTTACTGTCCATGTGTTTTTGCTATTAAAGTACAGGTTGCATTTGTAAAGATCATTAAAGTAAATGTGATAAAATATTTTTTTTTTGAACTGGCAAGAAGCCTATTGTTTTTAGTAATGGTCGGTACATTATTTCGTAAATCCCCAACACAAATGTTGACCCGAAATAAGCACTTTAACAATGTTTATCTTTATGCCACCAACAAATACAAATTATAAAAATTGTTTGCCAATTTTTCAAATAACGAAAATAAAAATGAGATGTAGGGTGTATTATGGATGAGCTTGACCGACTATATTTTCTTATTTTTTATTTCTTTTCCTACCATTGTGTTAAGGTGATAAATTTTATATCTATCTCTTGTTAGAATTTTGGCGAAATTTATGTTTTTGAAAAATGTTTTGTTGTGCTAAAAGTCAATGAAGTGCAACAAATTGCCTAAGAGAAACACAAATATGATATTTTTATCTTTATTCCACCAAATATAAACAACTGGTGTCCTTTAAACATTCAATCCCCTTAACTACTGGCTCACCATAATATTGCCATTTCCTTGTTGTTTGATTTCTTTATCTAGGCTAAGCTGATTACACAAGACTTCAAAGATTTATTTGTTTATGAGCATTTGGGTGGGGGCTTTTAAGGTTATTAGTTCAGCAAGGGTAAATTTTGCACTTAATTTTTTTCTTCTGCTCCGCATTGTAGTTTAATTTTTCAAAAGGTGATTTTTAACGCTTTCATACCTTGATTGCCACACTTTTGCAAAAAGAAAGAAACTTTCATTTTCTTTATAGATTTATTGTATTGTTTAAGTATTTAATTTAGAAGGCGTAATAAATTGTAATTAGTTCCTTTATCTATATTCTTATAATACATAAGCGGGTTGGAATTGAGGAATAAATGCGGTTTATGTGTTTAAATTTATTTCTTGCTTTTATTTATAGCTGTAATTAGTTAAGGTTGATGGTTTAATTATGTTTAACACAAGGGGTTTTAACGAGATTAAAAAGAAAGAAACATTTTTTGCTAAGAATAGCAGATGTAAGATTTATTTCAAAAAGGGTAAGAAATAAGAAATTAAACTTAAATATTAGGGCAGTTCCATATCAAAAAATATTACTTCTTTTAAAACAAGCAGTTTATGTTTGTAAAGGGTTGGTATTTATCAACATTAAAAACATTTTAATATTTTAATTTTTATAATTTGAATAACAATTGCAAATTTATGGAAACGAAGAAGCTGTCATATTGCCTGAAAAGCTTTATGTTTAGTAAGATTTAATTCAAATGTTTTAAAAATGTATTTAATATTCACTCAGAGTTTCTTTGAATAATTTTTAACCATAAAAAAATATTTTGAATCTTTGAATGACTGAAATCGACTTAAAATAATTTTGGTTGAAAAAGATTTTAAAACTGAGAAAACAAATCAGATGTCCTTTTTGAAAAAACATGTATTCGGAAGGATTTATGAGAGAAGTTTAAAGACCGTATGTTGACGGTTACAATTTTCTTGGCAGAAAATTTGGATGTGCCACGCCCTCAAAAATAAACAATTTTTTTATTTTTAATTTATCCATATTTTTATATTTGGTATTCATATCTAAAGTTTCTTTCGTCAAAATTTAAAAAAAAAGTGGAAATACGCCCAGAAAAGTTAAGCGCTTAACAAAAGGACTCCTGCGTCATTGATTTTTAAGGGAATTTGTTAACCTTGCGAAGACTGCTAATAGAACGGGGCTTAAGACAAAAAATAATAATAATAATGAAATATTTCACTGTTCAGACACTTTAGATTGACTGATTTTTATGAGATATTTTACACATCTCGAAAGCCTCTGATATCTGAATTTTAGCGACGAGAAATGAGCGGTTTCCCGTTCACAAAATTTAAAGATTCAATACGGGTTTTATACTGTACACATTTTTGGGAAACTTTGTATATTTTTTTAAAAATTCTAACGTTAAAATCTCAAAATGAAAAATAGTTAGACGCGAAATTTTGAAAGCCAAAAAACCCCGGGTTGGCTGAAAACGTGAGGGGTGGAAACTGTAGATGTAGTAATATATTAACAGTGTAGTTATCTATTTTATTATTAACAGTGTACCTGTCATTACTGCTTACTTCTTTAAGTGTATTTTATTTTCAGAAATAAAGCTTCTTTTTATTTGTTATAGAATGTTCTTGATAACTACATTTGTCTCTTTCATGTATATTCAGTAGATATTACGAGAAAGTTGCAAGTGTAAAAAGTTTGAGTTTGTAAGATTTATTCTTTGAAATCATAAGACATTAATAAAGTTACCACCATACGAAGAAGACGTGCCTTTTTTTTTAAGCGACTATATAGATGTAGAGCAAAAGTTAAGCAATTAAGAGTACTCCCACGTGGCGACTTTTAAACAATTAAAATACAACAGTTGCATTTATAAGCTCAAAATATAATATGAATAACTTCAATACCAGCAGTTTTGATAAGGGCGTAAAGGGAAAGGTTTGAAGCGAGGGCTGTATCACTCGCATGCAATCAAAAAACATTTGATTTAAGGGACTCATTTGATAAAAAAAAGGGTAGCCAGGGGGTACGACAATTTCCATGACATAAGAATGTTTATAAGCAGTAGAGTCTGGTCCAGCAGACTGGGCTGGGTGAAGGTAGCATATTTTTTTTTTAACTTGTAAGCAAAACTATTAAAAAAATATTCATTCCTTTATTGTTCCTATTCCTACATTGTCCGAAAATAATAATATAATTTTTTTTGGGTGTTTAGAGCACCGACAAATATTAACTTGATGACCTTCTGAAGACGGTCTTAGGTGCTTAAGTGTTAAATCAAAGCACATTAAGTTAGGGACTTAACAATTTTGCTAACAAGAAAATAAATAAATTAAAATTAAATCGGTCGCCTAAGCCACTTTCATCCTTGTTGGACTATTTGTGGTTAAGTCAGGCCTTATTATTAATATTTTCACTTACACGGATTAGATCAGTATGTGTTGTTGTTTTCAAAGGTATTTTGAGTTTGTAAATCTACCGAAGGCTCTTTAAATCCAACGAATTTAAGCAAAACAATTTGCAATCGAATAATTTCTATATAAAATAGATACAAAACATAAATCTCTCTAAAAAAAAAAATCACTTTTCAAAACATTTTAATGGTTTGTTTGTTTATGCGTGTTTATAACATGTATTTATATGTTTGTGTGCGTAATTCAAATCCTATTTTGAATTGAAATAAATATTTATTTATTTGTTCCCTCTTTAACTCTAACTCTTTTATTTGCTTTTTATTGAAATATAAAATCCCATTAACAGATTCAAAATGGCAACATAACGGCTGTTGGTAACGATTGCTTGTTCACGTGATGGGGCAAATGTGCGAATGTGTTTAAGTTGTATGTTTTAATAGAATGTATGTATGTGTTTATTTAATACATGTGTATAGAATATAAAGGCTTAAACAAACTGGATGTTTAACATTTTAAATATTTAAACAAAATTTTTTTATTTCTATTTATTATTTATTAAAAGGTGGTTTGTGTAAAGAGTAAAGCAATTGAAATCATTCGAAATATATGGGCATATCCATAACTAAAATATTTATTTTGCACAGATCCGGTAATTAAATTTTTTTAGTTTATATTTTTTAATTACTTGATTTTAATATGCAGTAAAAAAAATATTAATCGGGGGAGGAACAAAATAACCCAAGTTCGACTGCTTGCAGAAAAAATAAGAAATTTTTGGAATGAAACGGAAATTTTCTAATTTTTTTTTTAATTAAAATAAATATTGGCGTGTAGCTGTTTAGTAAGGGAACATATGTATATATGTAATTAAACTTTGATTGATGTATTTAATTTCCTTTAAATTTATTGTAAAACTGCAAAATATTTTACTAAAAGAAAAGTAGGAAAATAAGTTAAAATTTTTATGAGTGTCAAAAATTAATGTGACTTTCCTATTTTCAATAAAACGTTATGTCTAAGAAATTATTTTTAGTCGTTTAATTATAAAAATTATTAAACTGGTATAAAGCATAAGGCAATACAACAACAAGAATTTTGTCTGGTAACTTTTTTAAGGTTACAGCCAAGGCTCATTCAACCAGGTTATATTAAGAACCCAGCTGATTAAAATCAATTTGACATTTATACGAAATAAAAATTAATTTTATATGGAATTTTTAATTTTTCTGACATTCTACCGTTCAAACACAAAAAGGAAATGCAGAGGGCGAATTTTTTCAATTCGCCTTGAGTTTACCTTGTTGAATGTGCCTTGGTTACAGCTAAATAGCTAAATAGTTTGAAAATAGAATACGTTATATTTTTAACTGAGATTGGACAAAAATCAGGGCACACTAGGCAAGGTAGTATCAAGGCGAATTCAAAAAAATTCGCCCTCTGCATTTCCTTTTTGTGTGTGTTGAACGGCGGCATATCAGAAAAATTCATACAAATTTGAACATTTGTTAAGTGAAAATGCAAATTTATTTCAATCAACAATCAACATTTTAACAAATAAAAACAGACATGTTATTACACTATAAAAATGGCTTGTGAAACTCAGATGATAGCTCAGGTACTAAGTGTAAATGTAGCTTAAAGCTTTTGGACTCTATTTTTTTCAATTACAATTCAAAATTTAACAACTATTTATTTTACTAATAATTAAAAGAGAAGCAAATAGTTCTTGTAAATAAATTATGTCATTGGTTAAAATTTTTAAAAATGTCCATATGGTATAAAGATTCTAAAATTATTTGCTTTTAAAGAGGACTATGTTTTACTGAATACATATTGATTTCTGTATTTCTTTTGAGTAACAAAGGGCCGGCTTAGGTAATGAAAATTGCACTAAATAGCCTTCAATTTTTATTTACGTCTTTGAAATTATTTCCAAGCCAAAAGATCTAATCAAATCCAGATAGAATGAAGCAGGTCAAATCGAGGCAATTTCTACAAACCCGCCTTTGACATTTAATTTTTCTAATGATTTGGCTACTGTTGCCATCACTTTATCGGTTTTTACTTAGATATTTCCTTTTTCCGAGCGCAGGATTATATGGGCCAAATGCGGAAATAAAAGGAAAATGAGGAGCACTATTACTACTTTTATGGGCACGTGCTGCTGACGAACTTTACAAAAATTTACGCGGATAATGCTTACGTCAATGTCAGATGGGTGTTATAAGCTATGTGTTGAAAGTAACAATGCCTTAGATAAGCCAGTGAGCGATGAAACTTAGGCTGAGTGTAAGCTTCGAGACTAAGATTTGTTTCATTGTCACATCGACAGATTAGATAATACAAATCTGATATTGAAAAAAAGACAAAGCACCTTGACGTAAAACTGTAGAAAAAGATATTGTGGATGCTCTAATTGGAAGACTGAGCAGTGGGTCTTACGTTTATACGCTTTAAAGTGAACTCCTTAGAATCTTATTTTTTCAAAAGCCTGGACAAAATATATAAAAATGGTAAAACTAGTCTTCTGACGTTTACGAAGTGAGTGTAGTATGTTAGAATCGAATTAGCGAGTTAACGTCTGGTCACATTAGAGGGGGACGTAATCCTACCTGCAAACTTTGACTTTTTCAGTAGCATTTAACTTTGCTTCCCAAAAGCACTTAAGGGGTTGAACACCACTATAGATATAAAGTGTACCAATTTTTTTTTCTCCAAATCATGGTTGCATAAAATTATTATTTTTATTTTTTGTCAAACAAAGAGATTTTTAAGTTAACAAATTAGGACATACTCACATTTATAGAGATAGGTTAGGTTAGGTTAGATAGAACAGGCAGCCGTTGAAGGAAAGGATACAGCTCACTTGGGTCCGCTTAATTCGGTCCCTTTGTGTTACCTGGAGAGGCAGATAGAATTGGTTGAGATGGAAGGAAAGAAAAAATTTAGAAAAGGATAAGAAAGAAGCAAACTTACCAGGGTCTCTGGTGGGAATCCACAACCCCCAGACTGGTAGACTCGTGCACTTACCACTGATCTACCCACATTTATACATAAGTATACCGGCAGTTTTAAACTTGCAGGTGTCATTTAAAAAAAAATCATTTCAAATATTAAAAAAATTGTTTATATGTATTAGCATATGTATACTTTAAAAACCAAATTTCATTTATTTTTATTTATTTGATAACTTTACAATAATAAATTATTATAAAGTTCTAAAGTAAGTTGAACGCTAGCTACTTAGGTCATCAGTTTCTGGTTTACACAAAAGGAAAATTTCCAAATTAATTAAGCTCAATGATACTAGTTGACGTTTATTTTAAAAATTATTTATTAAGTTATAAAATAAATATACTTATGAAAAAGAGTAAAATATTTAAAGCATTTTTATGCTTTTAAAAAATTTTAAAACAATATTTTTAAAAATATTTTTCTCATATTTTTTATTTTCAGGACACATTTCATCCATTTTTTTTACTACTGACAATGTAATGTAATGGCTAAATATATATTTCGTGTTAGCATGCGTTTAAAAATCCACTAATATTATCGAAAATACAAAATTAATTCCTAATTAAATTAACCACACAAATCACTACAATAGCCATAGCAATAGCAACAACACAAACCATACTTGTTATGACACAAATAAAACACAATACAATGAGACGGCAAATAAACAAACAATTAAACAAATTTCTGATAAATCTACCGCAAAATTTTGCCCAACAACAAAAACAAAACAAAGGAAAAAAGAAAACAATAAAACGGGAAAAATTTTGTTGTCAAATATTTTTGTTTTTGTGATTTGGCCTATAGATGACTGACAAAAAAGGCAACTTGAGAAACAAAAACAACAAAAGATAACAATATAAAATAACAACAACACCATCAAGTTCCAGGCAACAATGCAAAAACATTCCGAACAAAAGGTATTTTATGGTTTTCCATAGAAAACAATTACTTCGTGGGAAGAGGAAACTGGTATGACATTTTTATATTTTTTATACTGGTGGGAGGATTTTATCAATTCTTTTGCTGAAAAAACTCAAGTTTTCGTATTGACTGAAAAATTAAGGATAGTAGCGTAAATCAATTCAGCTTTAATTTATGTTAAATTTTTTGTAATTCGTTGTGAAATTTTGCGAGGATTAAATTTAGCTGCTTAAAATTTTGAGTTTGCACTTGAATTAAAATTAAAAATTAAAAAATAGGAAGGTTAGCAAAACAAAAGAAATTTAATTTTTTTTGAATTTCCGCCATTGCTTACATTCTCCTCTCGGCTGCCTTCGCTTGGTTTAGTTAAAAAGGAAAAGCAGGTAACTCTATGCTCGTAATGCTGTCCAGTTCTCTAACTTTTTTAAAATTTATAAATATAAGTTAGATTAGCCAGTTGAACTGCCAACTTTTTTTATTTGCAGATATATTGCGCTGAAAATGTTTTAAAGTTACAAAATGCTTATGTAGAAAAAGAAGCTAGTAAAACATATACTACATAAAAAATGCAAGTTTGTAAAATAAGGAAACTATTACTTTTTATTAAAAAAAAACTTGCTTAAAATGTTTTGTACGGATTAGTCCATTACTGGTTGAGGTCTTTGTTAGAAAATGATATTAAGCATGTCATGTAAACTGTGGTGTGGTACAAAATAAAATTTGTGTTGCAGGAAATAATATTATTCCCTTTGCTTACCTTGTAAGTTAGGGTTTTTTTAAACGAAAATGTTTTTCAAAGTGTTTTCCAGTAACCTGTTTGTTTCATTCATAACTATAAATGTTATTATCAGCGCCCTTAGAGAAATGTAATTTTTCTGTAGTAGCGACCTCATTACCTCGTAACCTATGAAATAATGAGAGCCTGTTACACAATTTCAAAAAGATTTTATGGCAATGTATCCTGAAAGTCCATAAACTTTTAAAAATTTTTGATTTTATTTACATATGTTCACACAAAAACTAACCCAGTAATTTTTACTTAAATCAAGCCATATCTATGTTAAAAGTTCGGTGAATACGGATTTGCTTAAACCAATTACAGATCTTCTTAAACCAAGATTGATTTTTTAAGTACCAATTTCTGACATTTAAGGATTGACTAAAGTTTAAACCCTCTTCTACCAAGCTGAGAAATATTGATGTAAGCGCAAAGGGGTTTATTCCAAAAACAAAAACATGGTACGTTGTTAGGCTAGTATTTGAACCTGGGACCAGCTCGCTACCATCTAGTCTATTAAGACGCTTTGTTTTTGTATGCTAAAATTTATTAAAAAAGAAACAAGTTTTTCCTACTTAATTGAAGTTATCCAAAAAGACATAACTTTTTAGCTTACTCATTTTAATTTTTTAGTATTTGTCATAAAAATCAATATAATATTTTAAAGTTAACTTCTTTTTGGATGCAAATATTTAGGTTTTAAATATTTTGTTGCTGTTAGAAAATATTTTCCATAATTTTTTTTTTTTTTGGTTTTCTTGTGTGGAGTTAACGTTGGCCATCGCATAAACAATTTGATAGTTTAAATTAATTTTTAAAAATTTTTCGCTTCCGCAAAAAAATTACACCATCACTAGAAGAAATCTACAAAAATCCAATGAACCATCGTGTCAGTACAATCGATGCTTCATCCAAAAAAAACCAATGTATTTCAGTATAGACATTTTCAATCAGTATATCCTATAAAAAGTTAGTACATGTACTAAAAAAATCAGTAGAAATGGTCACTCTTAATATGAATATAACTTATAAATAGTTATTTTGTGTGCCTTAACACATTTAGTAGAAATTCGGTTGACTTTTTTTATTCAATATTTAAAAATCCATTAATACGTTTTGACAATCGTCAAAAACTGCGGCTTTCTTTTACAAAAATTTTTGAAAAAGGCGTATTTGTTAATCATTCATTTGCAGACATTAATTTCCGCTGACTACGTAATTGGTTGTTTGTAAGCAAACACAATTATAACAACTAAAAAGCCAGACGAGACAAATGATTATAAAGGAAATGAAGAAGGATGGTAAACCAATTGACAAATAATTGTCTGTCAACACAGAAAAAAATAAAAATCATTTTCAACTGAAAATTTGTTAATTGGATTACGAAAATATTTGGATTAAAAACTAAAAAACATGCATACTCAATCAAAGAATTTTTATAAAAAATTTAAAAATGTTTCAATTAAAAAAAAGCTACTATATAATTTAACTAAAAAAACTCTAAGCAATCTAAAATTAAATACAAATAAATTTAAGTATGAGTTACATTATTAAATAGATATATATTTAAAAAAAATAATTTTTTAATATATTTACTAATTGATAAATGTACTTATTCATTTAAAAAATTTTAAATACTACATATTTTAGTATACAAATCCAAGCAACGTCCTCAGCAATGCATACACTCTATCTTCTCGACCAGCAATGCATTAAATTTTTCAAAGTGTTAAACTTTTTTTCTTACATACGTCCATATTCGAAGATTCAACTCAAGTCAACTAATTTCACCTCATCAAGCAAAGCAAAAAGCAGAAAATAAAAAAAAGATAAATCCAAACGGACAAAATGTTTATGCAACGTTTGAAAATAAGAATTAATGATGGTATTAATTCTTTGAAACAATCCAATGTTTGTTTGTAACAATTAAATTTTTAATTAAAAATAAGAAATTTTTTAATTAAGGAGTTAATCAAAAAAAAAAACTTGGGGAATATTTTTTTCCTTGAAGTTTAAATTTTTATTCCTACACCACATGCGTGATAGGGGTATTATGCGTTTGTACAGATATTTGTCTCTCCGTCCGTAGACATAGCTTACCACGCATTAATACATATTTTCTTATTAAAAGAAAAGAAAGTTTATAGGTAATATCTTGCTACAATTTTGGCAAAAGTTAGTGTAAGTTATGATATTTTTTATGAAAGTGCGTTTCTGTTTTCGATTACATTAAATCGCAAAATACAGGGGGTCTGGTGGCAAATTTATGTTTTAAAATTTTAATAAAAAACGTAATGATTGACACAAAGTTTAATAAAGAGCATTGCACGATAGAATAAATATGCGGATTTTTTTTAAGAATGTGTTCTCAAAATATCTTTCGTTGAAATGAATCCGCTGTTCAAAACGGAGCTTTGTATTCTGCGCCAAATGCTGCAGTAAACTAAGTTCAATTGAGCTGATTTCTTGAAGAATATTTTTCTTTAAAGCATTGAAAGATTGAAGATTTTCATTATAAACCCTGTCTTTAAGGTAGCCCAATAAAAAAAGTCATTAGAAGCTAGACGGGCTTCGGTGGCCATGGTATGTCGCCGAAGCGACTAATCAGTTTTTGGGGTATTTTTCCCCGAAGAAAATTCATTGAAACTCTAGCTGTGTGTGCAGTGACCCCATTCTGTTGGCCCCATTTGTGCGTAGTGAACGACGGCTGAACTAACAGAATTAGCAAAGTTCCGTTATCATGCGTTAATAATTTTCACTGTTGATATTTGTCGCCTGACCTCGAGAGTTTTCGAAAAAAATGGCCCAATTACCTTATGAGTGGATTAGAAACATTAAACTGTTACCCTGGGGTAAAGCAATGGGTTTTGATGTTTCAATCGAGGGTTATGGGCTCCTGGAAACCAGTAAGAGAAATTTTGCTTGTTGACGTGGCCGTTTTAGTGAAAATGAGCCTCGTGGCTTTACAAAATCGGATATACAGTGGGAAAACGTCCCAGCATCATTTCGCAAAAATTTTTGAGTAAATTAAAGTAACATTTTTTCAGCTCTTGAGCGATTTAAATTTTTAAAAGATTAAATTTCGGGCCCTTTTTAAATATTTCCTAAATAATTGCTCTTGGAAATCCCAAAGAGGTTGCTCTTTTCAAACAGTTCAAAGTTTTTGGGAGTCCTTCGGGAGTCCAGCTGAGCCCTGGCCGTGGGACTTTCATAGCCAGGGCAGTTGCACGGAATCTCCGTAGCACCCAAGAACAATTTAAATTTACAATCGAGCCATCACGTATTTGCCGAATTTAGAACTTTAAACAAAATTGTTGACGAGCAATTTTGTAAGAACTTTTATTCTTAAAAAATGTCTGCTGAGCCAACACGGGATGATTACTCGACCTCTGCGACATCGTAACGTACAAATACGCCCAATCGCTAGTTCTAACGGCGTCACCCTCCCTTCGCACTATTCATTACTTTTTGAAATAATCGTTTTTAAAAATACAAGTGTGTCCCCATACACGCTGTATAATTCTAAATTTCTTTGTGTTTGAAATCAGTTTCAATTTATCACCCTAAATTTTGTTAAAAAAAACTTAGTCTAATGTATCCACAGTTTGCAAATAAAAAACTTAATTGCTAGGTTTGTCAAATGAGTAGAAGCTAAATTAAAATGTTATAGCTCAAAACTATGTTGCGATTTTTTTTGTGTGTGCTATTACTATTGTTTTGTTAACTTTGGGTTTATACCTTTTTCGTGGTAATGTAAGGGAGTTAAACTCTTATAAAGTGAAAGCTGAAGCACGAACCCTTAATAGACATTATAAATTATTAACTATTTCAAATTGTACAAAAGGTACGGTTACGTTTACGGTCACGGTTACGGTTTGATATGTCATATAGCTAATGGTGTTGCAAACCCTTTTTTCTTAACATGAGAATCTGATTAAACAGACTGCTTTGTAGATAGATATGTAAGTATGTAATTTGGGAGTTTTTACGCTCTGAAGAGAAAAACCTTGTTTTATAATAGTACTTCTGTCTTTCTTCAGCTTAAAATAAATATGTTTATTTCCAGTGTCATTTAAATCTCCTTGAAAACCTGCATTGAGATCAAACTTAAAGGTTAAGTGCGTGTTATAATCATTTCTTAGTAGCGTGCGGTGAAGAAGAAAGAATAGAACAGAAAAAGAAGGTTTGCTAAACACTTTATATGTCCCATAAAAATTTTACTAAGGCCTTTGATTGGCAAAGACATAAGAAAAATTAATTAATTTAAAAACCTTAAGCGAAGTAATTAAAAAGAAAGAAAGGATAGTTTAGTGTAAGCGCCAACGTCGCAAAGTAAATCGGAGCCGTACAACAAGCCAAATAAGTTTAAATAATAGGGCAAATTTAAGAGGTAAGGGTTGAATTAATTTAGCGATAACTTTAAGTGTTAACTTAATATTTGCGATTTATTAGGTGAACCTATTCCCTTCATTGGGGAGCGTTGCCTAGACACAAATATCACATTTGGGGCAAAGTTCCTGCTTGTATGGTGTTCTATACACCGGCAGCACATTTCACCATAACCTCATTTTTGCGAACACGCACGCAGTAAAATTTCAAACACGCCTACATTCAACAAATTTTAATTCCCGAACCCTTCGATGTGTCCCGAGGTTTAAGGAAAAAGAACCAGCAAATTTAATTTCAATCAAAATTCAACCAAAATACAAAGTAGCAACTATGTACACTTATTAAACATAATTAAAGGCATTTGAGGTTAAATCTTTGAAAGTTCTGGTTACTGCACTAATTAACACCTATTTTGTTAATTAATTAAAATCTTATTAATATTAAAAATTCAATATTTTGTATTATTTGTAAAAAAGTACTTATTATTATTATTATAAGTGATTTTTTTTTAATTGTTAAAACTCAGTTTAATTACATAAACTGCTACTAACCATTTTGCTGCGGTTATTTAATGTGAACAAAAATTATGGAATTAATTAAAAGAATTACTAGCATTACCTACAGCATCATTTAAAATGTTATTAGTATATATTAGTTTATTATAGTATTATTTGAATTTACTTAATTTTTTTCTTTTTTTTTTTACTATCTGAATTTCTTTGGGTGTAAAAGATCTATTTTTATCACTCGTATTTTTTTTTATTTATTCTAAATAATTTACTAACATACATATAAGTATATATACGTATCAATGAATTAATAGTCATTCATAAAAGGAACAGAAATCGACAAAAACAACAACTCTCATTGACTGCTGGGCCCATCATCATGTAGAGGAACACTTCAAGAAAGGAAACGAAGTTAATGTAAGTGATGTTGATTCTCTTAAAAAAATTACTTTTAATTATCTCTCATTATTTTATTATTATTATCATTATTGCTGGTCCGATTCATAGTTTATTCCCAGTTACTGAGTTTGAGTTATTTTTCATTTATCATATAATAGTTAGTATGTACAAAAGTCTCAATGATTAACCTTCTAATGTTGTTGTTGTGGTACCATATTCTCTTAAATTTAATAAATATTTGCTAATTTGAAAGTAAATAATGGTTTTGTAAAATATTTAATATGGGAGGGATAACTTTGGGAGATATGCTGGTATAAGTAAAATATTGTGTCTGCTATAGGGACAGATATCAATTACAGGGTATTAGATCTGTCATAGGAGTTGTTTATTCGGGAGGGAACAAAGTACCCTATATGGCATACCAACTTGCCATTGACTCGTTTGTTATTAATTTTTTTTATGAATTTCTTCTTAATTATATATACATATACTCTTCGGGTATAAGAGTATACTATGTGTTGCGCAGGAGAAGAACGGGTTAAGAACCAACTATAGATGCAATAGAGCTAGCGGGTTAACCTTTCAATGCCCCTTAACCATGATATTTTTTCCCCGGCCTAAACTTTTTCGGAACGCAAAATTTTTAATTATTCGAAACAAAGCCTTGCGTAACATATATGGCGCCCAACGTAAAGGCCGTGTATGGCCAACTCAGAAGTACAAACCTCACACCAAATTAAAATCTTCATGGTGATATAAGAAAACAGGTTATTCAAACGATGTTTCAGATTGATATAAATAAAAAGTGAAATTTTCCGTAAATTCACAAGCAGTAATTTAATTTGCTTCTGCAAGTCGCAGCTTCTTACAGAGATTAAGATCCTTGAACCTGTTCGCGGCGTTAGCAAGGAAGTATTGTAATTTTATTTATTCAATAAAATTTTTATCTGTGTTATAAAGTCCAAGTTAAAAATTATTTATATTTTTTTTCCATCGTACTGCGTATAATATAGATAAAGACAATGTGATGAGCGCTTTAACCAAGACCATTAAAACTATATAAAAATTAGTTTATGCTGTAGATTATAGCTTTCGTTACAAATTGTAATATTTTTCGAAGAGGAGACCCTAATTTTATATAATCACAGGAAGTTAGGCCGCACTTTTCAGAAAATAGAATGCAGACATAAGTATTTGATATTCGGTTGTCCTTCCCAATTATAATATGAAATTTAACGTACATTGATTGTTGTAGAAAGACTTTAAATTTTCATAAAAATATATACATCCTTGTGGTAAACAAGTTTATGAAATTGAAATTTAAAAAAAAAAAAAAAAAAAAACATAGTTTCTAAATTTTTTTTGATAATAGTTATATAACCTAATTTTAGTAATTTTTGTTTTGTATCGTAAATTTTTTTTAATTGAAACCCTTTTCACCCCTAACGTCAGGTTTATTTTTACAAATATAAAAGATGAATACTAGAAGTAATACTCATGGAGCAATTCCAAAGAGTTCCTCTGCTTCCCTGAATAACATACCAATAGAACTTGTTGACCCTTTACCTAATCCTAGGCAAAGAGTTGTTCATTCTCCCGCAGATAAAACAGAGACACAAAAGTGGAAGTCTGCTAAGAAACCCCCTAAAGCTGCAACTACTATTCATGATGCTGGTTGCTTACTTCTTCCAACGTCTGACTCACTAAGTACAGAACAATTTCAAGGAACTCAGGGCTCGAATGTTCTTCCGACTTTGCCTCACTTTCACGATGTGGAAATTTTAGGGAACCAAGAATTATCGGCACAAGCTCAAGCGTTTGTTCCACAAAGTGTAATAGGGTTAGCTTCTGGTCAAAGCCCTGGGGCCAAAGACCAAATTTTACCTGAAAACCAAACTGTTCATGCGCCTTTGGTTGCAGAGAACAACAATATAAACTTAAATACGAGCACTCCGCTAGAGCAAATTATTGCTATAATGGAAGAGTCAATGAGGAATACTCGGGAGGAGTTTAAGAGGGAGCTTGAAGTTATAAGAGGCAGCATATCTCAAATAGGCATTACTTCACAGTCCAATATATTGAAGTCACAAGAGATAAACCGTAACTATTCAAGTTCTGACCCATCGGGTTCAAATGGCCATAGGACATACGACAACCAGAACAGTTTATTCCGGAATGCGGACAACAACGTAAAGTTGGAAAAATGGAGAATATCCTATGACGGTTTAGGTTCAGTTTCTGACTTTCTTTTTAAAGTAGAAAACACTTTGTTCTAGGTCAAAGTGCACTGACGAACATTTGTTGTCAAATTTTCACGTCCTCCTTGAGGGAAAAGCAGAGAACTGGTATTGGCTTTTCACCAAGCAGAACCGCAATGTCACATATCCAATGTTACGCCACGCACTCACTAAAGAGTTCGGGCACTTAGAAAACGACCACGATATTCTACTGAAAATGTCCTTACGCAAACAGCAGTTTAAAGAGTCATACGATGACTTCCATTCTGCGATCGTATCAATGAATATTAGACTTCAAAGCCCCCTACCAGATATGACGCTAATAGATATACTTAAGAAAAACTTGAATTCTAGTTTGCGTTTTTTGCTGTTTAATGCGGATTCAAGAGATATTAACCAGTTTCGGGATACCGCGAGAAAAGCTGAGAGGGTTATAAGGGATACGAAATTTCAGAATCCAGCAGGGCCATCTCGCCACGTAAATGAAATAGAGATTCCGTTATTGCCAGAATCAGATGAATCAGATATATCAGACCCACAAATCGAGGCAGTTACATATTCACGAACAAGGTCCAAATATGACTATTCCAAGATCCAGTGCTGGAATTGTTTTTCATATGGGCACTCCTACATTTATTGCTCAGAAGAAATTAAGCAACCTTTCTGTTTCAAATGTGGTCACAAGGGCGTACTCACACCAAATTGCCCAAAAAGTCATAATCAGGGAAACAGCAAATCGGGCGAACTGGCCACCGGGGGACACTCGTCCATTTCCCAAGACCCCGAGTGCAAATTAAGTTCAATTTGTAATATTAAGTATAATAATGAAAACAAAACATATAATTTAAAATCTTCCAACTTTTTTTCCGAAACCCACAAAGATTTACCAACTTTGTGTTTCATATGAGATCGTAGATAAAGGGCCCAGTCATAAAATAAATAAATGTAGACTTAGATACAGGAAAAGAAAGCGTTTCAGGAAATTACTAGAATCAACTATTATTCATGGTACGGATGACAGACCCTTTGCTAAGGTTTAATAACGAGTTTATTATCGGATTACTAGATTCAGGGGCTAACGTGTCAGTACTGGGAAAATGTTGCATAGAGTTCTTAGAGAAAATAGGGGTACCCTATAAACCTATAAATTCATCCATTAGAACGGCTAACAATGCCAAGCAAAATGTCATTGGCTTTTGCACCTTGCCTATAATTTTCAAAGGTGTTACAAAAAATATAGATTTTTATTTGGTCCCATCTTTAGGGCAAGATGCGTATTTCGGTATAAATTTTTGGCAAGAATTTGCTTTAGCACCTGAAATTGTTCCTTGTACTGCAACAAATATTTCTGAGTTATCTTGCAGTAGTGCCAATAAGACAGACAATTTTCATGATCTTTCTCCAGAGGAGACTTTAACCTTCGAGAAAACAATTTTATTATTCCCATCTTATGAGAAACTCGGATTAGGCTGCACAGTTATTTTAGAGCATCATATTGACACGGGCGATGCCACCCCAATTAAGTGTAGACACTACCCATTATCTCCGCCAAGACAAGAGGAGGCTTATGCGGAAATTGACAGACTACTGGGCATGGGGGTGATCGAAGAGTCAAACTCGCCTTGGTGTTCTCCTGCTATATTGGTTAGAAAGCCAGGAAAAATAAGGCTCTGTATAGATTGTAGGAAGCTAAATGCTGTTACCAGGAAAGATTCATATCCGCTGCCACACATAAACGGATTGTTAAGTAGGCTAAAGGACACATTTTTTATTAGCGGCATTGATCTTAAGGATGCTTTTCTACAAATTAAACTTACAGAATCGCCGAGGGAGAAAACAGCCTTTGCGATTCCGGGAAAACCGCTTTACCACTACAAGTATATGCCTTTCGGACTCTGTAATGGGCCACAGACCATGAGCCGTCTCATGGACAAAGTTATTCCCTCTCGTCTTAGGGAGAATGTTTTTATATATCTCGACGATTTACTTGTATGTAGCCCAGATTTTGAGTCCCACATGAAAGTCCTGTCTGAAGTCGCGTCTTGTTTGAGGGCAGCTAAGCTGACGATAAATGTTGGTAAAAGCAAATTTTGCCAGAGGGAAATCCGATATTTAGGCTATATAGTTGGCAATGGCTGCTTGAAGGTTGACCCCGAAAAAGTGCAGTCAATAGTAGATTTTCCTTTGCCAAAAACTCCAAAGCAGCTAAGAAGATTTATTGGGATGGCAAACTGGTACAGATCCTTCATAAATAACTTTTCGGGTCTTGCTGGACCGTTAACGGACTGCCTGAAAAAATCGCAGAGACCATTCCAATTGCCAGATGTTGCCATGTCCTCCTTGGTAGAACTGAAATCAGCTTTGTCCTGCGCACCCGTATTAGCTCAGCCGAATTTTCATAGAGAGTTTATCATACAGTGTGATGCTTCGAAAGTTGGAGTAGGCGGAGTTTTATTTCAATACGACGACTATGGTAAAGAACATCCGATTGCCTACGTATCTCAAAAGATAAACAAATCCCAATCCAATTATACTGTCGCGGAACTAGAATGTCTGGCAGCAATTTTGTGTGTTAAGAGGTTTCGTCCCCATATTGATGGCGTTCCTTTTCGTATAATAACAGATCATTCCTCCTTAAGGTGGCTCATGTCGCAAAAGGATTTGAGCGGCAGACTAGCCCGCTGGAGCATTGAATTACAGCGGTATGATTTTGTTGTTGAACATCGAAAAGGCTCTCTAAATGTGGTACCAGATTGTCTGTCCAGAATGGATAATTGCGAGCTGGAACTACCTGGTAATGCTTTTGAAGTTGATCTTTTGTCTCCTGAATTTGAAAGCCCAGCCTATAGGAAGCTTAGGGAAAATATAATTGAAAATAAATGTGCTTTGCCCGATCTTAAGATTTCTGGTAGCCACATTCTGAAGCGGGTAAAGTTTAGACAAGGTGGAGAAGAATGCGAGGACGACTTATGGCGCATTTGGATTCCAGATTCTCTCTCTCAGAAGGTGATAAGGTTAGCTCATGATACGGACATTTCATGCCACGGTGGTTTAGCTAAAACATTATCTAGGATACGACAAAAATACTTCTGGCCTAAGATGCTTCAAGATGTCAGACAATATATAGAAAACTGTGATATTTGTAAGAGTGTTAAGTCTACGAATAAAACTACAAGGCCGCTAATGGGGGACCAATTCATAACAAACAGACCATTCGAAAGGTTTTATTGTGACTTTCTTGGCCCATATCCCTTGACCAAGGCAAAAAATTCGATAATATTTATTTGTCTTGATCATTTAACTAAATTTATATTTTTGAAAGCCCTTAAATCTGCCACTTCCGAAAATGTCATATTATATTTTGAAACCGAAATATTTCCAACATTTGGTGTACCCAAATACATTCACAGCGATAATGCAAAACAATTTATTTCAAAGGAAATGTCTGAATTTTTCAAGCTTTATAAGATAGTCCATATTACCACGGGATTCTATGCGCCACATTCAAATGCCTCTGAGCGGGCAAACCGTGAGATTGTCACTAAAATTCGCTGTTTTTTGAAGGACTAAAGGGACCACTCAGAGTGGGACAAATTTATTCCACAGATTTTATCGATCCTAAGGAGCGACCAACATTCTTCAATAAAATGCTCTCCTTATTATGCCACATTTGGGCAGAACATGATTCAGCATGGATCCACATACGAAATCTTAGAGAAAATAGGATGCTTGACTGGCGAAGATTTTAGCGTGGAAAGCAACATTGACAAACTCACTAGAATAAGGGAGGGAGTAAGGAAAAATTTAAACAAGGCACATGAAAAGGCTGCAAAAATTTATAATCTGAGAAGTAGGCCAATTGAACTGAAAGTAGGTCAGATCGTATACAGAAAAAATCATATCCTTAGTAGCATGACAAAGCGAATAAATCGAAAATTCATGCCAAAGTTTGTTAAGTGCAAAATTAAAGGGAAAATTGGTAAGAATCTTTATGGCATAGAGGACTTAAAAGGAAAGTATATTGGCAAATATCATGCCTCTGATTTGCGAACATAAAATTTACCCGGCTTGTGGGTCGTGCCCCACGGATGTCAACGAATAATTAAAAATTGAATCCTTATGTGCCCGAGAGAAAAAAAAATCGTTTTCCTGTTTTCCCAGAAACGAAATGTTTTCAGGTCAAAGCAGGTTTGTTGCGATTTTTTTTGTGTGTGCTATTACTATTGTTTTGTTAACTTTGGGTTTATACCTTTTTCGTGGTAATGTAAGGGAGTTAAACTCTTATAAAGTGAAAGCTGAAGCACGAACCCTTAATAGACATTATAAATTATTAACTATTTCAAATTGTACAAAAGGTACGGTTACGTTTACGGTCACGGTTACGGTTTGATATGTCATATAGCTAATGGTGTTGCAAACCCTTTTTTCTTAACATGAGAATCTGATTAAACAGACTGCTTTGTAGATAGATATGTAAGTATGTAATTTGGGAGTTTTTACGCTCTGAAGAGAAAAACCTTGTTTTATAATAGTACTTCTGTCTTTCTTCAGCTTAAAATAAATATGTTTATTTCCAGTGTCATTTAAATCTCCTTGAAAACCTGCATTGAGATCAAACTTAAAGGTTAAGTGCGTGTTGTAATCATTTCTTAGTAGCGTGCGGTGAAGTAGAAAGAATAGAACAGAAAAAGAAGGTTTGCTAAACACTTTATATGTCCCATAAAAATTTTACTAAGGCCTTTGATTGGCAAAGACATAAGAAAAATTAATTAATTTAAAAACCTTAAGCGAAGTAATTAAAAAGAAAGAAAGGATAGTTTAGTGTAAGCGCCAACGTCGCAAAGTAAATCGGAGCCGTACAACAAGCCAAATAAGTTTAAATAATAGGGCAAATTTAAGAGGTAAGGGTTGAATTAATTTAGCGATAACTTTAAGTGTTAACTTAATATTTGCGATTTATTAGGTGAACCTATTCCCTTCATTGGGGAGCGTTGCCTAGACACAAATATCACATTTGGGGCAAAGTTCCTGCTTGTATGGTGTTCTATACACCGGCAGCACATTTCACCATAACCTCATTTTTGCGAACACGCACGCAGTAAAATTTCAAACACGCCTACATTCAACAAATTTTAATTCCCGAACCCTTCGATGTGTCCCGAGGTTTAAGGAAAAAGAACCAGCAAATTTAATTTCAATCAAAATTCAACCAAAATACAAAGTAGCAACTATGTACACTTATTAAACATAATTAAAGGCATTTGAGGTTAAATCTTTGAAAGTTCTGGTTACTGCACTAATTAACACCTATTTTGTTAATTAATTAAAATCTTATTAATATTAAAAATTCAATATTTTGTATTATTTGTAAAAAAGTACTTATTATTATTATTATAAGTGATTTTTTTTTAATTGTTAAAACTCAGTTTAATTACATAAACTGCTACTAACCATTTTGCTGCGGTTATTTAATGTGAACAAAAATTATGGAATTAATTAAAAGAATTACTAGCATTACCTACAGCATCATTTAAAATGTTATTAGTATATATTAGTTTATTATAGTATTATTTGAATTTACTTAATTTTTTTCTTTTTTTTTTTACTATCTGAATTTCTTTGGGTGTAAAAGATCTATTTTTATCACTCGTATTTTTTTTTATTTATTCTAAATAATTTACTAACATACATATAAGTATATATACGTATCAATGAATTAATAGTCATTCATAAAAGGAACAGAAATCGACAAAAACAACAACTCTCATTGACTGCTGGGCCCATCATCATGTAGAGGAACACTTCAAGAAAGGAAACGAAGTTAATGTAAGTGATGTTGATTCTCTTAAAAAAATTACTTTTAATTATCTCTCATTATTTTATTATTATTATCATTATTGCTGGTCCGATTCATAGTTTATTCCCAGTTACTGAGTTTGAGTTATTTTTCATTTATCATATAATAGTTAGTATGTACAAAAGTCTCAATGATTAACCTTCTAATGTTGTTGTTGTGGTACCATATTCTCTTAAATTTAATAAATATTTGCTAATTTGAAAGTAAATAATGGTTTTGTAAAATATTTAATATGGGAGGGATAACTTTGGGAGATATGCTGGTATAAGTAAAATATTGTGTCTGCTATAGGGACAGATATCAATTACAGGGTATTAGATCTGTCATAGGAGTTGTTTATTCGGGAGGGAACAAAGTACCCTATATGGCATACCAACTTGCCATTGACTCGTTTGTTATTAATTTTTTTTATGAATTTCTTCTTAATTATATATACATATACTCTTCGGGTATAAGAGTATACTATGTGTTGCGCAGGAGAAGAACGGGTTAAGAACCAACTATAGATGCAATAGAGCTAGCGGGTTAACCTTTCAATGCCCCTTAACCATGATATTTTTTCCCCGGCCTAAACTTTTTCGGAACGCAAAATTTTTAATTATTCGAAACAAAGCCTTGCGTAACAACTAGTATATTATCCTTCCTTGATTTACTAAATTCTCCCGTTAATAATAGTTCTTTCAAAAACAGTTTATTAATATTTATATTCATTTTACCCTTTAAGGAAGGTGTTATTATGTCATAATGAAGAAAATATATATTCAGTAATTGTGGCAGCATATTAAAGTTGTGACATACTCTTATCTTCATAGTTAAAATAACGAAATATATTATCTTGTGATGACACATACAAAAATTACATTAAATTATGTTGGAAAAAAAATATCAAAAAATAAAGGTGAAAAAGGACAACAACTCAAAACACTGCAACGAAGGATAAACTTATATATTTTTTAGAATTGTCTAAGAAAAACTGTAGCAAATTACTTTAAGGATAAGTAGTTGGGATGGAGATTTAAAAAGGATTTTGCACAAAATTTAGGTTTTTCGTTTGTGCGGTAGGTTGAAGTTTGGTATTCATCTATCTAATATGGTAGCTTAACCTGACTAATCATAATTCTAATGGGATTTTACAGTAGAATGAAACGTTATGATTAACATGAACACATATATATTTACAAGTATAATATTATCTTATAAATAATTTGTTATTTTGTAATTTACGTTATAATTAAAGATTTATTTATAATTTCCTCAAACTCTTAATAATAATTGAAATTAAGATAAGGAACGAAATAACCCAAACAATTACTGTTAAGCTAAAAGAAGTCTAAGAAACACATATTGTTGTTACTTTTAATTACTTGATAATTAAAAAAAAAAACTCGCTTAAACATTAATTATATTAATACAGTGTGCCTGGTAGCAGATTTGAATTTGCAAACGTGAATGAAAAACGTAATAATTGACACAAAGTCTTATTAAACGGATTGAACGTTGGAATGGAAATGCGAGCTTTATTTTTTAATAAGTATGTCATACAGATGTCTTCCGTCGTGTCGAAAACACTGTTTGAAATGGAGCCTTGTATTCTGCTGAACACGCTGCAGTAAACTTGGTTTAATTGAGCTGACTTCTCTTTGAATGTTTTCCTTTAAAGCCACAGGAATTTGTGGATCGTCATTATAAACCGGGCGAACTCGGTGGGCATACTATGTCCCACAAGTGACTAATCAGTTTTTTTGGGAAATTTTCCTGAAGAAAATTCATCGAGTTTCTGGCTGTGTGTGCCATCGCCCCATGCTGTTGAAACCACGTGTGTGTCAAGCGTTCGATGGATGAACTCGCTGGTTTGGAAAAAATAATTCCGTACTCATGCGTCGATAGTTTTCACTATTAAATTAAAATAAAATGGTCTTATTATCTCATGCGTAGATAAGGCATCCAAAACATTTACACTGGTTGCTGACGTTGCCTTCTAGGTGGAAATGAGCCCTGTTTACAAAAATAGGACTAACAGTGTGAAAATGCTGCAACGTCGTTTTTCAAAAATTTTTGTTTAAATCAAACTCACTTTATTTTTGTTCTTGAACGATTTGAATTTAAAAAGAATGGAATTACAGATCCTTTTGTTAGATTTCATGAATAATCTCTCTTGAAAGGGCTTTCAACCAGTTCAATGTTTTCGGCAGTCCTTGACGAGCGTCTGAGCCCTGGCCGTGGGACATTTATAGATGAGGCAGTAGTGCGGAATTTTCACACTCACGAAAAAATTAAATTTACACTCGACCCATCACGTTTTCACTGAATATCGAACTTTGAACAAAATTGTCAAAAAGTAATTACGTAAGAGTTATTTCTCTTAAAAAATATCTTCACAGCGAGCGCGCAACATTTACTCGACCACTGTGACATCGTGACTGACAAATCCGCACAATCGGTAATTCCTACAAAAAAATTTTTCAAGTACAAATTTCTTACTTTTAGCTACAATTAAGTTAAAAAAAAGATTGATTTAAGCCATAAACGGGATAAATTCGAAAAATAAATGTAATTTTTTTGACTTACGGAGCTTTATTTAAGAATTAGAATTTTTTTATATTTTATTTCTATTTTTTAGCTACTTAAAATTTACAATTTAAAAATTTAATTTTTTGTACTTACCCGAAGCTGAGATTCGAACCAGGGACCAGCACAAGCGCATTACCTCTAGGCCTTCGAGACAAATGTAAAATAATATATTAAAACAACAAGTTATTTTCTGCTTGATTTGTTGAAGCAATCCGAATACGCTGGATTTAAGAAAATGTAAGTGCGGGTCGTACTTAAAAATTTCAAGAAAGATTTTGGATAAATTCAAGAATAAAATTCTTGATTTTAGAAAGCGAGATTTCTTTCTGTGTACGGCACCATCCTGCGTCCACACCATGTATTACTTTTTAAAATAATCGTATTAAATAATTTAAATTTGCCATCAGACACCCTGTTAAAAAATATACAGCAACAACAATACCCAAATATTAATTGTTGACCTTTTTCTATATATTATTTCAATCCGAGGATCTAATGAATAAGACCTGCAAAAAGAGCTTTGCTACCTTTTATGACGGGACTAAACACAGAGCTTGAGATCCCATACTGAATACTATATATGACGTAACTTACGCAGCATTATGACAAAATTTTATTTTCAATATTTCTTATATTGTCACTGGCTACCTTAAAAGCGTGGTATAATGTGGCAACACCCGGTAAGAATTTATTATTTTTTTTTAGTCCACTTGAATAAATTTATCATTATCCTTATTACATTTAACACTTGTTTTCTTTTAATTAACGTATTTTTATTTGGATTAAGCAGTTGCTTGTTTGTAGACAGGAATGATATGCCTTTGCAGCGTGGTGCTAGCAGTCGCTGATAGCTGTCCAAACTAAAGGTGGCGTTCTCATCAAGGTTTGGAAAATTTTGGACCAGTTTGTAGTTCAAATGGTAGAAGCCCTTACTACCTGGCCTGACCAGAGATCTAACTCGGTTATCCCAAAAACCAGGGATCCTTGGGAATGCAGATCTGCTATCATTATGGTGTGATCCATCTGGGAGATTATTGTTAATTGTGATTTGAAACCAAATAACAGTGAGAGCCTTTTCTCGATTGGAAGTTGCACTTTAACCGGTTGCCATGACTCATACATCCTACATATGCACCTCACCAAGGGGATGAGTCATAACAAAATGTATATCCTTAGTTGGTACTCGTAAACTGTGATTAACGAACTGTTATCAATTTTGGCTTTGGTGGACGCATTGTATCTAGTCAGAGTTCCTTAGTTTGAATTAATAGTATTTTTGTTTTAAGGAATAGATAAAAGGAAAATTTTTTTGAAAAAGGGAGCAATAAAAGTAAATATTTTCTGATTCATGGAAATAACAGAACAGCCTACATTTTGCTTTTTCTTAACTAGCAATGCGAAGTCGATTTGAATCTGTATGACCAAATCGATATCAATTACGGAACTGAACTGCTATGGCCATTTCACCTAACTGATGCTACCGACAAATTGTTCTGCTTGACCTTTGTTTCTTACCTTTACTATAACGTAATTGTACGTATTTGTTGAAATCTATTTAGCAACGTTTAACGTTATTGTATCTCTTTGAAAGAGAAAATAATCATTTTATTACATAAGGTTCCTTGGCCATTAAGAAAAGCCTTTGTATGACTAGGTTACCTAAGCGGGCGGCAAAACGACGTTATGTTACCTTAAAGCGAGTACATAACGTTTTAGGTTACCTTTCCTACTTGATAGAGTTCTTCCTTTTGGCTTTATATTAGCGGAAATTGGTGGAAGGGGAGCCTTAAAAGGGTGCTAGAACTGCGTTTTGCTATTAAAAAGTTGAAGAAGAAGAAGTTTTAGGACTCCTTCTTGTTTTACCGCCAGATATTTTCATTTCATTTTCACAATATGAGAAAGTAGTCACTATTGCATTTTAAACCCGTCGCCAAAAATATTCTGATAAATATTTGTCCACTCGAATCTTAATTTTTTATTTGGAAATCAGCAAGTAATCCAATTGTTTCTTTGTTTGATAGTCTTAGGTTAAAAACTCAATAACAAAATTACAATCCTTTGTAATGTGGTTGTGATTTAATGCTTATCATTTATCATGACACAAAACTTTTTATTGCAATTTTTGCTTTGCACCAAAAATCCTTCCGTTTCCTTTTGGACTTTTATTAAACTGTAAAATATCAAAAATTTTATGGCTTTTGTTTCGTTTGAAGCAAAAATCATTGATAACAATTTGAAACTTATAAAGAAATCACAAATGTGTAAGCACAGGCACTACTTTGTAATCAGCTTTAAGTTTTAGATCTCCTTTTCATGTTTTGAAAATATTCTTAAACAGAACTTATGCAAAATGCATGAATCCTCACTAACACACATGCATTTACAAATTCCCATAATATGATATGCATCCTGTGAGAGTATTGCTTTTGATTGGCAAGTGTTATATTATTGTTTATGTTCAATTGATTTATTGCATTTGAGCTCTTTGAAGTATTCAAATAGGCTTTGACATGTAAGAACAAGTGCTGGGTTTATGTTATACATTTTTAATATGGTTAGAAAGTTTTTTATTAAACATAATTTTAAAAAAGGTATCAACTTCATACAGGTATTAGTTGTCCCATTAAGTTTTTCTATATAATAGCCAGTACTCAGGGAATGGCCGGGAATGGCCCCTATGTATGCATTGCGTTGTGTTGGTATACGAAATATAGGTTATGAGAAGAAAGACAAAGGGAGTAGCATTTATGGACAATTGACTTATATTTTTCTATGCTAGCCGTTTCAGGAAAAACATCTTTAGAAAATTTATTCCACATACAACCTGTGCAACTAAAGAACAAACTTGTCAAAGGCTTTTAAATGACAAATAAAAAGCCCACTCAGGTCTTTCAGAGAAGAAACGCATAGGCTAGCTAAAGATACCAGAGGTAATGAAAACATACATTGACTCCTTTTTAAATATTCAAGGAATAAACCTACAGTACAGGTTCGCTTAAAGCAAAAAAATTAAGCAAAGATGAGAACTATTTATACGATTTAAGAAAGAAGACATTAACTCAATTACCTGGATAAAATTATACTCCCCGTTACCTTACTTCCAGGTAATTGATACCCATGAGGATCAAATCGTGTCTTTGAGTTCACTGTGAAATTTTTTACCCAACCACTTGACTCTTTTATCCTGTAATCTTGAGTAGTGACAGACAGCAAGAATAGATAGCTCGTTTATAACTCTGCCCCATTTCCTTACTAAAATATAATATCCTTGAGTTCTGCGATCCAATTTTCTGGTCCCAGTGTTTGCTGGGCTGTGTTCACATATGACTCCAATCATCGCTTCTAGACGAAATATTACCAAGCCCATGGCAGCCAATTTTCTATGCCTGCTGAGCTCGCCTACAACATTAATGCCTTATCTACCATTAAGTCACTTTATTCTCTATCTAAGGACTCGCCATGTTATGCACACATTCCATAATTTTTCCATTTAGCTGACCTGGTGTTTGCTTAAAGTTCTAATATGTTAACTAAAGTCATGTACACTAGACCTCAAAGTCCCTCTTAAATCGCCGCATTTAAGCATCTCGGTTCCACTAGAATTTTTTATCAAGAATAACCCCAAAAAATTAAGACTTGCGAAAAATTCAACTCATTTTCATTGTGCGTTTAATTTAAAACTGTCCCTAGATTATAGTTTGTATAATAGAGAGATTTGCCTATTTTGTCAGGAGTCATACCAAACCAAAAAGTGCACACAATGCCGATATCATTAACTGTTGAAAGAAACCTTCTTCTATGCAAAACTATCAATTTGCATTTTTCTTACTATAGAGTCATACTTCCACAATAAACCGTTGATTGATAGGAGCCTCTCTAGCCACTACTTTCCTACAATCTATTCCTTCTAGCCTAGATTTTGGAGCCCTGCTCTTAAGCATGGATGCTATAAATTCTTTCGGGCCCTGGAATTTGAAGGCCTTGAACATACTAAATTCTTATTCTACTTTTTTGTTTATCAATGCTTTCTCTGAGTAGTCCATTTTTATCTGTCACTGTTCAACTCATAGTAACCCTACAGTCCAAAAAGTATGTTTCTGTTAGCTGCTTCAGCGTCTTAGAGTTATAGTCAATCCAACAGCCGGCCGTACTTTAGATATGCCTTCTTAATATTGGGTGTGTAAATAGTGTCTCTGGAACCTTGAAAATTCATTAACTGACTGATTGGCAGCATTTCAACTACAAATTTTGTCCCTGTTGGTACGCATTCTCTTCCAGTTCTTTTCTTTTCCACTAATAGCTGCCCTGTTAAGAAATTATCAAGCTGTAGAGTTTTACATCCTGAGTTAATAGTCCACCATGTAAGTATTTCCCTCTAGGCCAAAAATTTAAATATATATTATCACCTATGTCTAATATATCTCAGTTTTTGTCTAAACATCTATTGGTATTCATTACAAGCCTACCTCAATAATCCAACTAATGTTGGTTCTCTGCATTTCTTTCCTGGACAGTGTATTCAGTCTATTCCCAAAACTCACCATTTGTGGTTTAAAAAATAATCATTTGCAGACTTCCATCTCTTAACAAAATCAATGCTCCTATTAGAGAGAGACATTTTTATTTCCTCCCTATCCTTCGTGATGCACATATTGTCACATTCGTGATGAACATATTGTCACAAAATTTAATATTATTGATATCCATGCTACAGTAATGGCTGTGAATAAGACTATGGTTTCCACCGTAATCACGGGTGAAAAAAAATCAAGACTTTGCCCTCAGCCAAAACCAGTCTAAGTTTCCAAATGAGGTTCTTAGTGTTGGTGACTGACTGACTGACTGTTTGACTTATTCGTAATCATACAGCCCAAACTCGTTGAGGCAGTGACATGAAATTTAAATTGTCGGTACTACGCACAAATCCTCTAAGAATGTTTTTTTAAACTCGCACCCAAGGAGAGTAAAAATAAATGAAAACAAAATTTAAAAGTAGTGCTTTTGACTCATAAAACAAGCGGGCCCATATCTGGTATTTTTTAAAATTTTAGCCCACAAGGGAAAAACAGGGAAAAAATAAATTCTGATAGTGCTAAGATCCACCTTGTAACATCTAAACGCATAAAAATATAATTTAAATTGCATTCGACAGGTTTACAAAAGTCTGAAAATGTTTTCCAAACTTTTTGAAGTACTTTTTTAAAATTCTTGACTGTAAGGGGTAGAAACAAAATATTAAAAATATAAATTTGTTCTTTTAAGGTATTTTTTGTAACCTTTTAACAAAAAAAAACGGGTACTTATTTTATTTTGGTACTATTTTAATAATTTTTTTTTTGATTTTAGGCTACAATTATTTTTAAAGAATTGGCTATGTACGGCGGTTGAGGTCATAAGTTGGCACAAAGTGTATGTTTATTATTTTCTAACCTTTGCATTTAAGTTCCTTTTTAGGAATATGAATCTACAAATATGAAATTAATGAATTTTGGCCTAGTTTGGAGTCAAACGCCAATTAAGTCAAGAAGTACAGGGTGTCCGCTGGCAAGGTATACTACTTTGTTTGTTAATTATTATTGATTAAATGAAAGATAATGGATCTTATATTAATAAGTGTTTTATTTATTGTCGAAAATTATGTACGAAACACAATATCAGATAAATTTCCGCCTCTGTTAACCTCACAAATGCGAGCCTCTTTGAGCTCAGTTTTTTTTTTTTATTACATTCTCACACATTCATTATTACGAATATTTTGTTTTAATTGCTCCAGCGCTTCTGGTTTGTTTGCATAAACTTTAATTTTAAGATATCCCCACAAAAAGAAGTCCCGATCTGTCAAATCAGGCGACCATGGAGGCCAATCAACATCACCATTCCTTGAAATAACTTTTTGTGGAAAGAAGTTCCGTATCAATTCTATTGTAGTTCGTGCTGTTTGCAATATGGCACCATTTTGTTGATTCCACATGTTAAGCCAGTCCAAAACATGCAGTTATGGTATTAAAAATTTATAGTTTCCCTAACGACGTTTTCAGTTTCAAAAAGGTAAGGTCCAATGATTCCTCCTAACCAAATTGCTTATCACTAGACTGTCTTTTTTAATGGATGCAAAGGTGACTGATGAATAATTTAAGGGGTTTTCATTGCCCAGAGCAGAATATTCTCTTCTATCCATTCAAATGAAAAAGTGATTTGTCACTCATTATGATTTTTTCATGAAAATCGGGGTTGTCGTGGGCGATCTGTAACATCTTATTGGCATATATACAGCGGCGTAAATGATCTTCTGGAAAAAGCTCTGGTGTTTACTGAATCCTTAATGAAAACATATGCAGATCCTTGTGCAAATTTGTGGCCAAAGTTTTTCTTTGAGGACAAAGCTTCATTTTGAGGTTGATGGATTGTTTTGAACATTTTCTTGGACAGCAGTAATGTTTTAAGCCGATCTTATAGTACGTTGTGGTCCATGTTTGGGCCTATCAGCTACAGTCCCCCTTTCTTCGAAATCATTCAATACACGTTGTTTCCCCAAAAATTGCACGCAACTTTCTCACCATCCCAGTAATCGATAATTGATTTCGTTAAAATATTTTAACCATGAAGCCACGTTGGTTCACCAAATATTTTTCCTTAATAAATTTGCCATGCCACGTCGCTGCTTCACAACTGCCTAATATGAACTGTCACGACTAATGTTTACAACAATGGCGGCAAAGCGAAATATTATACTTTGCCGGCGGACACCCTGTATTAAGAACTATTAAGCCACATTGAGGTCAGTCAATTAAGTGGTTAAAAGTACCTTTTTTCGCAATTAATGCTTTTTTCCATTTTTTGTTATTTTCAGTCATAAAACATGCAAGCAGATTGAGGTAAAATATCAATAAGAAGATCAAAAAATTTACTTTTCCATATACTGAGATTAGGAATCTAGAAATATAAAGCTTAAGGCTTTCAATCTTTATAGAGGTTAAAAGGAAGCAAAGAGCACAAAATGTATTCTTTACAATTTGTTTCTACATTTTAACAAAAATATTTGAAAACATAAAATTAGATATTTTGTATTAAGCTGCTCTTACGAACTATCGGGTTAATATCAGGTATGTATATATAACAAGTACTCAAGCAATGTTTTTCCATGCTGGGATTATTTGCTTAAACCGTCAATGTTTGAAAAATGATTTCTTGCCACAATTCCCTCCCTACATTATTTGTTTAAAATTATAAATTGCCTTCTTAGGCACAAATCCTTTTTTTTCTTGTTGTGTTTTTGTCAACCTTTGCATTTCAAGCGTTTATTTGCGTTGTCCTTCTGTATTGTTGTAGTTGTTAAAGTTTTGCCAAAATTAAATTATGTGTTTAGTTGACTCTTGTGTATTAAAAGATTTTTATATTATTTTGTTTGCCTTCCAGTCGTCTGTGTTATTTGTTGGGTTTATTTGTTTTGCTCTTATGGTTATGTCTGTGTCTCTAAATTTTCTTGGAAATATTTTGACAAAATATTAGTAAGAAACACACAAGTGTGTGCATACATACACTTTAAAGCCTTATATAACACTTTTATTTGCGGGTTTTCCTTTTGTTTTGTTATTTATGTCAACAAACATGCTCACAGGCACCTCAAATTGCTGACTCATACTGATACATCCTTGAAATAGCAAAACATCTTTTATGTGTAAAACATACTTTTGACTGATGCTTAAGATGTTTTTAAAACACTTTTTGTTATACAAGGTTTATTGTAAATTTAACAGGTTTTGTATTGTTATTTGTGACTGCAGTAATACACAAGAGTCCTTCTGTTTTCTAGTTATCAACAAAATTTTATTTGTATTTTTTGTCGGTCAAGTGAAAGACAAATTTATTTGTTAATAAAATTTTATAGTTTTTATTTTATTTTCTTTGTTTGTTTTGTTTTTTTTTTTTTGACACAACAAAAACAAACTGATGCATGATTTTTATATAAAATTAAATTTAAAGTTATTTGTTAACAAAAATTTTGGTAAAACTTTTAAAATATTATTTAAGCTGTAGAGCAAAATCTTCAAAAGTAAGTTATAATAGAAATTTCTTTATGCTTTCAAACTTCACCCTATATTTGTTAACATAAATATTAGGTTGTTTGTTTTAAAAATTTATATGAAAATCCTAAAAAGTTCTAAAATAAACATTTAAAAACAATTAACTTTTGTTTATTTTATTTTTAAATTCATTAAAATCCTACTCTGCCTCAATACGAAGCACTTTTTTTAATTTTTATGTTTATTTTAGGAAACATTTAACTTTTAAAGCTCTTAAGTAGCTTCATTTGTTTTGGGACCAAAATGTCAAGTATTTTGTTGTTACATTAACATGCAGCACTAAAACACATAAACATACATTAAAACACATACGTCTGCATTTAAACTCATATTTTGAATTTACAAGCAAAAAGTAGTAAAATGTGTAAGTATGTGGGTTGAAAAGTTTAAGTACTTTTTTGTTAACTAATTAAAGTGTTGATGGTCAAGTTTGCATATGTGTGTATGCCCAAGAGTAAAATTGTTGATGTTTTGTTGAAAATTTGCCAAATAAGCACTTTAGTTGATTTTAAAGGACAAATAATGGTCTGAAAATAAGTTTAAAATTCTGAAAGCTAATTCAAAGAATTCTTTTAGAAAATTTTAAGATTTTTAATTAAAATGTACAAAAATGTGCAATTTAAGCCACCTAAAGACATGCGTGGCTGGGTTCTTAATTACACTTAAGTTTTTGTCTTAAATTTTTTAATTATCGTAAATCATACGCACTGTACTACCCTCTTGCTTATCAACATTTATTATTCGTCAAACTTTACCGTGTTAGACACCTAAACTAAGAAATTATTTGATTTAATTTCTTAAAGACATTAGGGAATCTATAAGATATATTTCTCTGTCAGATGGATAACCTGGCCGCGTGAAAGAAGGGTTAAGTTTTCGAGGGTTAAATGCTAGAAGAGGTCAGTTGATGGAGAGTAGTGAAAAAAAGACACCAAGAGGGTGAAGGGGTGAGTAAACCTTAATTGTGGCTGCCAAGTTATAATAATAAGGCAAGGTTAGACTTAGCCGTTGTGTTCGGAGGGCCTCATAATTACCCTTTGGGGCCACAGTATTGCCAGGCAGGAAAAAGGGATAGTTAGCCTACTTTATTTAATAAAGTGAAAGCTAGATGCTCCTTATTTTCTAAGTAACTGACAGCAGCCACGTCTTCCCAATTCTAGATTCAGCTCCAAGGACAGTTTGTTTTGATACCCAACAGTCTCCTTATGCCTGCTATTCACCACATAACTTGCATTTATCGCTTAGCAGTCGTCCCCATTTTTTTTAGCACGAATCACCTCCCAAAATGGGCCTGCTATTATCTCTTCTTGGAGTATATAATCAGTCCTTTAAAAAAGAAAAAAAATCCTAGTAGTTCCTGCATAAAAAAGTCTACACATAGTGCTGAAGGCTCTACATAAAAAGGTATTACTCAAACCTCCTTCACTTCACTTAAAACTCTTAATGTAAAATTGAAGTGGTCTTTCACTAGGTAAGGGAACCATGTTTCACTAATTTGTGTGCCATCCATTCCCCTCGATATTCTTGTGCAATTTCGTCATGGCACACAGGCTACCAGTAGAATCCTTGCATGCCTAAACAATTAAAGAGCAGGTAAGGTGTGCGGAGTTTGCCTTGTGTGCCAGCTTACGTAATCCACCCTTCCCCCTCTTTCCACCCCTTTCACAAAGGTGAAAATTTTAAAAATCTTGTGGTTTTGGCGAATGCACACCAATCCTAAATATTCCTAAGTATTCCTAAATAGTTGTACCCGACTCACCAATAAAGCTCAGTTTCGAAATCATTTTGTCACTACTGCATTTAGCATTTCAAATAACTTTGCCGTGAGCATATATAACCAGGCCAATTGACTTGTTTATCCCAGATTTATTTGCTTAAAACCCAAGATTACATCCCGTGCCGCCATAGATATCTCTACAGTGTTGACCCCCATTTGTACATAATTCGACAAGGGTATTCTTGCTCTCTTGATGCTTGCGGTTGACTTGCTCCTCCAGTGTATTCCATTGTGCCTCCTCAAAATCAACAAAGAACTCAGGAAGTTTCGTTTAAAATGAAAAAAATCGCTGCATCTGCAGGCAGACAAGGTAGCTTCTTGCATAAGGAGAAAATTTTTTCCTACGTTCGGGAGACTAAAGCAATTGGCATTGCGCCCCACTTTTTCTGAGCACCAGGGAATAAATTTAAGCCGAATTCTGTTAGAAAGAAATTAACTTTATTTCGCAGGGAGTAAACAATCGGGTTCTTAGAGGTTCACCTGCACCGCTTTAAATGTGGGGTTTCTGCATTGCAGGTGAAGATATCTGGGGGTATTCCTAAATAGCAAGAGAAGTTTCTACAAGTTTCATATTTCCTTGGCGTTACTGATGCCATGATAAGCACACCTTAAGCGGCCATATACGTCACTCTCCACAAATCAACTACTAAGTACTGGATGCTTTGAGGAATGGCAAGAAGTTTGTCTAGACCAAATGAGCCGGAGTGAAGAAAATTCCTAAATATAAGACACACGTTTGCATTATGAGAAATCGGTTTTGAGGATCCTGCTATAGCCCGGAGATCTAAAATGCACTAATTGGCCGCAAATATAAAAATATAAATTGTTAAATTATGCAACCGATGATCATCCCTGAGACGTATATATGGTTAAAGTCCAATAGTCTTTTGAAAAATGTGGAGCTTTTTCTTATGGATCAAAAACGGACATGGGCACTAGAGCCGGGTTCTATATCATGGCATTTTGTGTTTTTGATACTGGATTTTTTAAGGATAACTGGATCCTGTTTTGAGGGGAAAAAAGTTCACTTTTTCCTGACATTCAAGAATCCCCTAAAACGTTGAAGGCGTAGTGTTTTAAGTCTTGCTTATAAAGTGATTGAAGGAAGACTCTTTGTGAAACCTTAGAGTCAATGCCAGACTACGTTATGTTTAATGGTACGCCCTTACAACGGCTCGACACCTGAGTTGGAATTTAGGTAGGAGTCTGTGAGTCACAGTGGGCCTAGTAGCCAAAATGCATTCCACTCGGCTAGTTTTGGGAAAATTTCCTTGTTTTTCTTTAATATAAATATTATCACAGTAAAATTAATTCAATTAGCCTAATCAACTATAAAGAAAATTTAAAAATTACAAATTGTTCAAAAATACGCTTAAATAAAAATATGCTTACATTGCGTTAAACATAAGCAACTGAAACATTAGAGATCCAGAATAAAATAGACACTATCTTATTGAAAAACTAATTATAATTACAAAGAATTGAAAAGAAAGTGTGCTGAATTTAAAAAAATTTACCGAACGGGGGATAAATTGGGCACATATTCTTTTTAAAAATTACTAAACAATACCATCCAATACCATTTTTTTAAGCAGGTTCTAGACGTAAGCCTACCCAGCCTTCTTTTTGCGAAGGTTCCAAATACCTAGGAAGGGGTAGAACGTTACGTAAATGGTTTCAAAAGAGAAATATCACAAAGTTAGCAGAAGCATCTCAATCGTTTAAAATTTTTAAAGACGATGAAAGGCCGAGCTAATCGAAAAATCGTTTTCCCCTTCTTCAAGAAGAAAGTGAGGACCCTTTCACTGGGAAAAAGATTTTTAAGCCACCTACAATTAATTTTAGAGAAAAAAATTCTAACGATTTTATAACGCTTTTAAATCAAAAAAAATTCTAATACGTATCAGCTTTCAAATAGAAAATACTTTAAAATTGTTGTTAATGTTATTGATTCCTTCGTTAATCCGGAAAATATCAAAAGCAGTTTTGCATCAAAGGGTTCAAAGTGAAGTCTGCAGCAAATATAAGAAACCATGAAGGGAATCCTCAACCATTATTCCAAGTAGAACTTGAGCATGTAGGCGTTACATTGAAAAAAAAAACCAAACTCACCTAATTTGTGAAAAAAAAAATATTTTTCGCCTCTTCAGCTTCAAATCAAGAATAAAATACCAAGCAACAAACATCTGCGTTGATAAATTTTTCCATAACATAGATATTTCGTCAGGGTACTTTCCACTCAGATTCTCCATAGCAAAGGACATATTCAACAGTTTTAGGTCCCAGCTTCAAAGGTACTAGAGACTATAACGCTAAGCATACGTACTGGGGCTCTCGCCTAAATAGCTCAACAGGTCGAGTTTTGTTCAATCAAGATTGAACTTGCCTTCAACCATACAACAGCATTCAAAAAGTATTGTTAATACAAATGAAGCGGCTTAAGAAATTTTATTCGATTTGAATAAATCCAGAAAAAAATCTTTTTTGAACTTCTTTTTTAATTTCATTTCCATAATTGAATTTTAAGCCTGATTAAATAAATATTAACATTCTTAAGTTAAACTACCTTAAATTTTAGGATTCATTAAATATTCCTTAACGTCTCTACCTCCTTTTAAATTGTTCTCAAAGGTAATTCCTTTTAAATCCTCTTTTCTTTATTTTTCGTTAAGGGTTTCATCGTTTTAAGGTTCAACTAAAATTCCAAAATTGTATCCAAAACAAATATTTGCCTTTTTTGTTAACTTTTGTTTTATGTCAGGAATCCTTAACTCCTTTTTGCTGTTGTTTTTAAAATCCTTGTAAATTTTCAATTAATTAAATTTTCCAAAAGAATTAAAGAGATGCGTGTATATATAAAACTCTTTTGCTATCGATGCGGCATATAATTCATTTTGCTTTTACTTACGCAGAAATTAAACAAATTAAGGAGTCGCAATTGTTAAACATTATCTGACGAATTAATTTATTTATTTTATTTAAATTTAAATACGAATGAATTGGCCTTGATTTATGACTTAAATATATTAAAAACAGCCTTTGATTTATGGCGCTGATTCGAGTTTATTTACAATTGGGGATAATTTGACTGGCGTTGTTTCAGCAGATGGCAATGTGCCACTGAAGTTTGTTGCTTTTCGTTAGCCCTTTGGAATATGGTTCGTATGCTTGTAAATATGTATGTGTGTGTGTTTGTTTAAGTATAAATAAATTTTTTTTGTTTAAGTTTTTGCAGTTGAATAATACATTTCACACTATGACCTAAAAACTTTTTTCTTTTTTATGCTATTGTTGCATGTTTTTTATTCCAATAAATCTACTTAGTCTTTAGTTTAAAGGCCCAGTTGTCCTAGTAATTTATATTTTCATATGCTTTATAAGGCGTTTTACCTTAAAATCTGTAACCCATTTCTAAGTACTGATTATGTTCTAAATTGCTCATTTGAGAAAAATACTAAAGTTAAAGTGAATGCGTTTCAACTTATTTTATACATATACCTGGGATTGTTATATTGTTTTAACTATTTGTGTAGATTTTCATTAAATGTAGTCGCCTTTGTGAGAAATGCTTAAAATTGCATGCATTGCATCGTATTGATATCATTAAAATAGGTTATAAGAAGGAGGATATAGGGAGTAGTGTTTGTATATATTTGATTTAAATTTCCAAATATAAACTGTGACAGGAAAGAGATATTTAGGTAGATTGTTTAACATACGGGCACGGGTTTTAGGAACAAGTTCCGTGATTTCCTCGGAGCACATTATATTTTAGTACCGATAGAAAAGTGAAATACATCCCACATTGCGACGATGTTCAAGTGACTCGAAACGGCTAGATACCCCAACGTCGGGTGATATAAAACTTGAGAAGATCAGATGGTGTTGGATGATCCTTGGATGTTTCCTTCTAAACAAAAAAACGTGTTCTGTTCAGCGAATGCCACACTGGATTTTAATGCCGAAAACTTCAAAGGCTTCTGTCTTCTCAATTTTTATACCATCCGTTAATACAAGCGACGCAGTTTGGTCCAACGTACGCTTATGTGATTAAAGACAACATTGGCTCATAAGGGCATAAAAGTTAAACCTATTTGCACAGCACCAGTTGGAAATTAGCACCCGATCACGGCTAAGGGTGTCGTTCATATTCTGCATCGTAGCCTTTATCTCCAAAAAGCTAGGCCTGTAGCCAAATGAGTATGAATGATATATGCTGCTTTCGGCTGTAAAATAATATAAAAGATTTGAAGTCTGACATAGATAAGAAATATAGTAGGAGACGGGACGCAGAGCCTTGCGGTACCGCTAAATTAAATCTTAATTAATAGATCACATCTGTTACAACATGAATAAAGCGAATTTTGAGGAAACTCGATATAGATGCTTTCATTTCAATCTGGCGGGACCAGGTGTGTGATGATTCGCTTATCATTTCCATTCAACAGATTCACTTGTAGCATCATCAATAGCTTTTCGTAGGGTATGCCCCAGCCAGCCATATTTTGTTTTTTGCATCTTGACATGTACCAGGATTTGAGAGCTTTGAACCCATAGGATCGCCATATGATGCTTAGAAATAATTTTGAATGCAGTTTGTTAGATTTATGCGGTTTTTAAAGGGTCTGCAGAGCCGCATGTAATAGTGGGAAGACCTTTGTGAAAGCAGAATGCTTATACAAGATTCTTTTTATCTACTGGGAATGATATGTTGTTAGAGGCATTATTTCTCTTTACTTTAGTTTTAAAAATATGTATTTTGAGACTAGCTTGAGCTGCAGACTTTTGTACTGCACTGATTTTAGCCTGCATTCCATTAAAGTTATGGGACAATAGACATATGACGCCAACAACGTCTTAACCTTTTAGCCCTCTGTTCACTATGTTATCCAGGACTTTGCTTATAAGTAAGGGCAATAGAGCGCAACCTTCAAAATAAGGCCTTCCTTTGAGTTATCGCTCAGTGAATTTTTACCTTAGGATTTTCTATGACGTAGTAAATGAACTTGGCTGCGGTTTCAGGCAATGATTTAAGTAGTTCTGGAGATAAATTATCCAGTCCGGAAGCACCGACTTTTTACAGAAATAATAGCTTCCATAGTCTTTCCCTTTTTGTCTTTTTTTCGGATATGATTAACAAGTGTTGTTAGCGAAAATTATCTTTTTTTCTTTATAGACTATATATTCCTCCAATATACAAATGACACAGATTTTAATAGTTTTGAAATAAGGTACCATATACTTTGTTATACATTAAAAGAAAGGCATTGAGGGAATTTAAAGATTATTTTTGGATTTTGGGCTCTTCAGTTTGTGTTTCTTATATATCTTTGTCTTTAAATTGTTCCAATTTAAAGTGGTGGAGGCAATATGTTCGATTTGACTTTCAATTTTTTTCCTGCACCTTTTTAGTATGGAAATAACGTTTCACTTACGATTATATTTTTAATTATGCGTGTTACCAGAAAAAGTTTGACATTTTCGGACATTCTACCAAGAGAATGCCACCTTATTACCCTCTCAATGCCTTTATTCACAGGCCATATTTAGGTGTGAAAACTGCTTGTCAGAAGCATGGTGTAACCACGGTTTATTGATTTAAAATTATTAGAAATCATCTTCCTTTGCCGGTTTTCCGATATCTGTTGGAGCGCAACAGTACGCGCAATTTATATTTTGGGCCCAATATCGAAAACGTGCAATGAAAACCCTGTCAGAGTGCGGTTTCCGTTCGATGAGAGCACCTCTGAGAAGAGTTTGCCTACTACACCCATTTTTAGTTGTTCTAATCAATTGCTTGAGTATAGAAGCACGTTTGTTTCTCCTTTTTCCTGATTTTCTTCCTTGCCTATATCTTAACCCTGGCACGATTGCTTTAAAAAAATGCCAATAAAATTAGTCCCACTTTTATTTTTCTATAAGCGTTGCTTTATAAAATCACCTTTGCAGTATTAAAAATTTAGCACAGAACTTAAAATAATATTTCGCCCCGTAGCTAGTGAACAGAACTAATATAATTGTGAATGCATGCCAGTAAATTGTATTAACATGATTTTATTTTGATACCGCTTAGTAAATTTTTGTGCATTCGAATGCTGACTTGCTACCTAAGTCCATGCAAATTTGTTTTTCCAGAATATTAAAGGTCATAATATGATCCGAACACAATATGTGTGAACACCTGCAATAAAATATTCTCAAAACATGAAATGTTAAAATTAACTAATTTTATGCCCTGGGTAGTGAACATAAATAACATCAGTAAGAAATAAGATAATGTTGAGCACGTTTTGGGTCTTATATGACCCTATAGTAGTAGCTGCATTAAAGGAGATATGACCCTCTCTAGGATAACTAAAACTTAAATTTTTTAAATAATCTGTCACTTTTTTTTACTAAAAAATTAAATTAACTTCTTATGTATAATTTAAATTAGTTTTGTAAATTAGTTTTTTTACAATATAACGACGTGGTCGTAAACCATTTCCACACATAATTATTTTTCTTATTTTACCGTAAAAATAAAATAGTTTTAATTAAGTTTAAGGCAAATGCTTATTAATTTCTTTCATATTTTCTAGGGAAATATTTTATATGATGTAGAAAAATATTTTAAAATTTTAATATTTAATAATTCCATATGAGTGATTTCTACCTTTAATAAATTTTCGTTGTGCTTTTTTCGTATATAATTTTCAAGGTATTTTTTTTTTTTGAAAAAAGAAATTGTTCACACAAACCGTCTTCAAAAAAGAAATAAAACTCACGCCACTAACAAGCTGTCAACACTTACATCATCAAATAATGTTTTAAACGTTGAATTTAGGCAACCAACCAAATATTTTCGTAACGAGTTAAATGCAACAAAAGTTGCATGTTTGAAACGTTGATGTTTCTATGTGAATGTATGATTTCATGTTCGTTTATATTGGTTTACCCTTCTTAATAAGGTGCAAACCATGAACGTTTGCGGATATATAAAAGTAAAAGAAAATTTTATATATTATAACTTTAAATGAAACATAATAATAAAAAAAAAATTATTAAAAAATTTGACGAGCTAAACATAAAATTAGTTTTAATGTAACAAAAAGCTGTGCCAAATTATTTTTTGGTAAGTATGAGTGGTAAAATCTTTTTTGAATTTTTATTTTGCTGCACCTGTGTGAGTTTGAGTTTCAGGCAAATTTATACTTATGGTAGGTATTCTTCAATGTAAGTAATGTTTAGTGGTTTTTTCATATTAATATCATTATTATATCTTAACTTATATAAATTAACAATAAGTATTCATATATAATATAAATAAATAATCGAACCAGAGATGCTAAAATTAAAAAACTTAAGTTAATTCAAACGTCAGTTCTAATGTTATTGTCTGCGAGCAAGAATGCCTCTTCTCCTCAAAGAAACGTATCTTATATAATGTAAGATGTTTCCGGCAGACGGATGGGGTTGAATTGCCATCTTATTTAAGTACTGGTTCACATGCTTAAGATTTTGTTTTTAACTAGTGGAACTTCAAGATTTTTGTGAATGACGCATTTGTATTTGGCTTTGACGCCATTGTTTTTCTCTTAATTGAAATGAGAGGCAGATTGCTGTATATAATAACACCAAATTGGTTTTAAAACCGAGGTGTAGAGCAAAAGTTTGCAATCTAGGAGAAGCGCAGAATTTTAATTAATTAATCAAAGAATCTATGCTACTTCTTGTTTCACATCTATATTTCTTTTCTATGCGACGGGACGAGCCATGTCAATGCCAAGATATTTCGGGTCAAAGTCCTGAGGCACCATTCGGTAACTAATACGGATTGGGGAGCATAAATTTCTTTGTAGGGCATTTTTAAGTAGGTTATATTTTATTACCCAAACCTTAATCAATTCCTCTTCTAAGATGTCATCATGGTAGCACATCTGCAGTTGTATTAAGGAATTTTAAGCACCTTCATTGGTACTAAAAACGGTATCATCAGCCAAGGCCAATTTGTATATTAGATTGATTTTGATTATATCTGTTGTGTAACACAAGATCAGCATTTGTACAAGAAAAATACTTCAAGATACGTCAACTGCTGTTGGTTTAAGACACAATAAGGGGTCACCTACACGCAAAGAAACAAACATATATGAGAATAGTCACGATATTATGATTACAAACAGTTTCATCACTATTATAACTGCCACAACCACACTATAGTTGTGCTAAATTTTTGGCAAAAATGCAATAGTATTTATGATTAAAATTCATATTACATGTTTGTGGTACTTATTATTTTGGTAATGGGCAGTCATTATCTTGATTATGTTCTTATTTTTGCAAATGGCGGCCAATATCAAATCTGTTTTGACATTTGTAAATAAGACAGATGTAAAAAAAAAGTGAATAAGCCATGGAGCGACATACTCCCCAAGAACGCAGTATAATCGTTCCCTATTTTGCGTAACAGTTTGTCTGTGGTATTGGCGTAAAGCAAACTCCGTCGCCGATTCCCTGGCCGCCTGGCATCGACCGCGCTAACACTGTGCTGTTTTGCCTACCAACCTTAAAAAGAATATTACCACACAAGATGTTGCTAAGAATGATGGCCCTGGAGCGGCCGTTCTGCCGAGAATATTACCGCTGTTGGCGAGGATGTCAAGCTGTCGCCAGAAACATCGACCAGATGCCGTGCCTCTTAATTAGCAAACATCCGGTCGTCCCTAAGGCGAATTATGGTCAAAAGCCTGCGCATGTTCCCGTACAAAGACAAGTTTGTCCATCAGCTGCTGCCTGTCGATCGCCAAGCTCGTATTACCTACGCCCGAGCCATTCTCAATCTCGAGGCTGTAGTGAACGATTATTTGACCAAAATCATAATGAGCGATGAAGCTCATTTCCACCTCAGTGGGTACGTGAGCAAGCTAAACTATTACTTCTGGGGTGGCGAAAATTCACGATTGATGCACGAGAAGTCATTACACTCACTCGGAGTGACTGCATAGTGTGCTGTTTACGCTGGAGGAGTCATGGGGCGATTTTTTCGAGAACACCGCGGTCAAAGGCAACAGTGGATGGTGTGCGCTAAATCGCCGAGTTTTTTGTGCCACAATTGAACAAATTAGGTCTTCAAGACATGTGCTTTTAACAGAATGGAGCAACGGTACACAGTGTGCGCGCCACATTCATTATTTTGAAGGAGGCGTTCCCAGGTCGCCTCATCTCTCGTTTTGGCGATTTAAATTGCCAGCAATATCTCCCGATCGAACTCCAATCCTTATGAAAGCAAGCCCGAATCCTGAAAGCCCTAAAGTACTGCATTTGACATGAGTGCGAGAATCTGTCGCCCGAAGTTGTCCCCGAAGTGATTAATAATGCTATAAAACGAGCCCGTATAGGAATCAACTGTGATGGTGCATATTTGGACGATATCATCTTCTTGACATTACCCGTAAAATTCTTAAGGTTGAAGTAAACACAATCAGAAATTAGGAACAAAATTTTTTATTTATAAAAATGTAAACAACTTCGGATGACTTCTTTTGGGCCACCTTGTATTACAAAAAGTAGATTTTTTATCTATATTTTTCTTCTTTCCATACATATATTTTTCTGAAGTCGATTTTAGATTCCTTTTGAATCAGAGCCTTACTAAGCGAGCTCTTTAATTAAGTTCCCTACTTCTCAGTTAATAGAGAGATTTTAAAATTTTTAACAAGAAATTTTTAAATGGCACTCAATTATAAGGATGTTTTTTTATTAGTTTCAAGTTGTCTTCACATATGCATATATATTTGTATTATTTGAAAAATACCTCTGTATACTGACTTAAATCCAAACACACAAACACATTTCGTTCTTAGTGGTTGCCAAGTCTATCTACAATTTTATTAGTGATAAATTTCAAACTGTTTATTATTGCATAATAGACTGACTGCCGTAAGAGCATACATATACATAAGAGTTCGCTATTTTATTCATCTGAAGATATATTTTACAAGCAGCAGTTAAAATTTCTAATTATCTGACGGATTAGCTTAATTGGTAGCAAGCATGCCTCCTGCCATATTATGTTTACAATACGGTACATAAGAAGTGAAAAATAATTTACACATCTACATACTTGGGCTAACGTATATGATAATACACATAGACACATATATAATTCTTATATTTATATTATATTTCACACTTACACACACATATGTATGCATGCACTTACTTACATACTTCCGCATTACTTTGGGTTTTCATTACATCATACATCATTTTGTATTATTCTATACATATAATAGCACACCAGGACTTCAGACTGGCAGGATGAAAGTGGAAACAGCAAGTCATCTTATTTTGTAGACTTAAAACAGCATGACGACTGCAAAGTTCTTTGCTTTTCCGGCAAAAACTTTGTTACATAAATTATATTTTCGTGCTGCAAAGTAAGATAACATAACTGTCATTTTTTATAGTTTTAAATAAAAGTTCTAGCAGTTGAAAAAACATTTATTAATGAACCTTTTCTCTAATGAGAGCAAAGTAAGACTAAGTACTAAAATTTAAAAAGGAAGTAGTAAATATCAGTCCAGCTAGAGCTAGACTAAATGCTCTCAAATTAATGTTAATTTTATTTAATGAGTTCATCTTAGCGCTACTGTAGATCCTTGTAAGTGTTGCTGCCTATAATATACTTGGAAGCACTAGTTTTCATTCTCAGGCTTTTTTTTATGGCTATTTTTTAAAGTAATGATTAGTCTGCTTCTGACATATATAAATTCCCTTGGTTCCTACAAAAAGCCCAGGTCTATATGGCTAAAGGTGCAGAAATTTTTCTGAATATCATTCACTTGGGAGTGACCGGAAATAATTACTTTACTTGGCTGTTCAAACAGCTCACTACTTTTGGCCTTAGACCAAGTTTTTCCCAGAAAATGGCTTCTTAGACTTCTAGTATAGCTAGCTGGTGGGAAAAGGCTCTCAATTATGTAGCCCGAATGGTTACAGTAATCCTAAAATTTCAGGCAAGTAAATAAATAAACATAAATACTAACTTTAGCATGACTGCAATGTGGAAGCCTACTGTCTACCTAGGGGCCTTACTGGCAGCTCCAGGAGACTTCCGCCTAGTCAGCTACTCATCTTAAGTTTTGAAGATTACAGAAAATATTTTTTTGCAATAGTCCTTATACAAATGTTCTTCCGGAATAAGCATTTTGGGCCATAAATGGCTTGAATATTACTTCAACTTCTAAACATTTCGCAAACATGTTTATCACTTTGCCACCAACAATTATACAAAATACAAATATGATGTAGGGTATTATAAGGTCGAGCTCGACCGACTATAGCTTACTTACTTGTACTAGTTGTTAATTTAACTAATGCTGCTTATTAGCAGGCATTTCAACATGCATCAGCTGGTTCATATAATGGCATAGAAATATAAATTTTACACTTTTCGCAAAAATTAAAAGCAAACAATATTGTTGTAACATTTTTCCAAGTAAAAAAAAAACATAAATAATTAAATAACAAAATTAAGAAACTAACACAACTATATCGTACATAGTGTCAGAAGTAATTTTGTTTCATTCGGTGTTTGGTGCTAAAATACAGCTGCTCAATTTTTCAAAGTAAATTAAAATAAAGTCCAAGTAAAGTCTGTACACGTAGAAAAAGCCAATAGGCTTAAAAATAAATCAGGTCAAGGTAAACATTTTTTTGTCTAGTAGAATCTTTTTATAAATTAAAATACTTACTTATTTTAGTGGCTGTTACAGAACGTTTGTTCCATTAGCAGAACGTGGAATCAATTTTCCATCTTTTCATGATTCTGCGCCTCTTCTCCAATGTCTGACACTAAGGTTTGGTAGGCCTTTCTTGACTTAATACTTTCATTGGGGTTTCAGTCTTTTCGTTCTGCTCCATCACCAGACTCGCAGTCAAATGACTTCCTAGCTAGATAGTATCTTCATTAATTTTCACAACATGACCTTATCAGCGTAAATATTGAATTTTAATACGAGTGACTATGTCAATGCAGGCAAACAGCTCATGCAGCTCGTGGTTCATACGACACCGGTATCCTCCGTCAACGCAAGTTAGTTCATAGATTACCCGAAGAATTTTTCTCTCCAACACCCCAAGCACTACCTGATCTGCTTTCACAATTAACCATGCTTCAGAATCATATAAAAGCACGGGTAGTATTAGTGTCTTGTACAGATAAATTTTTGTTTGCAGGGAGGTGGTTTTGCTTTTAAACTGCTCACTTAAACCAAAGTAGTCTCTATTAGCGGATACTGTGGTTTCCTTTTATGTAAAGACTAATGTTTTTTGTTTTGCTAATAATGGCGGTGCCGAGGTAGAATAAATTGTTGTATTGATACTGTCTGCCTATGTCTATTGGAAGTCTAGCGAACTGATACCATTAACTTGGGCTTATCTGCACTTATTGCCAGGCCCACTTATGCTGATTCTTTCTCTAGCTATTCAAAGATAGAAGTTATTGCTTGTAAAGTTCATTCCATGATGTTGATACTGTTAGCATAAACGAGTAGCATGTGTTGTTGTTTATGGTGTGAGGATTGCGCATCAGCTAAGGTTATTCTACATAGTATTTAAATCCTTCAGGGCTATTAAAGTCAGAACTAGCTTTAAACACCTTTAAACGTATAGAGCCATTGATAGTGGCCACAAAGCCTATAATTAGATGAAAATATATATCTGTCTTTATTACGTCTTTCCAAGAATTTGACGTAGTGTGTATGTGTGACTGATGGTGGGTTTGTTAGGCCGAAATCCGCAGTGATAAGGCCCAACTATCTTTTCGTCCTTTAATTTTAATCTTTCACACAATACGCTGGAGAGTATATTGTAACTAATGAAAAGAAGCCAATGAAAAGGAGACCTACTCCTCTGTTGTTTGCAGTTACTCATCTTGTCTCCTTTTTTGTGCCTTCCGGGATTGCTTTTGTGGTATATAAATCGTTGCTGTTATCAGATACAAATTGAAGTGAAAGATAATTTTTCAAAATCCTAAGCACATCATTTGTATCAGTCAACAGATAACCTTCTTCCATCCTTGCAGGAAAACGTTTCATATCAAAGCCTTCAGTTTGATATTTCACCCTTTAGTAGAATGTTCGAACTTTATTTTGACTCCTGAACATTTTGAATCGCTCACACTCACGCCTTTTCATTTCTGTCTTCTTTCTATGGAATAGATTTTTTCCTCTCACCTCTTCTTGCAATACCTTTGTCTCGCAAGATGTGCTGCTACTGACAGCACATCTGATGCCACATTCTTCGCTTCGGTAGCACTACGACACTCCTGGTCGTACAATGGATTTCTTAGGGAAGGCTTTTGGTACCCAAGCACGGATATTGTGGCTTTCTGTATTGAGTTAACAGTACTCTGCCAGTTCCCTGTAATATTATCGGCACAGGCAATCGTTTCTTCATTCAATTAGAGTAAAACGTTTTTGTTGGTTGTGATCTGTTCGTTCTTGTGTTCCGTCGGAATATGACCACAGATAAGTTTAATGTTGAAGAATAAGGATTTTATACGAAATGTAGACAACTTCTCATTCACCGGAGTATATCTGGGGACATGGTGTTCTAGTCTCCGACTAACCATGAGTCCGCAGCAAAACTCATGTCTTGTTCATGGCACGTATAACACAGCGCGTCACCTTTTGGTGTAGTCGTGACGCCTTTCCTATTCCATCGCACTTCCTTTTAAGTGGAAATATTGGCTTTTTACTTTTTAAGTACATGCGTCAGTGTATACAGCTCCTCCTTATAAGGTTCAATCAGTTCAGGTGCAAATTTGCAAATCGTGACCCTTAAAACGTTTGGGAGATCGTCAACATTAGGGGAGTCTTAATCTAATTTTATCGTTCTTGTGAGTCAACACGCCACACATTTAAGGTAACTACCTTCAGTTGATATTAAAACAACTACCCCAGGGGACACCACGGTCAGTCTCAGTGTCCACAGCTGAGACGAAGGAAGGAACAAGATTTTTCTGGGCTTTGCTAAGTTAAATCTAGGCAGAGCCGCTACTTGGTTGACAGCTTCTCCTGCATTATATTTCTTCAAATTTACATAATTTTTTTGTTTTGTGTACGATATATACATAAATTTGCTAATTAATACCAAACGAATATTCTAAAACCCCCCTTTTCATGCTACAGCTCAGACACATTTTTCAAGCTGCATTATCTGAATATTTTTACTATATTTACACACAAGTTTACCTACTTTCTCTTAAAACTAAGTGGCTCAATTTGAAGGCATTAATATTCTGAGTGTGTGTTTGATTGATTATAAATACATATATGCATGCATCTGCAAACTCTGTTCCCCTTATATTTTAGAGGTGTGAGAAAGTTTAAAAATTTTTTTTTTTAAATTCTTGCTGCCTCAGTGGTTTAGCTTACTGCATAAGGCATGTGATTCTTGCTTTCCGGTGTGGCTGCTGCAAAACTAAACTTTCCTAGTTTTGCCGATTTTAATATTTTTTCTATTTTAATGTTGACTGCACAAAGTTTTTGGTAGTCGGGAAGAGGTTATTAGAGTTTATATGAGTAATTGCCTGGGTTTAGGAGCTGTTTGCAGCAACACATATACACACACATGCACACAATTGCAGAAATAAGAAACATACAACCATATGTCTTTCACGCCAGTCATTTTGTGGCAAATGATTTTGTTTGCAGCCTTTTTAATGTTTGCACGAAGTTTAAACAAATTTTAGCTTGACTTTTAATAAGAAATCCTAAGGATTATTTTTGTGGTTGTATTTTTATTAACCAATTTTAGCCAACTTTTTTAAATGAATAATTATTTTAGTTTTGAAGGATGAAAACTGATGTCAATTAAATTTTGTTAAAATTTTAATTTTTAAAAGAAAAAAAAAATAATTTTATCAATTAGCGAGAAACGTCTTTATACCTTATTGACTTTATGTTAGAAAGCTTAAAAATAATAAATACTGTTTACTTTAGGCTTTTTATAATTAAAATTTTCCTACCTTAAAAGGGCTTCTCAGAAGAAAAGTTATTGCATACAATTATTTCATTAGCGTTTAAAAATTAAAGTTTTTGATTTAAATAAAAAAATTAAAAAAACTTTTTGCTTGAATTAGCTGGAGGAAAATGTTAAAAAGATGAAGATGGCTTACATGAATAAATATAAAAAACCATAATGAACGAAAAGTTATGTATTAAACAGATTTATTTATGATATTGACAAAACCGGGTTTAGATTCTTTCTTATATTTTAATAAGATTTACTCGGGCTTACTGAACCCCTCTATCTAAGGAATGCTTTGGCTTGGTACAAGTGTTGCCAAGTGAAAAATATTGCCTTTGTCTAAAAGTGTCATAGGGTAATGGCGTTCTGACACTTTGGTTTAATTTTTAACCGATATCAAAGGATAAGCTCCAGCTATAGATATGCCAGATCTTCTTCCATTGCCATGTTTTTTATCTCTTAAGGTTCTAGGGGTTTGTAGATATTGGAAGCTCACTAACTGACCTAAGACTCTTTCGCTAGCAATGTTCTATTTAATGCAGTCAACAAAAAGGTTGTAGTCCAATTTTTTCAATGTTTTAAAAAGCAGTGAGCGTTTTTTTTAATATCCTTCTGTAAATACTTTACCCAATGCGTCCGCTCACTGGAGAGATTTGACATACAGGTAAGTAAACTAACCGCAGCTCTGGCTCTAAACGTTCCCTTCTAGGAATAGCTGTTATTTTTTAAACAAATGAAAACACATTTTTTATTACTTACAATAGACAATAGACAATAGATTTTAATTTTTTAAGACCATAGTTGATACTGAGGTTTTCGTCTTAGACTTTTTGCCTTAACTATTTAAAACCAGCTTTAACTTTTTATAATTAGTACTTGTAAAACAAGCAAGAGCGCTATATTTGACTGTGCCGAATCGTATATACTCTTCACATTAGCCTTTCGAAAACCCAAACTTTCTGTTATTTTTATCCATTTTTTTACTAATGAAATATTTTTTATTTTTAAATAGGGATCGGTGTAATTTTCTTACGCTCCACGGGTGACTACGGGGAAGTTGTAGGGGTTTTATTCTAATTTTTTCAAATTTTGTATGGCAACCCCCTTAGGGCGCGGTGATAACGGGTAAGTATGTTCTAGGAATTTGTTTGGGAGAAGAAACTAATGGGGGTCGGTCGTACACTTTATTGCTCTAAGACCAACTCTGAAGAGTTGTGGGCGTTTTCATATAAATTTTGTATGGCAACCCCATTTGGGCGTGGAGATAGAGGGTAGGTATGTTCTCGGAAAATGTTTGGGAGAGGAAACTAATAGGGTTCAGTCGAACACTTTATTGCTATAAGGCCAACTCTGAAGAAGTTGTGGGCATTTCCATATCATTTTTGTAAATTTTGTTTGGCAACCCCCTTAGGGCGTAGATATAGAGAGTAAGTATGTTCTAGGAATATGTTTGGGAGAAGAAACTAATAGGGGTCGGTCGTGCCCTTTATTGCTCTGAGGCCAACTCTGAAGAAGTTGTGGGCATTTTTACGTCATTTTTGAAAATTTTGTATGGTGACCCTCTTAGGGCGTGGAGATAGGGGGTAAGTACACTCTAGGAATTCGTTTGGGAGGAAAAACTAATGGGGGCCTGTGATTCATTTTTTTTCCTCTAGGGGCGACTCCGGGGAAGTTGTAGCGGTTTTTACCTTATTTTTAGAAATTTTGTATGGCAACCATGTAAGGGGCTGGAGATAGAGGGTAAGTATGTCCCACAAAAATGTTTGGATGGAAAAAGTAATTCGGGTCGGTCTTACATTTTACGTTTTTAGGAGAACCCTGGAAGCCATAGGAGCGATTTTAAAAATGTTTAAATTAACTTTGTATGGCAACCCTGTTATATGTGTGAATACTAATACTAATAAAATTTTCGTTTTCGGTGTGGTTAAATAATATCAACATGACTGATTCTGTTTTTTGCTGCTTTTGTTGTTTTTTTTATTATTACATATTAAGTATGTTTTTTGTTGTTGTTGTAGGCTGAAAAATGGAGGTAGTCTTGGTTTTTGCTTATATCTCGGCCATTTATCGAGCGATTTTGCTGAATTTTCAAACCCGCGACTATCTCTGACAGTTTGATACCACTAACGGGTCTATGCGATATCGGGGGGCTTCAGAAAGTTAATTTTAACCATAACACGGACAGACGGACATCGCTAAATCGGCTTCCCTATCTATAAGAATCCGGAATATATATACTTTATGGGGTCCCAAACGGATAATAAAGAAATTACAAATGGAATGATAAACTCATATATACCCTTATCACTTATGTAAAGGGTATAAAAATGCCTCTATTTATTAATCTTTTCCCCTCCCCATGTTTGGTTACAAGAGGATGGTAAATTTTTCGACCCCTGGTCAAACATATGTGGAAGGGGTATAATGCGTTTGTAACGCCCAAAAGAAATGGACAACACTCCATTTTTAATTAAACCGGTCGCCTCTGAAGCACTCCCTAAGTTTATTTTAGCATGTCCATCAATCTGGCTGGGTGTCCATGTATTTTTATAAACACGCTACAGGTCACAATTTTAAACAAATTTTGAATAAACTTTGTACCGATAAGTTTCTCGGCACTGGCGCAAGCCTAATTATTTCTGGTGATCATGGGTCCATTTTTTGCATATTCCCTATAAAAATGTTCCCCCGAAGTAGTCTGTTAGTCTACAAGTGACTCGAACGTTACTCGATTTTATGAAAGTTTTTCAAATTTGTCCATCATTATGCCTTCTTATACTAAGCAAATATATGATCGGTTCATTTTTTTACATAGCCTCCATAAAAGTGTCCTGTCGGAATGAGCATTTTGGAATAAAACCTACTCGAATAGTACAGCGTGTCTCCTGGAAAATTTATATATTTTAATAATATTATTTCAAAAAGTAATAAACGGTGCTAAAGGAGGGTAGCGCCATTCGAATTATCGATTGTGCGGGTTTATCAGTCACGATGTCGCAGATGTAAAGTGGCTATCGCACGCTTGCTGTGAAGTTATTTCTTAAGTGTAATGATTTTAATAATGTAATTATTTCCCCGTCAACAATTTTGCTTACAGTTTAATATTTGGCGAATACGAAACGGATCTAGTGTAAACTTAATTCGTTGCTGGTGGAAGGATTTCGCGCAACCGTTTCGACTATCAATGTCCCACAGATAGGGTCTAGTTAATCACTAAGGACTCCCAAAAACATTGAACTGGTTAAACGCAGCTTACGTAAATATCCGTGACTTCCAATACGGAGAAGAGAAGCCACAAAGGATCACGAAGTTCCATCCTATTAAAATTCAAAGCAAGAACTAAAACAAAGTGACTTAGATTTACGCAAATATTTTCTTGAAACAATGTTGGAGCGTTTTGCACTGTAAATTCCATTTTTTGGAGCGACGGGGCTCATCTTTACTTAAACGGCCACGTCAACAAGCAAAACTTATGCAACTGTTCTCAAACGACCCACAACCTTCGACTGAAACATCCATAACCATATCTTTGTCTCAAGATAACAAGTTGGTGTGCCTTATCCATTCATGAGGTTATTGCACCATTTTCTCACTAAAATTAGCGAGGCCAGGCGACGAATGTCAACGGTGAAAATTATCGACGCATAATTACAAAACTCTTTCTGCCAAACCTGCGAGCTTATTTAGGGTAAGTTTCACACACGTGGTTTCAGCAGGATGGGGCGACTGCACATACAGCCAGAGTTTTGATGAATTTGTTTTGCGAAAATTTCCCCAAAAGCTAATCAGTCGTTTGGGGCATTCCATGGCAGTGGCCTTCCGTTTCTGTACTACAAATATAAGTCTAACTGTACAGAAAATAGTTCAAAGAAAAAAATAAAATAAAAAAAAGTAATACAAATTTATTCTGTGTTTGGGCATAAACGTTAACATTTGCACCAGTAATAAAGCTCCTTAAGCATGCGCCCTCTGGTGGTTCACGTGGCAAGAGGTAAATAGTTTGTTGATTATAGTGCGGCGTGTACCACCAGTGTAGTTAATATACCCGTCAAATAGTGATAAGGGTATATATCGGTTTGCCATTCTCTTTATAATTTTCCTACGTGGAAGTGGGCTGGTCCAAGACTATTGACGTGAACGGTTCCTTAGGGTAGGGACTGGTTCTAGTTCTTGCACTTTATATGAAGAGAACGTGTCACTTTAACATTGCGTTGCTATTGGAGGGGGCTATTGGTTTATAACTAACACCTCAGAACGGGTCACAGGCCAATCCTATATAAGCCAATTTTTAATTAATTGTTTAAGATCCTGCTCAATTTCCTTTGTTTGTATTTACGAGTGTGTGTATATATATATAAACACATATATGTTAATGTGTAGGGACCAGTTTTTCTATTTTTTCGTGAAACCCTTTTAGCAGAAAAAAAACTAACCTTCTCATTTCCTAAAACGCAACGCCCTAAAACAAAACAAAATGTTTGGAATAGTTTTTTAAATTTTAGTTTTTTCCATACAATTGGTTTTGTTTCTATGCGTTGCGTTTTACGTAATTATACCCTTAGAGTGCCTAAAAATTTCATTTTAAATCAAAATATTTCACTTTTACTGTGGTGCTACTAAAATCAAAATTGGTACTATTATTTACAGGCTAAAAAGTAATTCTAAAACAGTTTTCTTTCACTTTTGTGCCACCAGTGGTGCACGCGGCTTTCTGCTTAAGCTATTGTGTGAGTCACCAGAGGCGCACATGACAAGCATAGTGTATATTAAAAATGCAATGTAAAGAGTTATTAGTTTATTTTCTGAAAAAAAATTCTTGTTTTTTACTTCCTGTTTGGAACTCTATGCTAAACAATTAAAACAATAATAACATAAATAATTTTTTTATCGTTAAAAAATTGATTAGAAAAATGTGAGATTATTTCCCATTTAAAAAGGCAAATGGTAACCCTTTGATTATTTTTAAGGGAAAAAGTAGGCTTTTTGGCTATTTTGAAAATTTTTAAAAGAAAATAAATTTTAATTTTGTGAGCCAAAACAAACTCATGTTTTATGTTTGTCGCCCATTATAGCTTACTATTGCTTACAAAAATGCAATTGAATTTTTTCCATGATTTAAATTTTCTTAGTTTAGTGCTTTTTAAATTTTTGAAAATTAGTTAAAATTTAAGTGTTTTTTTTTATTAAATTCTATTTTACAATTTTCAAAACAATATCAGACAAAGAAATAAAATTTTAAAAAAATATCCGAATAAATATTCATCTAAAATCTGTTTTTCACATGTCAACAGTGTGCTCAAGCACAACCAACAATAACAAAAATGGTATTAAAAAACGGCAAACTACACATAAAACAGTTAAAATCCACACAAAGTTATTGTGGTTCTGGCTAAAAAATCAAACAAAATATGCATGTATTGTGTATGTAAGTACATACAAATGTGAGTTCATACATATACATATATGTGAGCATATGTATATAATCTAACATATTTGCATGTAACAATACCAGATCAAAAATGTCAATGCTGCGGCATTTAATGCGATATCTATACTAATAATAAAGAGGAAAAGTTTTTTTGTATGTCTTGATTTTTCTCCGGAACTACCTAACCGATTTGGATAATTTTCTCACCAATGTTATTTTTTTGCTTCCTGAACGGACATAGGCTATATTTTATTTTTTTACCTTAAGTGGGCGTAGTACCTCCCTTACGAGTTAAATGGAATTGATGGTATATCTCGAGAACTATAATCGCTATCTGCTTAAAATTTTGTGAAAGTTATTTAAATAAACATGTTTCCATTTGTGTCCAATATTTCTATGATCGAAGCAGGGGAAGAGGTACCTCCCATACAAAATTATTATTTTTTTAAACAAAGGGTGATACATTTACTCTCAAAATTTTGTGCAATAGCCTAAGTACTACTAAATGGAGCTTATAATGGGGTTAAAACCAAGCAAAAGAGCAATTTACAAATATACACACACACGCTTTATGTGAATGATTCTGCTTATATACAATAAAAACGGATCTCAGTTAAAAAAAACAATAAATGTAGTTTTGTGTTAAACATATGTACAAAAATGTTAAAAGAAATTTCTTATTTTTTTATATCCTTTCCATCCCATCCCTACCTACCAATTATTTTTTCTAATGGGGTGTAGCGGAGCGCACCGGGCTTGCTAGTATACGAATAATTGTATATACATATGTATGTATGCATGTACCTTCATATATGAGGAAAAAACTTTATGATATTGAAATTGAAATCCGAAATAGAATAAAAATAAAATTGTATCTAAAACTATTCAAATATATATCGTTATTTACAGTTCATGGCGGGT
>OY757188.1:26674086-26760978 GCA_963583895.1 Melanophora roralis
TGTTTGTCTAATCTCAGTTCAAAATAGAACGTATTCTATTTTTAAAACTTTTTATCGTCTGAGTTTTAACTGTAAGTTTTAAAAAATGTTACCGGATTTAATACTTGTTGATGTATTGTCATATACTTTATACTTTTATAATTAGCGGAATCAAACTAATGCCTTAGACGTAATGTAATAATAAAAATGACAATGTTTCATTGCTTTTGACACTAATAAAAATTTAAACTTAATTTTTTGGTACTCAACTCAGATAAGAACTCAGTTGGTATAAATGTAGCTTTGCGTCCGTAGTAAAATCTTACTTGCTGATTTTGAATATCGACTGTGTCAGAGATTTTTCTGATAGTTTAATACGAAAAGTTTCCGTCCGACATGACCACATCGACTTCCCTATCAATACGAATCCAAAATATATATACTTTATAGGGTCGCAAGTGAAGTAGAAATTACAAATTAAATGACAAGGTGATATATACCCTCATGTGCAGGGCATAAACCTTTTTTAACTTTTTTTTTTAAAGTCATAATTATCCTTGAAAAGTTCTGCCCTCTCTGCCAGGAAGTACAAATTTTTGGGCGGTCAGGTATGTATTAAATGACCTTATTGGGGTTTCGAGGTGCAGACTGAATGATTTACTGAGATGCCTCTCGGCTATTGGTTGAATCTATAGGTAGTACCCCAGGTATTGATCCGAGTACCGCTTGTAGAGGTTGTTACATTTAATGAGCGGAATGGTTATGTCAAGACGGGATAATTTTAGACCCTTCTTGACACCTTGCCCTCTGGCAGGCTACTTTGTGACAAAAAATCAAAAAATAATCTTAAATACTTTTCGTAATTTATTTCAAATCAAATTTTTTTTATAAAGCAATTTAGTTTTTTTTAATAAGTGCCTCCTTTCCTCCGTTGCGCTAATATCAAATGTAAATCTTTGCCTTTTTCACATTTTAGACTCGAAAATAATTAAACTTTTTTTGCTTCAATGTTTTTTGTAAGTCCTTTGTATAAAGCTCAAGCATTAAACATATAAGTGCTTATTATAAGAATGTAATACTATTCAAGTGTGAGCGCTTGGTTGTGTGGTTTAGTATTTCAATATTTCGATACATGTATGTGAAAAGTCAATTATTAAAGGGATTATAAAGATTATATGTCATTGAAAGACAATTTTCTTAAGACATACTTAAGTATGATGTTATTAGTAAAGTAAATGTGTGCGAGACAATTTCGAAATGCACATGTGTAGTTCCCCTTTGTTGTGCATATTTTTGATTTCAAGCCCGAAAAAATATATATAAAAATAAAATATATATAAAAATATATGCGGGTAACTTTCCAATGGAAAGACCTATTTAGAGACGATTTCGAGGTATTCGGACCCTAAAAAGGAAAATTGGTAAGTTGCTGTCTTACAAATTATACACGATAGGAACAAGATTTAAAAAGTTTCGTTTTCCTTAAAAATAAGCGAGCATAAGTCCTTCAGCTTTTCAAAATTTTGGGCTCTAAGGGTTCAAAAAAGGGCAAAAATGGTTTTTTTGTACTTTTTAGTTTTTTTCATAATTTTTAAACCAAAATAAAATAAATAGAAAGTTATCCAAATTGCGTTCTAAAGCTGTAAAAAATATGAATCTTCTTTTGAGCCTTTTTTGAATTTTTGGACCCAAAGTGGCAAAAATATATTTTGGTACTTTAAAAGACTTTTTTACAAATTATGAGTTTTTTTTTGGTATTTTTTTTTAATTTGGTACTACTTTGGGTCTGGACCCGAAAAGTCTAAATATTATATTTTGCGGGTGCTTATTAAGGTCGGAGATAAAGTGAGTAGACAAAACAAACTTCTTGCGTATTTTTTTGTTTTTTTTTTATTATTTTTTTACAAAGAAGAAATTAAAGACTGCTGGCGGAGATTGAAGCCGAAATTTTATAAGGTGGTCAAGAGCTACATTTTCCCACTTTTCTTTCTTATTTTGAAATATTGGAAAAAAGTACTTTGATTACAAAAATACAAGGACACCCAGCCTAACCTATGGAAGGACGGGCATGCCTAAATCGCCTCAGGAAGTCCTTTTAAGTCGATCGGTATACTAAAAGGTGGGTCTCAAAACATTATTTTAGGGCGCTACAACCATCTGCACAGACGCATGTGGTGTTGGTATAATTGAGCTCTTATGTTTTATTAATTTTATAATAAGTGTTTCTGTTTTAATATTTTTTCTTCAAGGGCCAATGATCTTGCGGTCTTTTTACTTATCATTTTTGGCATTTCCAAGGTCGATCAATACAAGTTGGAAGCGCAAGTACTTCAAATAAAACACCAACAGTATTAGGGCATTTTTACATTGAAAATCCGGGGACAAACACTTAGAAGTCAAAAACAAGAAACAAACACACAAACAAACAGACGTAAAGTATGCAGTGCTTAAAGAAAGAAAAATAAACAATATTCAGCTGTCAAAATAACACCCACTTGCAAAAAGGCACCTTTGACCTTCTCGCTTAAAAATTTAACAGAACTTTTTCTCACCAGTTGCTAGTAATAGCCTTCGTAACAGATAGTTTTCGCATAATAAGTTACAGACACAGTTTGGGAGAAAAATTACCATTTGGGTCGACATATAGTATTGTTTCATTTTGCATGTTTGAAGTGAAAATTTTTTCGAGATTAAGGTTAGAGAACATAGGCATGTTAAAACGATAAATTTTTTTAAAAATACTTCTAAACACATAAAATTTCAAGGAAGTTAATTCAAATTACATCGTGTAAAAGTGGTCATAGTCTTGTCTGTATCATAAATATGATATTGAATGAAATGTAAATTTTAAATAAAAAATTGCGGGTTTTTATTTATCAAAAGTAAATTAAAAAAATGGTGTTCTGGTGCTTGTACTCTTAAAAGCATTGGCATCGGAAGGTCCTTCCGACATTAAATTTATTAAACTTTCAAAAAAGAAAGGGCTTTTGGTTTTTAAAAAATTATAAAAAAAGCCCAATTTAATAAAAACTTAAAATTATTGCATAGATAAACATAGCCAATAGGCTTAAGAGCTCGTCATGAGCTTTTGTTATAAGAAATTGGAATTTCATTATTTCTGATTTAAGGATGCTTTTCCTTCTTCTGTAAAATTATTAAAATACAAAAGCGTTTTGGTTTCAAATGACGATATAAAAGTCTATTTATTTAGTTTTTCACATATTTTTTATAAACAAGTTTTTTGAAAATAAAATAAAATTTATTAAAAAAGATTTTATGGCGAAAAAAATCTATTAAAAACTTTCTCTAGCCAAACCTAATTTTTTTTTAAGATATAAAATAAAAACGAAAACTATTTTCTTTTAAATGTTCTTTAGGCCATTAAAAGTAAATTTTTTAATATTTTTTGGCACAAAATAATAAAACAACAAAATCTGACATCATTCACTCACTTTCTAAATATATGTATTAAAAAGAAAAATAAAAAAGGAAAATAAAAACTAAAAATAAACAAAAACAAAAAGAGATAACGAAATTATAATAAGGATTTAAGAATTATAAAAAAAAACAAACAAATAATTTTAATGCCTAAACTGAAAGTTTACAAAAGATTTTTTTTTTTCAAACTAAAGAAAACGAATTTTACTTTTACAACAATATTTCAACAGTTTTGTAAAATATTTTGCCAAAAAGATTGAAAAAAAAATTCATCCTAAACAAACTTTGATGTCAGTTCGACATAAAGTAATATGAGAAAAATTCTCAAAAAGAATTTATGAGAAAGAAAAATACAAAATAATGTTTGGAAGCACATGTGCAACTGAAGGCAGAAACCTTGACCTTAAGAAACTAAAAATGCAATTTTTTAAGCTTTAGGCCATTTTAAGTAAACATTTGCCAACACAATATAAACTATAATTGAACATGATTAAGAAATTAAATTTTCCACAAATATATTAAAGAAGATATCTTTATATTAAAATATATCAATTTTCTTTTAGCTCCGTCTTTACCCCTTTTAGGGGTTTCTTTGTTCTGTTTTGTTTCAACATACAATATTCTTAATTTTTCTTATAAATTTTATTGTATTTATTAAACAATTTTTCTTTCCATCCTTCTTTTTAAATGGTTTATAATTCTTTGTTTCATCCAGAAGCAGAAGAAAAACTATTTCGCTCGACTGCACGCATAAAATACAATTTTACATTTTGCTGCACTGCCCTGCACTGCATTACAACCAACAACATTAATCTATATTCACGATTAATTTATTAATTTATTTCACAAGCTGTTTTTCTTTTTAAAAAGCTGTAAAATATAATTTCCAAAGTAAAAACAAGTATATTTTCTGTTACACAGAACCGAACAATTCACAGAGTTTTAAGTGTAAATCCATATGCCTTAAGAAGAAAAAGGAAAACAATAAACAAGCACAACACAAAACAAGTGCTTTATATTTTTTAAAAGAGGATTTAAAATTTATGATCGCATATTAATAATTAATTAGTATAACATTTAAAATAGTAGTTTTTTGTTTTCTTTAAGGGAAAATTCAAACACGCATTTTCTTTTAACAATACATTCTCAATTTGCAGTTAATTGTTGTAAGACTTATTAAAAATAAAACAAGTAAGTTCGCTGTATTCGGTTGTGCCGAATCTTATATACCCTTCGCATTGGCCTTTCGAAATCCCAAACATGTTTTATTTTTATCCATTTTTTTTACTCATAAAATATTTCATATTTTTAAATAGCTGTCGGTGTCATTTTTTGTCGCTCCACGGGTGACTATGGGAAAGTTGTAGGGGTTTTTATCCTAATTTTTTCCAATTTTGTATGGCAACCCCTTCAGAGGGTGGAGATAAGGAGTAAGTATATTTTAGGTATATATTTGGGAGGGCTAAACTAATGGGGGTCAGTGATACATTTTATTCCTCTAGGGGCGACTCTGTGGAAGTTATAATTTTTTACGTTATTTTTTAAAATTTTGTATGGCAACTATGTTAGGGGCTGGAGATAAGGGAATATGTTTGGAGGGGCAAACTAATTGGGTCGGTCGTATACTTTATTGCTCTAAGGCCGACTCTGAAGAAGTTGTGGGCATTTTCATGTCATTTTTGTAAATTTTCTATGGAAACTCCCTTAGGGCGTGGAGATAGGGGGTAAGTATATTCTAGGATTATGTTTGGGAGGAAAAACTAATAGGGGTCTGTGATAAATTTTATTCCTCTAGGGGCGACTCTGGGAAAGTTGTAGTGGTTTTTATCTTATTTTTAACATTTTGTATGGCAACCATGTTAGGGGCTGGAGATAGGGGGTAAGTATGTTCCACAATAATGTTTGGATGGATAAAATAATTCGGTCAGTGTTACATATTACCTTGGTAGGAGAACCCTAGAAGGCGTAGGAGCGATTTTAAAAATTGTTAAATTAAGCTTTGAATGGCAACTCTGTTATATGTATGAATACTTAACTAATAATATTTACGTTTTGGGTGTGGTTCAAATTTATCAGCATGACTGATTTTGTGTTTTCTTTTTTTGTTGTTTTTTTATTATTACATACATAAGTATGTTCTTTGTCGTTGTTGTAGACTAAAGTTTTTTGTTTTTTAGTTTTTTGCTTTCATCTCGGTCATTTATTGGGCGATTTTTCTGAATTTCAATAATGATTTTTTTGCGACTATTCGACATCGGGGGGCTTCAGAAAGTTGATTTCAACCATAACAGTCGGACAGGCGGACATTGCTTAATCGACTTCCCTATCTATAAGGATCCAGAATTTATATACTTTATTGGGTCCCAAATGGACAATAAAGATATTACAAACTTATAAAAAAAGAAAATTTCTTCTTAAAATAAGTTAAGCTGAGAAAATTCAGCACAAACTGGCACAAAAAATTTAAGAAATTTTTTAACTTTTCACTTAAGTCGGTAACCAAAGTTAAAGAACAAAAAACCTCAACCCAGAAGTTATTATTAAATTGAAATTTCAAGCTCAAGATTGCTGCACACTTTCCGTAAATATATTCCAAAATTTCGTTTTATATATCACGAATGGATCCTTTAGGTCATAAAAGAGATCAGATCGAAGCCAGAGCATATTCTAAATCTATACCCACTTTATATCCTCGTACACCACAATGCGTAAAGTTTTCACTGGTTATTCATTTGACTGCCGTTCAGCAATGGAACAAATCGTCTAGTGAAACTTGTAGATCCTTTTGGATGTTGATCTTTTAAATATACCCCACTGGTATAATTATTAGGAATATTTCAAGTCGTTGAATTTTCTATTTGTTGGAGACGGAGGCAGTACCCCATATTAGTATGCCATAGCTAGCACCAAATTGGTTTCAAAATTCGATTGTAGACTCAGAAAATTATTACAGTAACTGTAAGTTATTGAAGAAGAATTTCATAAAATGATTTTAAAATGAAGAAAGAGCTTAATTGTAGAAAAACTAATTTTTTAACTGGTTTGGACAGTTATTTACAAAAACGAGAAAAATTCTGATTTTCAGCTGGAGTTAATTTTTTTAATCAATTTTTAAAACAAAGTCAAACTACTATTTTGGGTAGACAACAACAAATTAACATTTGACGTTGTTGGTATTTTTTTTAAAGCTTTCGTTTAAAAGTAAATTTGTAAAAACAACAACTATATTAAATTTTTCTTTTTCATTTCTTGCTGAGAAATATCTTAAATTATGAAGGCGGTTTTGCGATAACGGGTTTTCTCTGACTATTGGCTTACTTTTAAAGTGATCAATTTTATTATACTCTTCAACTTAGTGATAAGGGTACATATAAGTTTATTATTTCGTTTGTAATTTTTTTAATATCCATCTGCGACCACATAAAGTATATATTTTCTGGATCTTTTTAGAAAGGGAAGTCGACTAAGCGATGTCCGTCTGTCCGGATCTGCATTTATCTGTTAAAATCAAGTTTCCATAGCCCTTTAGTATTCCTCGGACCTGTTTGTGGTATTAAAACTTCAAATAAACTTGAAAAATTTTGCTATTTAAATTCAGTTGAGTTTCCCGAAAGTTAACATTATATCTTTGTGAACCACTACTTTATCTGTTTGTTTTTTTTTTTTAAATTTGTGCATTAAAACCTCTACAACTGCCCCACAGTTGCCCATACCCGGGTGCAACGACGAACGAAGATTAACGTGGGCACCTGCCGCAACGGCCCAATCCCACGGTGCTTTCAACACCAGGTGAAGTCAATGCGTCCACCACCGCCCCCATGGATGATATTTCGCCAACATGGCAAATTATCGCCCATGGGTACCAATTCGAAGACATACATTTGGGTATGCCTTCCCCCTTGGTGAGGAGTGGAGCCCATACCCGGGTGCAATGAAAGACCGACTCCCATTAATTTTTTCTCACAAACATTTTTTGTGGAACAAACCGTAACCCTATCTCCCCCCTTAATAGGCTCACCATACAAAGTTTAAATTTTTATTTATTTTTTTTTCAAATTGCTCCCACAACTTCTAGGGTGCTCCTACAAAGGTCAAATGTAAGACCAATCCCAAATAATTTTTTTTCCAAACATTTTGGCAAAACATCCTAACCCTCTATCTCAAGCTTCTAACACAAAATTTGTTAAAATAGGGTAAAAACCCCTACAACTTTCTGGAGTCGCCTTAAGAGGAATAAAATGTATGATAGGACCCCATTAGTTTCCTTTCTCAAACCTAAAATGGTTGCCATACAAAATTTACAAAAATGATTTGAAAACGACCTTAACTTTCCCAGAGTCGGCCCTAGGGAGATAAAGTGTACAACCGATTCCCACTAGTTAGCTTTTACAAGTATTGAACTTAAAAAAGTCTAAGGGACATGATTTCTGTTAAGCCTTAATCAAAAGTGCTTAAGCTGGCTAATAATCCTTAAGGCTGGTTAGGATCGAAGCTTAGTCCACATAGCTGGCAGCTATGAAGCGGTGGCCTTAAGATTAACACTTTTTGAACAGACCTTTTATTAGTGAAAATATAGGCGGACAGTAAACTTACGAAATTTAAAAATCTGAAAATTTTTCTTAATTAGTTGCTGAAATATCAAAAACATTAGAGAGGGATACTGATCCAATTGTGTTTTATTTTCAATTCCATAAATGTTATCACACAATCACACAATCTATTTCTGTTATATTTCGTGACGGGAACATTTTAACCATTTGTTGGGACGTATATGATGACATACAAGTTGTGGAAAATGGAAAAACGTTAGTTTTCTAAAGTATTAGAAAATATTTTAGTAAACCTTTGCGTTTGTCGTTCCCGTATAGGCTTCGAAAAAAAGTGAGATAGTTCGAGCTATTGTAAAAATATCCTTCAATAGAGTACATCGCATTTTTAGTATTTGTTGCACAATGTTTCTGACACTAATTTGAAATAGATGCACGAGCTGCCCTATTTCCTTGATTAGCCTTTCAGACGACTAAAACCGGGTCCGGTTGGCTCGCTTGTAAGCAACCCTTTTTGTGCTGTTGGCTGGTTAGACCTTAGCGCTAATCGTAGATAGTTCGTAGTGGTTATTTGTTGGTTCAGTTGAGCTGCTTTCTCAGAGAATATTTTCCTTTAGAGCCATAAAAGATTGGGGATTGTTTTTATAAACCCTCTTTTTGAGGAAGCACTAAAAAATACATGGGAGTTAGATCGGGTGATCTCGGTGGCCATGGGATGTCCCCAAAGCGACTGATCAGTTTATAGAAAAAAGTTTTATGAAGCAAATTAATTGAAGCCATTGGCTGTGTGTGCAGCCGCCCCATTTTGTTGTAATACCGTGTGTGAAGAGTACAATGGATGAGCTCGCAGGTTTGGAAGGTTTGCTTATTGCCGTAAAAATGAGCCTCGTCGGTTCAAGAAAGTCACTTTCTTTCAGTTCTTAAACGATTTAAATTTAAAAAGGATTGAACTTCAGATACTTTTTTAAAATTTCATTATTTCGTATTGAGAGTCCTAGATTTTTACGTAAACTGCTTTTAACCAGTTCAATGTTATTGCGAGCCTTTGAAGGTCGAATGGCTCTGGCCGCGGGACATTCATAGCCGAAGCGGTTGCGCGGAATCTCTACTCCTACAAAAGAAATAAATTTACACTCGGTCCATCACGCTTACGCCGAATTCCGAACTTAGAACAAAATTGTCGATGAGCATTTGCGTAAAAATCATTACTCCTAAAAAATGTGTCCACAGAGTATGCAGGATGCTCACTCGACCACTGCGACATCCTGAGTGACAGATATGCACAATCAATAATTCCAACAGCGCCATCCTTCCTCCGTAACGTTTATTACTTTTTGAAATAATCGTATATAAAAATATAAATTTGCCACCAGACACCCTGTACTATATAATTTTAACATATAAATTTTTTGATTTTTATTTTATTACTGTAACTGCTTTATGTAAGTTAGTATATCTCCAAAAACTTCTTACCTGTGATTATATAAATTTATTTCGTTAGCATGTGATTGTACCCCCAGAGTCATAAAACTTAAGTTTGTATTCCACTTTTATCTCTTATATTCTTTTTCGTACAAAAATTTTTTGGAAATAACAATTTGCTTAGTGTTTCTTGTCACTGATGTCTCATCAAACTTTATTCAATACAAGAAGTTTTTAACTTTTTGACGGTTTAATGTTTTTTTCAGCTTTACGTTGCCTTTGAACAACAAATGTAAAATACCTTAAACTAGGCTGCCTGTGTAGTAAGAGTGTGAAATTGTTTAAGAGGGGGTAACAAGCTTATTATACAGTATTGTGAAATTTATAAGAACCTTTTTCCGTGTATTAAAAAACATTTTTATTTATTTTTCGTGACATTTTCTTTATATTTGATAAAAAAAAACTGTTTTGAATTACTTGTTGAAAACTGATTTTTAAGCTAAAATATAAACACAGCGATAGCGAGACAAAACTAATGCATGAAAACCCCATGCTGGCATTAACCCTCTGAATAAGAGATGGATGAGACAAAAAATATAAAAAGAATAAGTTTTGTCATAGAATACAAAACCTCACGCCGGAAATTTCACCTAAGTTAAATTATTAGGAAAACTTAATAAATTATTACAAGAAAAAAAATTATTGAATTAAAGTTTCAATCAACTTTGAGTTAAATAAAAGATGTGAACAACCAACACTCAAGTACCACACAAAGGCCTTAATTGAGCTCAATTTACCTTACAAGATTCCAAATAATAAATTGAGCAATTAGTGGTAAATTGCTTCAGTAAATGAGTTCAAATCAAAGTGCAACCCTGCTGATTTATTAAGAACTGTGTTTAGTTAGTACAAAAGCTTGAAAGCTTTTGATGTTGTGACGACAAAATTAAATAGGGTAAACTTTATCACACCCTGCAAAGTAAGTACTGTATAACTATTTTCTGCACCCACTGTAAGCAAACAATTATGTCACTCACTGTACATAACGGGGTACAATCAGTATTAACATTAGTACAATAACAACAATACATAGTTAAAGAATTTCAGACAAACTACAACAAAGTAGTAACGAACCTACCAGCAACATATTAAACAGACAAACATAGCGGATATGTTGTTGGTATGTCCATATGTTGAAATTTAGTATTAAAAGACTTGCATTAATCATAATAGATTCATTCTTGGATTTCTCGGCAATGAGCAAAGAGGTCAACGCAAATAACAGGTAACAAATATTAACATCCATTAGTGGTTCTCTATCACGAAGTGGACAGTAACAAATAGATTACTAACCGTAAGGCTTCATCAGTGGTTCTCTAACACGAAGTGGACCTTAGCAGTATAGCAGTAGTTCCATAGGATAAGACTCCATCAGTGGTTCTCTAACACGAAGTGGATCTTATCAGTAGTTTTCCTAAGGCTCCATCAGTGGTTCTCTAACACGTAGTGAAACTAAGCAGTAGTTCCGTAGGGTAAGACTCCATCAGTGGTTCTCTCACACGAAGTGGATCTTATTAGTAGTTTTCATAAGGCTCCATCAGTGGTTCTCTAACACGAAGTGGACCTTATCAGTAGTTCCATAGGATAAGACTCCATCAGTGGTTCTCTTACACGAAGTGGATCTTATCAGTAGCTTCATAAGGCTCCATCAGTGGTTCTCTAACACGAAGTGGACCTTATCAGTAGTTCCATAGGATAAGACTCCATCAGTGGATCTCTAACACGAAGTGGATCTTATCAGTAGTTCTTATGAAATAAGGTTCCATCAGTGGTTCTCTAACACGAAGTGGACCTTAGCAGTAGTTCCATAGGATAAGGCTCCATCAGTGGTTCTCTAACACGAAGTGGATCTTATCAGTAGTTTCCATAAGGCTCCATCAGTGGTTCTCTAACACGAAGTGGACCTTAGCAGTAGTTCCGTAGGATAAGACTCCATCAGTGGTTCGCTAACACGAAGTGGATCTTATCAGTAGTTTCATAAGGCTCCATCAGTGGTTCTCTAACACGAAGTGGACCTTATCAGTAGTTCTATAGGATAAGACCCCATCAGTGGTTCTCTAACACAAAGTGGATCTTATCAGTAGTTCTTATGAAATAAGGTTCCACCAGTGGTTCTCTAACACGAAGTAGACCTTATCGGTAGTTTTAAAGTTCAATCGCAAAGTGGACGTCAACAGTAGGGCCGTGGCCTAAAAACTTACTTAGTAATCCTATGTCACAGAGTATCCTGTGTTAGTTATTCCTAATATTCTAGAATACCATAACCAACATTAACACGCCCCTAGAAAACTCCCACATCCCGTAGCATTTTCCCAACCATAGACGTACCCCAGCAAATGACAACCCCTACCTTGTGTACAGCCACCAAAAGGAGAAGGGCCTAAGGGAACCCGATCAGCGGAAGCAACCGGTTTATATCACGGAGGAAGGAGTTTCACCCGAGCAGACGTTAAGCAGCTGTAGTTATTACTCTTACATTAAGATATATTGTAATTTTCAGAACTATTTACACAGAGAAATAAAGAATATTTCAAGATTGAACTGGTGTGTAAACAATTTTTTTCTTGTATCGGACTCAGGACAAGGCTGAGTATACCCCGACATAAAATAGAGTCGTTACAATGTGTATGCCATGGTGGAATAACATGGTGACCTTGTCGATACAGCAACAATGATGTAAAAACGCCCACAACCTCCTCAGAGTCGGCCTTTAAGAAATAAAGTGTACGACCGACCCACAATAGTTTCCTCTCCCAAACATAGTTTTAGAATATACTTGATCCTTATCACCACGCCCTAAGGGGGTTGCCAAACAAAATTTAAAAAAATTAGGTAAAAGCCACTGAAACTTCTCCCAAGCATTTTTCTAGAACATACCCACTCCCTATCTCCATCTCCCAAGGGGGTTGACATAAAAAATTAACAAAAATGATGTAAAAATGCCCATAACTTCCCCAGAGTCGGCCTTAGAGAAATAAAGTGTACGACTGACCCCCATTAGTTATTCCTAAAATACACTTACCCCCTATCACCAACGCTTAAGGTGTCTCCTACACAAAGTTTTGGAAATCGTTATAAACGTGTTACCAAGGTGTCCGTGAATAGGTCAAATGTAGGACTGACCCCAACTTATTTTCCCTAGAAAACATTTTGTTAGAACATACTTATCCCCTATCTTCACCCCCTAGGGGGGTTGTAACACAAAATTTGTAGCATTTAGGGCGAAAACGCCCACAGCTTCCTTAATCATCCTAAGAGATTTCAAATAGGACACGGACCCCTATATAAAAATTAGAAATATTTTTTAAAAAAATAAAAAAAATAAAAAAAAATTCGGGGTTTTTAGAATTAAGTTTTCTGTTTTAAAATGTAAGACCATTTTTTTTTTGTTTTTAAATGATTTGAAATGAATTTAAGCGTCAAATGTAAAATGAAAAAAAAATGCTTCAGATTTTTGTGTTGTTGCTTTTAATATAAAATTTTGTATTCATTTTCTTATTTTCACTTTAAGGGTCATTTTTCAAAGAGTGGGAATGTGTTTCTTTTAAATAATTGTTTATCAATTTATTTCTTCAATATTCTGACCGCTTACATGGATATTCTACTAAATATTATTTCTAAAGTTTGCTTTGCTTAAAAAGGAGCTGGTTTTTGTAACAGATAAATTTTTTCTTATCCTAGTCTTACATGATGAAACTTTTCATGAAAGTACTTACATGAAATTTAAGTTTGAGGGCAAAAGAATGTAAAAATTAGGTTCTTCTTCACCCTTTTTGCCTACATATACAATTATACAAAGAAAAATTTCACTGTGTTAGTCTAGTTTTAATTGAAATGTTACATGCTTTTATTTTTTATTGCTTTGTTTCTTCCGTTTTTTGTTTCTCTTTCTTTGAGGGAAGACACATAAGATCCAAGAGATCACACAAAGCAAATGTTGGGAAGTCGTTGTATAAACTTAAACTTATTAAACAGTTATATATAAATAGTGCAAGTGCGTTATAGCTTTTAATTTGCACATAACTGTGTATATGTACTGACGTGTAAGAAGGCATCTATAAGGAAAATGATTGCTGAAACAGTTTTATGATTTTACATCAATCTGTCTTGGGACCTCAATGTTTTCCTTAAACAAGAAAAATTTTATTTTATTTGGTTATGGTTATGTTATCAAATCTTAAATAATACGTAACAACTTTTTAATTTGTTTTAAGGTAATTTTTTTTACTTTTTTATTGTAAAACTTTTATATAAAATATTTTATAACTCAGTTTTATGTGAAATTATTATTGTGGTTTTGTAACTTTAACACTTTTATTGTTTAAATTGTTGATTACATGCACATAAACATATATTCCACAAGGGTGAGTTTGCTTTGGTTATTTGTACTTCCTTCCTTGTAATCTGCATAAACCGGATAATAACGAAGAAAATTTGTGGTTATTCTTCGTTTGCAATTTAATCGCCAAAACCATACTTTGCTTCTGAATGATTAAATAAATTTGTCTTTGATTGGCAAATTTTATTTAAGAGTTTCTTAGTAATCAAGACATTTTTGTTGGAAGTACTCGATTGCAGGTAAAATTAGAATTAATTTTAAAATTTTAGTTTCAAAAACTCCTTTTCTCAGCTCTTTAAGTTCGTTTGTAAAAAGAGTGTAAACTAAGATGCGCTACAACCGTTTGGTAAAATTCTTTACTTTCCTTCTTCCCAATTTCCTTTTAGTTTACCTTTATTCATAAGACCAACAATTTTTGCATGATGTTTATTCATCGTTACTGTAAATAAAAATGTCACATCATGTCTAAAAAGTAAGCGAAACAAACTTTGCTCCAGTTTTTTGCACTTCAATTTAAATACAAAAATTATTATTTAAAAAGCTGTAATGTAAGGTAAGTCAGAAACGAAAAATTAATCACAACAACAAAAGAATAATACAAATTATCATCTGACAATTGCTCTTAGACGGTGTCAGTAAGTCAAGCAGTCTGGAATATTTTATGAAGCAGATCATTTTGTCTACATTAATATTTAAAAGTGTAATAATTGAAGCAAAACTAGGCCAAAAGCAGGGTACACTTATACAGGCAGTAACAAAGCGAATAAAAAAAACGCCCTCTGCATTTTCTTTTTGTGTTTGAAAATGTGAATTCCAAAAAAATTTTTAATTTCAAAAAAAATTAATAAATCTGACTATCACTTTTCTGCAACACTCCCTGCATTAGTGTACCCTGACCAAAAGGTAATGTTTAACTGTATTCTTTTATACCCTTCAATTTGCTCTTTTTGCATACCAGGCCGTCTGATCTAACCAAAAAGTTTTCGAACCTAAAATATTAATATAAAACTACTGTGCACGTGCCGGGCTTAAAGTCGAAGTTTGAATAGTAAATTTTACAAAAAATTAACGTTTGTATGGGCTTCCAGGCTTTTTTAACGCTCCATTTGTGACTACGGGGAAGTTGTAGGGGAAAACTAATGGGGGTCGGTCGTACAATTTATTTTTCTAAGGCCGACTCTGAAGAAGCTGTGGGCATTTTTACATAATTTTTGTAAATTTTGTATGGCAACCCGCTTTAGGTCGTGGTGGTAGGGGGTAAGTGTATTCTAGGAATATGTTTGGGAGGGCAAACTAATGGGGGTCGGTCGTACACTTTATTACTCTAAGGTCGACATTGGCCCGCAAGATAGCTCCGACTTAACCGTTCCAGACTTTTTTTGTAGGGTTCGTGTGCACTTGAACAAGCCAGAGACCCTGGAGGCCCTTAAGAACAACATTCGACATGAGTTCGAAAATTTGTTTCCCCAATTTCGCCCTGAATTGATAAAAATGCCATAAAACGAGCCCGTATAGCAATCAATTGTGACGGCGCCCATTTGGCCGATATTATCTTCTTAACTTGACCATTAAAATTCTAAAGGTTCAGATAAACATAATCAAAAAACAAAATCGAAGTTTTTCATTTAGAAAAAATGAAAGCCAAACAACATCTGATGACTTCTTTTGGCCCACCTTGTATTATTGTTGTTTCAGTTTTGTGTAACCTAAAAATATTTGTTTGATCGATGTAAATAAATTAGGTCGTAGGGTATAAATGTATGTTTTGTACTCATTTCGGGAATTGGTTAGTTTAATGCTACAGATTTGTCCTTAATGTGAAGGGCATGCAAAAGTATATGTTTTTAATTAAAATTAAATCAAAATCGTTATCTGATATGTATGTATACGTGTGAATGTTTGTGTGCGGGTCTAACAAGGGGATATTATTGAAATCAATACAAATAGTTTAAATAAGTCTTAATAACTATAACAGAAATGAAATATCGATATTCATTAAAAAATATCCGACTAGGGTTTTATCAATAGTTTTCCGACTAGAGCTTTCCTGTTTGTTTAAATTTCTTAAATGCCAGTTCTTACATTGTAAAATTAATACGTACAAACACATATACATTCTATTCTTTTCCTGCTTTTTCTAGAAATTACTAGAGTTGGGTCTCTTTGACAGTCAAGTAAGGTTGTTTTCCGACTTCAGCCTTCCTGTTGCTTAAATATAATTTTCCGGGCGTCAAGCCTTTATTTTTCATTTCATAAAATCTTTTCCTCCCGCCTTCTTACTTTTGTTTAACACATTTAAACATTGTTTATGTGTGTCTTTTTTTATTTACACAAATAAATTTTTAATGCACATTTTTATAAGAAAAGTTTTTTATTTCCTTATAATTTGTGTGTGAGTTTTCTTCTTCTTGTTACGTTTTCTTTATTTATTTATTTGGTTGAAATATTTTCTGGTTAAAAAAGTTTATTTTATTTATTTAATATTTCTGACATGATTAGACCAAAAGGGAAATGTTTGACTTAATGTTTCATGTTGAGTTGCAGAAAGTTATTGTTGAAATCTTTAATAATTTAAAAGGCTTTAACTGCTGCAGGAGTTTTTTTAAAGGCAAAACAATAAATTCTAAAACTGTATTTTAAGGTAAATAATAAACTTTTAAGTTGGCAGAACTTTATAAGCAAAAGTGTTTGATATTTGAAGGTTTATTATTTTAAAGTTAAGAGAAAATTTAATTTTTCTTCAAATTTGTTATTGCTATTGCTTAAAAAGTTAAAAGCATTTATTATGTGCTTTTCTGTCTAATAAATACTTATGGTTGTGCCTTCTTAAACTGAATAAGTAACTGTCTGATAAAATAATTCAATAATACGCATCTTGTATCTTATAAAAAAATTAATAAATTTCGGACCAAAATATTTTAAAAGGCAAAAATATCAAAAAATAATTTGAACAAAAAAAGTAATTTAAATTATGATTTTTTTAAATTTTTTTTTCACGAATTTGCTACATTTTCTAGTTCATAAATGAAAAATCGTATTTTCTGTAATTTATTGTTGAAAGAATTTAATAAACTAGATAAATTATTAAATAGTAACTTTAAATTTGATAAGACATTTGGGAGCGTTTTATAAGAAATGGGTTTATTTGTTACCATACGAAACAGTCTGGAGATAGATCTTGAGTTGGCTTGTTTCTACTAAATTAATCAAGATTTAAAGACAAATGGATAGATGGCCTCTTTTAGTGTTATATTTAATCAACAAAAGTTATTTCGGTTATTTCGTCGGTTTATTTACTAAAGATCATCACAAAAATTGTTTATACATTTTAAGGTCCTCACTGGGGCTTCCTAGAAGTCGAATTTCATACGAATCCGTGTCTGAAATGGGAACGAACATTAGTTTAACTGGGAAAACAACTTTTTGGCCAACTGGCGGGATACAAATTTTTGACAGAATTATTTAACGCCAAACGAAATATATATCCCAGCTGTATAACTCGCAAAATTTATTTGCAGTCCTCATCAAAATGAAACCAAGAATTTTTTTAAACTTAAAGCTCAATTGGTTAGAATAAATATTCTCTTCCATGCTTCATCCAACTACCGTTAGAAGAGAAAAAAAACAGAGTTTTTTCCGCCGATATTAAAAAGCTTTTGTTTCAAAAAGAGAGCATGAATATGATCTCTTACGATCAGCCAAAGGTCTTAAAAGATTTAATATCCAAAAACCAACACTGTGTTGCTTGACAGGACTCTTGCCCACAATACTGGTCATATTTCGGCTTGAATACTTCCCACTAATACGGCCACTTGCCTTAATAAGAATGAGTCCTAAGCCTAGAATAGATATTTTGAAGATAAGTTCATATAAGTCCCTTACCATCTAGTTAAAAAAAATTCAAAAAATTCCTTGAAGTTAAACAGATTCCGATCTTGGTTCATAGCAACTGTATTCCCAATCATCAATTCACAACATAATACCATCGGACAAACAGAGTGTGGGTTCTTATAGGGTAAAAAAAATTTAAGGTTCTGTGGTATATAGGACCTGGTTTTGTTTAAGCTTTAGAGACCAAACTTTAATTAGTTGGGTTACTAAAGGTTGAAAGCAGGAGGCTCCAAAAGCTAAAAATCCCGCGGGACATACTCCTTAGCCAGTGATCGGTCTTTAGTGCGCTCCTAGCAAGGAAAATGAATCTCGGCGGAGAAGCTCACAAAAACTCGGTGATGCGTATTAACTCCCTTAAAATATCTCATCCTTGTTGAGCCACATCTGGCAAAGTATCAGGCATAAAAATCGGATTCTGGCCTGTGCGAAATCCGGGCAGCAGTGATGCAGAAAATGCTCTATCGGTTCGATGTCCTCCCTGTATGCCCCACACTTGCTGTTTTCTGCAACGTCTTTTCTAAGGCAATGTGCACGTATGTTTGAGGGACTCGTCAACAGACTTATCATCTCGCTCAGTTCAGGTTGCCTAAGTCGAAAAATACCATTTGTGTGACTAGAAGAATTTCGCCATTCTTCCAACTTTTCGTTCAATTTTACTTTGTGGAAATTTTAATTTTGTGTTTATGTTATGCGAACCTTTCCATTATGTGAGTAAATATCAAACATCCTTTTGGACTGAAGCACCTTCTAGGATCTAGTGCTCGCAGACATAAATGCCTTTTAAAACGCTTGGTTATATGTACAGATTTTCACTTCCGTTAGATCTACGTGCGCCCTGAGCCAGGCAAATATTTTATGATTGCCCGGACCTTCACTTGTAGGATTGTATTGTAGCCATGCAGGTGGAAGTAAATCTCGGTTTCTGGATTTTCAACAAGGAAGAATGTGCCCTAGCCATCTGCCAACTTAAATAAAAAAAAAAATTAATAATTTTTTAATAAATTTGCATTTAAAATATAAAAAACATTCGAAGAAAGATATCCTCCAGATAACTTATTTATAACACGACTAAAACTTATTTTACGAATATTTTTTTTGCCGAAAAAAGCCTTTTGTATCTTTTTTCTTGTTTAAAAAAGTTAAAAATATATTAATTTATCTTTCGTTATTCACAAGAAATAATAATTATTTTTTTTAATTTCTCATTTTAGCATGGGTGTCCAACTGCAGCATGGCCATAGTCATGGTGGCAGCTTAGGACATGGCCACAGTCATGGTGGTAAAAGTAAAAAATCGAAAAAATCCGACAAACATCTTGGCACTATTGAAGAATCTATGACGAATGAACATAAATCCTCTTCAATATTGCCAACATTTACAAATAATGTTACTTCCAATGTTTGTCCTACACCACCAACCGAACGTTTGGAACAGGGAGTATCTCCCGATGCCGAGCTACCATCAGCTGGCTTGCAGACATTCTCTTACCAAAACTCACGTTCCGTGAGTGAGGTACATGCTGAAATGTCAGCAGTTATGGCTGAAACATCAGCTGGTGGACATCATCATGGAGGTGTAGCGGAGAAAGATGCACAAAATATCAATGTTAGAGCTGCCTACATTCATGTCTTGGGTGATATGGTTCAAAGTGTAGGAGTATTTGTGGCTGCTTTAGTAATTTATTTCAAACCGGAATGGTCTTTGGCAGATCCTATTTGCACTTTTGTATTCTCAATTATTGTGCTCTTTACAACATTCGCAATTATAAAGGATGCTTTAATGGTAAGTTAATGATGCCCCAAAAGATAATATTCCTTTTTTTATAATTTTGTGCTAAAATATATAATTTGTTATTAATAATTTAATATCCTTAAAATATTTAAAACAGTTGTTTTATTTTCATTTAAAATTCAGTTTTTTTCATCATAAGTACTTGAATTCATATTTTTATTGTTTATTGCTTTTGTTGTATTATTTTTACTCCATCATTTTCAACCATAATTTTTGAGAAAAATAATTTTTTTATTGTCTTTTGCGCTCCATTTGTTACCAAAATCTCATTTATCATTTCATATTATGCTGGTATTTTTAAAAATTCCTACAAAATTATCAAAATAACTTGGTTTTGTTACTTTCATTGTTGTTTTATTTGTTTTATTTTCGTATTTTAATTTTGTCTTTTTATTCGGTTTGTTGAGCTTTTTGTTTGCTCCCTTTCCTGTGCAAAAACAAAAAATAAATAAACAAATTAATGCAAAGAGAGGAGAACATAAAAAAAATTACAAAAATGAGTTTAAATCGCGCCACCAGAGATTTTAAAATTGTACCAAAGCTTAGTTTGTAATTTGTTGTTAAGGGCAATAATGTTAAACAAAAAAATTATTAAAATAATATTTTATTGTTCAGCTTGGAGAAGTAAATACAAGAGAACAGTGGTGCAAATCTGCAAATAATAATTTCACAAAAAAATTTGGAAAAATAAGTTTTACATATTAAACAATTCTGTCTTTAAAAAGCAGTTTAAGTTAAAATTGTTTTGCTTAATCTCTCTTATTAGAAAACTAGTCTATTAAGGCCTGTTTTGCTGAAATCCTTTTAGTTTTGGCATGTTCTTTATTATTTACACCTAATTTCTAAAAACTTGAAATCTTTAAAATCTTTAGATCTTAAAAATATCAGTTAGTTGATGATCCAAACTTTAGTTCGCAAATTATAGTTCACATCCTCTTAAAACGAGTTTGTTTGTATTTTTAGAAGTCTTAAATGTACGGGATAAAATACTCGGCCACGTGCTTTAGAATTTCGAGTACATCTAGTGTAACCCAAACATATTTGCGAATTATGCTGTTCTAAATAAGTAGGTTTTTGTATTAACGCCCAGGGTAACCGCTGAAATTTTAAAAAAGTGGCATAAAAAGTCGTTTAAAGCAAAAGAAAGTCGCATAAAATAGGATTTAAAAAACAAATAAGTCACATTAATTTATAAGGCTTTAATTTGATGTTTCTTATTATTATGGGAAATATTTTTCATCTTTCAGCACAGAGCACCTCGTACTTTTTTCGTGTTCTTTAGGAAAATTCTCTAACAATCGGCTGTTTGAAAATTAAATAAAAAATATTTACAAGTCTGTCAAAAATGTTGATGTAATTTTATTATTTAAAAACGCATGCAAAATTTAGCAGTTTATGTTCTTTAAATTAATTTTTTTGGTCACTTTTAAACAATTTGATTTTGATCTTCCCTACTTTTGCATATTCTCGTTGTTTTGGGAAATCAATTTTTGATTATACATTTACCGAACTTAATCAAATAGTAAGGAAATAGCACTTGTATTTCTAAATTGAAGCCCAGAAAGTACATGCTTGGGTTAAAAACAAGGTCAACTACTGACAGGTTTGATTTCTTTTCATGGGGGAAAAAGCTAAATTTTTAATGGTTCTACGGTTTTAATTTTATAACAGTCGGCTTATCAGTTTTTGAGAAATTTAAGGTCAAAATTAAACTTTGGGTGTTTTTTTAGCATTAAAAAAGAAAGTGCTTTTGATTGAAATTAAAAATTTGGTATTTTTTTTTTAAAAAGATGGATTTTTTCTAGATTACTGATTTAAAAACTTATCATTCTAAATAAGTGCTTTATTACATTATGACATCTTTTTTCATGGCAGATTTAAATAATGGCAAACCTCAACATTATTACTTTTTACTAATAGTTAATTCCCTCTTATCGATGGTGTAAATACATCGTAATAACGATTTTAATGTTTGACATATTATGAGACTTGCCATATATATATACATACATGTACGTAAATTTATATTTTTATATCTGTCATAGCAAAAAAGGGTCAAAAGTTGCAAAAAGTTGCAATTAGTATCAGTTTTACAAAAACGCACAAAAAGTCGCAGGCCGGAAAAAGGTTGCGAATTAGCACTTTAGTCGACGAACGGTCACGCTGTTTACGCTGTACAATTTTTTCTACACTAGAGAGAGAGAGAGAGAGGTAAAGGGAGACAGAGAAAGAGAGGGTGAGAGAAGCGGGGCCGCGAAATTGTGAAGTGGACTTTTGAACCGAGATAGGGCACGGTATTTTTATCAATTAGCTTATGAATCTGAGCTGCTTTAAGTTTTGCTTGTGTCGATCTTAATGTGAATGCCAAGGTATTTTGCCTCAAAATCATCAGGTTTTTGGTCGGGATTTTGCGGCATGATTTTTTATGTTAAATCAAAATTGTAGTGGTGCATATTGGCTAATCCCGTATATGTATGTTTGAAAATTTTAAGTTCCAATTTAAAAAATAGAGAATGTAAAAACGGACTAGCCTTCTTCAGTTTGGTTTGATGAGAGATGGATGACGGAGTATAAACGGTTGAGTTTTTCCGAGAAATTGGACTTTATTACTTTTACCTATATTTTTCACATTATCAAAAACCAGAAGTTTAAAGTCGACGAGTTTTTTGCATACTTTGAACAGTTTAAATGTATCCAGGAGTTGGCTTAGGTTTCGTGTCTCGATTCAGGTATTGCTAAATGTCGTCATCGTGGACATCCGTTTGTTAAAATTGTATGGTGTTAATTCGCTTATAAGTTTGTGTGAACTGTAGAATTGCTGATTCGCAGCATGATAAAAAACTTGTATGCATTGTGCCAATTGTCCCCTACTTCCTGAGACCACTCGAGTTTAGCATACCAGTCAAGTTACTCAGTGGTGCTGTAAGTACAACAAAAAAATCGCTTCATGTCACCCCAAAAGGTACGGCAGATAAAAGACCTTACATCTCTGCAAAAGGCCACACCCCCTTACTTAAAAAGTATGATGTTGCAATTGATTTCAGGACTTTTTAAAATCTTTATTTATTTTCTCTTGTTAAGGCCAACTTAAAATGGTAAGATTTCATGCAAGATCACCTTTAATTTAGATGCCATTGAAAGCTTGAGAGACATCCACACTTAGCCCAAATCAATATTTCTTCGCTTTATACGCTTTTTTTGTAACCTTTGCCAGTCTATGGGTTTCTTCGATGGTAGTTTTTTTTTTGTCTAAAGCCCAATTGGTGATTCTGAATGCATTTGTTTTCATTTAAGAACGAAGTAAGTTTGTTTTTAAGCAATTGCTCGAAAATTTTGACCAAGTTGGTTACAGATCTATGGGCCCGTAAGACTCCACCTTCAGTGTTCCTTTCCGGACTTAGAAATCATCTTTGCTAAAGCACCTTTTTTGTATTGGCAGGAAGTATTCAAAAATAATATGATATTAAAAATGAAAATAATGTAAAAGATATCTTTTAAAACATTTTGTTATTGATTTCATCATATCTAAGAGCTCGTTTAGCGGTCATTTTATTAATTGCCTCTACGACATCTGAAAATAGAAATTTTATTTATTTAGGCTCTCTGGCAGCAACAGTCGGTAATTCAGTCATAGCAGTACATGAATTGGAAGTAAACACTTTCTTTAACAATTTCTAAAAGATCGCAATTTGTTTTTATTTCTTGCCCAGGATCCTCTTTTATTATACAGTGGTGGTTTTGCAACAAGGGGTCTCTTAAGACTTTTGCGGGAGTCGGGTCTAGATCTTCCAAGTGCCCCTTAAGTGATGCTATTCTATATGCCTGCAGTAAATTTCTGAATTGATTTGTACAGTCATTCAGCTTAGTTTAAAGCTGGTGCGACACATATTTTGCCATTCTCTTCGGGCTCTTCTTTTTTAGACAAAAGCTTTTACACGTTAGAAAAAAACATTTTGCTGTATTAAATTTATCGGTAGGTAGAAGAAAAATGCATAGCCGTTTTATGAATGTTTTCATTAAAGCTACTAAGACAGTCATCAATATCTCTCAGGGGTTTTCAAGGTACGCATTCTGCACAAGATTATCTAGTTGCGATTGGTTGGGATCTGAAAATGATGGCTTTTGTGAACCTTAAAAAGCTCTGGTGATATACCACTCATGACGCCGAAATCAATGACGTTCAAAATTTTTATTGTGATCAGTTGGCCAATTGGTCGATTTTCCAGATGAAATAACGTTAAGTCTTATTTCAGATACGTAGTCATACAAAACACGACCCCAGGGACTAACAAGGCGGAAGCCCAAATATGTATGTTTAGCATTTTAGTCGTCAGCAGCTATTAAGCGGGGACCTAAAGACTGTTGAACTATTGTCTTAATACTAAAAACAAAGGCAGACAAAATACGAACGAAACCGCAAGGCTCTGAAAAATTTCTTCGATTTAGATACTAATTGTTTTAAATAGGCCCCCCATCAAATAGTGTTTAACTCTGGATTTGATTATTATGGTCGAGCCACCAAAGGACCTATCTCAACGGTCCGTCTTATAGTAAAAAGCGTAACCACTTATTTTGATAAAGTTTCTTGATGCCATACAAGTTTCAGAACTTAACGTAAAATATATTTTTTTTTGTTTTTTTTTTAACACTCGAGCTTATTTTGTGTTGGTGGATGCCGCGTGCGTTTCAAAAACCAATTCCAAAGCAGGTCATGGTTTTTAAAGTAAAACCTGAAGTAAGACAGACTGAATTTTTATTCGTATTTGTACTTGACAAAAGGATTACAAATAAATTTCAAAGCATACAAGCTCTTATACATATGTTTAACATTAGAATATATTAAATAAGTAAGAACGTTTTCTTCAATTAAGGCCGACCATACAATACCCTACACCACATTTGTATCAACGCTACGATACGATTAGTGCTTTATGAAACATTTTTGAATTCATTACAACAGCTTGTGGCAAAAAAAAATATGTGTGCAAAATTTTAAGAGGGTGAAGTAATATTTAAGCCACTTGGAGCTTAATATGCTTAATTCGGAAAGAAATCTGTGTGGGAGCTCTATCAAAAAATTAACTGATCATAAGTTCGTTCAGTATAGTAGTTGGTGCCATAAAGTAAGACACACGTGAAAAATTTTGTCAAAATTTAGTAAAACTTAAGCAATTTATAGTTAAAAATGCTTATTCGGGGAGGACATTTTTATAAGGGCTTTGTAGAACAATAAACTGATCATCACCAAAAACAATAGGCAAAATTTTATTAAAATGTTTACTCTTGAGAGTGTAGATAATCAACTTGTATTTATCAAAGAGAACTTGGAAAATTTATTTAATTTATGTGTGCCACTTAAAACTAAAAGGATTAAGGCCAATGAACCGCCTTGGTTTAACTCCGAGATTAAATCTTTGATAGAAAAACGTGATGTAGCTTACCATCGCTGGAAAAGATTCAGAGCTACTAATTTTAAAGACATATACGTATCTGCACGAAGGGAGGTAACACACTATATTCGGCTTGCTAAATCTTTGTACTTTTAAAGAAAATTTCCGCAGGCGATCGACAACAAGTCAAAATGGAGAGAAATCTGCAAAATCGGCGTGAGGCAGAGAAAATCGTCGTCAGGCAACTATGATGTTGATGTGAATATGCTGAATCATAACTTTGTAAACGTCAATATACCTCTCCCAGCAAACAACATTTATAACGACCTTTGTAATGTTTCAGTAAAAAATCCCTTCAGTTTTCGTTGCGTTGACCAGCACGAAGTTCTTCAAAGTTTTTCTGTGGTAAAATCTAATGCCGTTGGCATGGATGGTATAAGTCCTATTTTTTTGAAAGCGGTAACTCCCAAGCTTTTACCCTATTTCACATTTCACATTTTTATTTAACACTATCCTTACAAAATCTACTGTTCTTGATGAGTGGAAGCTATCAAAAATTATTCCCATTCAAAAGGCTAACGGTGAATTTCGACCAATCGCTATTCTTCCGTTTTTATCTAAAGTAATGGAGAATCTCATTGGCAAACAAATGATTGAGTATCTTACAAGTAATGATTTTTTATCTGAAAAACAATCCGGTTTTGTTAAGGGTAGAAGTTGTACAACTGTACTTGTTGATGTAGTTGAGCACCTAAGATCGAAACTTGATTTGAATATGGTAGCATTTTTGATTTTGTTTGATCACAGTAAGGCATTTGATACTGTGGATCATACGGTTTTAATTCAAAAGCTTGAAAAGTTATTTAGTTTTTCCAGTTCGGCCTATAACCTTATATCTTATTATCTACACAATAGATCTCAAGTAGTTCAACTTAACAATACCTTTTCAAACGCGCTTATCATCGACAGGGGAGTCCCTCAAGGCTCTATTCTAGGACCTCTTCTTTTCTGTCTCTATATAAATGACTAACCAAACGTGTTAATTGATAGTAATGTGCATATGTATGCTGATGATGTTCAGCTTTACACATCTTGTAAAATCCCAGATGTTGCCTTTTGTGTAAGAAAAATAAACGATGAATTGTGCAGAATTAGCAGCTGGGCCAATGCCAATGGTTTATGTCTCAATTCATCAAAATCTAAATGTATTTTTCTGTCAAAGTCTAAGATAATTTTTGAAGGCCCTCAAATAAAAATTGGTGATAATAATATCAATTTTGTAAGTTCAACATGCAACCTAGGAATTACCTTTAATAACAAACTTACTTGGTCCGATCATATAAATGCTATTGTAGGAAGAGAGTATGGGATGCTTCGTAACCTGTGGGCTGTTAAAGATTCAACACCACTTGCAATACGCATGCTATTAGCCAAAACTTACCTAATCCCATCGCTCTTATACGGATGTGAAATTTTCGCAAACTGTGACATTAACGATTTAGGAAAACTCACAGTCTTATATAACAATATTGCACGTTATATTTTCTAAAAAGGCCGACGTGATCATATTTCGTCATTTTCCTACCAAATCTTTGGAATAAAATTTGTTGATCTTTTGAAATGTAAATGTCTTATCTTCTTACACAAAATTATTACCCTAAAAGAGCCTGCCTATATTTATGACCGAATTATATTTGCAAGATCAAATCGTGGCAGAAAACTTATTCAATTAAAACATAAAAGTCTTCTATCTCAACGACAATTTTTTTATATACGCTATAAGTCTCTGGAATAACTTACCAAATAATATTCAAAACTTAGGCAACGCTGACATGTTTAAAAAGGAGTTATTTAAGTTTTTCAAGTAATTTTACTTATATTTCTTAGATTCATTTAAATATATTTTACTTAAACTTTTTTATATTGATTTTATATAAATTTACATCCAATTAAAGTTTTGTTTTATGTATTTAATTTTTGTTTAAACTAATGTATTTATTTTTGAGTGTTATTTGTTTTTAACTTTTTTCTTTATTAAATTATTGTATAATTATTTAAACCTTATGCTTTGTTCACTAGCACTGTAATTTATAAGATTTTAATCTTGTTGTGCTAGACATAATTAAAAAATAAATAAATAAATAAATAAAATAAATAAATAAATAAAATGTCTTAAAGATTGTAACCTGTACCTTTATAACAAGTACACATGGATACCCAGCTTTTGGGCGTTACAAATATCTACACAAACGCATAATATCTACCCCTACCACGTATGTAGTGTGGATGTAAAAAGCGTGTTGTTTCTTTTGTAACATGGATATGTTAACGCAATATTTTTACAAGCGGCTTATCTCAAAGCTATTTTTTGCCTTTTAACAAAGCAAATAAAATTTCCTCTTTTCAATTTAAGTTTAAAAATTTTTTTGAAATATTTTGCACATTCCACTGTTCCCTATTTAAATAGATATAAGAACAATGTTTATTATACTCCCAGTGCTGTATGATTATTTTGTTAACAATTGTGATTTTGTTGTTTATTCACTTAATTTTTTTTTCATTTTTTTCTTTTCTCTAAATATATTTTGTTGCTGCTGTGTGGTATTCTTGATTTACCTATCTGGATTACGAACAACTTAAAAAAAAAAACAAATCCCAACACACGTACCGGTAATGCCTGTCATCGCCTGCGGTTAAAAATGATAAATCTACATTTATGGGTATATTAATGTATAAAACTGTGTTTGTGTATGTGTATTTGCAACAACATTATAATGCCACTCGACTAATGCTGCTGTTCTACATACGGCTGGTATCATTTAAAACAAACCACACACAATGATAAACAAATATCAAATCTATTGTTACAATGGCTTGTTATTACCATTATATCAATGTGTGTACAAAATGTTTATGTGTGTATCATATTTGTGTCTGGTGAATAATAGGTCCTTATGGAGGGTACACCAAGCTATTTGCATTATGCGGAAGTTCTTAATATTTTTCAACAAATCGAGGGCGTACAACGCGTTCATAATTTGCGTATTTGGGCTTTAAGCATTAATAAAATTGCGTTATCTGTGCACTTGGCAATTGGTAAGTACCAAAAATATCCTCGTTTACTAGATACTTTATACAACATAATTATACTAACACTTCTCCTCTTACCCCAAGCAAACATTCTGGTACTTACACGCATTCAACATTAACAGCAGAAAATCATTAGGTCCTTCTCATATTGTGAACTTTTAGTGAAAGAGAAAATTTAAAAAAAATTTAAGTTTATATTTGTAACAAGTCTCTTTGGATTTTCAATAATCTGTGTTTTTGAGTTTTAGGGTAATAACTGAATCAACAACATTAAAAACAAGAAATGCTTTAATTAAATAGTAGTTTGTGTTGTTGGTGTGATTCATTCAATTGTAATTATTAGAAATTTAGACCCTTTCGAACATGTGTGTGTGTCCCCATTTTAAATTTGACACACTTTTGCAAATGTTGTTGATTCTCCCTTACCTTCCTCCTCTCTGATCAACAGACAGTCATGACAATAAAAAATTTTTACCAAATTTTTATTTCTAATGATTTTATGTATTTTTGTTGCCAAATATGTGCGTAAGTATAATGACCATCATTTATTATAAACCTGGTAAGTGTCTATGGCGGTGTGTGTGAGTTTGTTTTTAAAATTATGTTGTTTTGATTTAAATTCATTATGGCTAATGACTGCCAACAGCTAAAGCAATTGAAATGAGAGGAAACGGAAATGCTTTTGTATTCAGATAACATTATGTTTCTGTCATATTACTTTAATGACTAAGATTGTGATCTTTATGTAGAAAATATTAGTTAAGCATATAATGGACTCACAATTTATTGAGTAGAGCATTTTTAAATTTATTTAAAATTAGCTAAAGATAAACATTTAAGGCTTAAACAAGTAAAAGTTAAAAAAAAAAACTGTAAAATTTAAAAAAAAAACTTTAAATAAATAGCAGTGGCCTTAGTTAATCAGATGAGTAACGGTATTTCGTTATTTAAATGTCAAATAATTTTGTTTATGTTTATGTATTTTTTCTCTTTTACAAACAGCAACTGTAGTGTTATAAGAAAAGCTCAAAAAGAAGAAAAAATAATTTGTTAGTTTTTGTTTTTTGTCTTTAAACTTCGTATAACGAATTATTTGTTTCTGTAGAACTGATCTAAGAATTGTCCTAAAGTCAAAATTGTCATAAAAACTGAACATCCGGCATAGGGGTGAGAGGGCTACCGAAGCCCACTACTTGTGCCTGTAGATGTTTGGAGCAGGATGGGGACTTAGTTCCAGAATTGTTAGGTGGATGTACACGGCCATAGTACGTCCGATACTCACTTATGGATCTGTGGTGTGGTGGACCGCTACGGAGCGTATGTAGATACGTAGTGGACCAGTTGTACAAAGTACAGAGATCCGCATGCATTTGAATTACGGGCATACTGCGAACTAGTCCTTCTGAGGCATTAAATACTATTTTGCATCTCACTCCCATCGATCTTCACATTAAGGCCATACCTTCTAGTAGTGCAGTAAGGCTTAGATCAACTGGATGTTGGAAATCAAGGCCATTTGGGTATGCGAAAATTGTGCAAGGACTGCCACCATTCGTGGACCAACTTTCTGACTATATTTCTCCCTACAAGGACTTTGATAGAGTTTTTGAAGTCCTAATTCCCTCCAGGGGTGAACGGTGTAGGGGTTACCTTGGGGAAGCTTATGCCATTAGGATCTTTACAAACGGCTCTAAGTTTGACTGCGCAGTTGGATCCGGTGTCTTCTCAGAGGAGCTGGGCGTTAATGCTTCTTTTCATCTTCCGAATGAATGTAGTGTATTTCAGGCCGAAATATTTGCACATTCGGGAGGCTTGCATACTACTACAGGACATAAATATTCGCGGAAATATTGGTATTTTTTTTGACAGCCGGGTGGCGCTTCTGTCATTGACTACCACGTCACTATTGGTCAGCCAGTGTAAAATAGAATTATCTATTCATGGTAATGAACGGGCAGATAAGCTAGTTAAGAAAGTATCTACTATGAATATTTCCAATGTAAATACAGTTACAGTTCCGTTGCAGACAGTTAAGAGCAGCATCTTCCGAGTCTTTCTGCGTATTGCTGATGTTAGGTGGCGGGGGTTGGACACGTGTAGGGTCGCCAGGCAAACGTTGCCCTCTTTCGACTTCAAACGTACTACGCAACTTATGAACCGGCATCGCTTGGGAATTTCGAAGTTGCTGGCGGTGGACGCTGGGAAGGCGTGCAGAACGACTGGTCCTCACGTTTAACGATCATTGTTACAGCTGCAAGAATAAGGAAAAGGACTAATCCGTTTTCCATCTTCTCTGCGAATGCCCTGCTCTGGCTGTGAAGAGGCACAAATTCCTGGGGCCATCATATACTGCGATTAGGCTGAATGAGATACATCAACGCTTCAGGGTGGGTCTAGTACTCCATTTTCTCTTGGACCATTGTTTAAGGGGACCTATCATCTATCGAGTGGTGTTGTCAAAACTTGACAGTTTGCGTGCGGCGAACTACCATGAAAACCAATCAACCAGAGCCGATCCCACCTGATATACGTGTACCCTGGATTGGTGTAATGAAATACGGCTTAAAATCGCATAGTCTTAGTGACCAGTTTGCATCAGAATTTTTTAAGATTTTTTTTCCCGAAAATCGGGGCTGAATTAAAGGGCAGGTGGTGGAATTTTGCTAAAACGAATTAATTAAGTCATTACAATAAAGTTTTAAACATTTTCTATCGGCTAATTAAGAAATAATAGAAACACATGGGAGAATGTGAAGTTAAATTAGACATTTACTAAAAAAAGGATTTTAAGAAACCTGCAGGCATTACAATGCAACCTTAAGAAAGCGAAATCCAAATACGACTTAAAACAATATTACATGGATGTTGAAACTATAATACAAATCCGATCTTATGTATTTTAAATATTATAAATTTTTAAATTTCAAGAAAAAAAATCATTGCCAACTCTAAGAAGATTTATCATTCTAAGAAATCTTTTGACTATAAATCTCTTAAAAATAATTTTTACAAGTGTTTTCCTTACCATCTTTACCTTAACTATTTTTGGGAAAACTAAAAGAAAAATGTTAAAAGAAAATAATTTATTAATAATAGAAACCACAAACACACCTTGTAGTTAGTTTCAGACAGAAAATGACAGACAACTTATTTTGAACTTTGATAACCTTATACCTCTTTTAACTGATTACCAGAAACTACCTTGCAACGATGGCAGGTATTCAGCTTAAGAGTCAGCCGTCGAGTCATTCAACCAACTAGTCATCCAGCATCTATCCACCAGCATAAGCTTGAAGCACTCAACTATACGTAACGTAAAATGCAACTCTTGTCTAAACTGCATGCCATTTATTAAACGCATGCTTCGTTGGGTGCACAAAAATTCATTTATTGTATGAATGTTTTAACGCAAAGCAACAAATAACCACCAAAGAAAAATGGAAAAATTTAAAATAAAACCAAATGTAACAACAAATCATAGCAAATAGAGATAATAAATAAATGTAAAAGAGGAAAGAAGAGCAACCAAGGTTACGGGCAACAAGAAACACCTTAAGGTAGAGAAAGAAAATTGCGAAGAATTTTTTGCAGGCGATAAGGTGTACAAATCAAAGGCACTAATAATTTAAAAAACCAAAAAAAAAGTAAAAAGAAATACTAAAAAATATATGAAGTGAAACTATATATACATAAAGAACAACGTTAATGCTTAACTGACTGACTCAGGTAAAGAAGGTAAAAACTTGGAAGTGATTAGGCATTACAAACTTCTTACTATTCAACTACTATTACATACCGCTTGTATTACTAAGCAGTTGTTAGATAATGAGTTATTTCATATCTAAAATTTAGGCATATAGTTTCTGTTTGAAAATTTCTTAACTAACTCCATCTTAATATTTTTAGCCAGTTAAGGCCAAAACATTAAGGAAAAACATTTTAAATGAAACAATGTGTAACTAAAGTCAACAGGAAAAGGTTATTTTAATGCCAATTAAGTAATATTTTATGAAAGTCCATCTTTGTAAGCGAGCATAGTAAGTGGTTATTTAACTCCCTCTTTGTAAGAGAGCATGGTAAGCACTTGCCTCCAATGTCTTCGACATGTTAAAGTAATGGGTTAAAATGCCAATGAGTAAAAGTCTTTTGGATTTTAACTCATTACAAAGCAATGTAAGATTTTGCTGGGTAGGAGAGATGAAGATATACTCATCTGAGTTGCTCCTTTATAAACCAGTTCAGCTACACCGATTGGAGGACAAACATTTGCCAACTCAAAAAAACTGATTAATCTATTGGCTGACTCAAAGAAAAAATAAATCGAATGAAACTAAATATAACGCAATACGTGGCAATAACATATTTAAGGGCGAATTTAACAGTCTGCCATTTGACCGGTAGCATCAATCTGCCAATAAAATTAATATTCTCATAATCGCAGCTAAAATATGCAACATCCGCGTTATTAATATTTGTAGGCCAGCTTGAACTCCGCGGCCAACAAATAGGATTTTCCGATTATCAGCTGCTTACACAAGGGACCATAGTAGCCATTTAACCCTGTGGTGGTAGCAAACTAATGATGAAAAGGGTTATGGTTAGTTGACTGCACCTGATTTTTGATGCCAAATGAGGAACCAGCTCACGAGCGGTCTTTTAAAACTGATCACCTAGGAAACACAACTCCAATTGTCAATAGTGTCCGTGTTTCTGGATGGATGTTCGAAAAGGCAGACTGAAATGAATTCTTCAAAGAAATGTAATAAAGCATTTTGCTTCATTCCGCTACCAACATCACATTACAATGACTCCTTGGCCTGATTAATGCCACCTCTAAGGAAATAAGTCTCCAACGTTTTTAAAATTGAATATATTAGTTGCCTAAATAAAGATAGTGATCAAGAGTATAAATATTATTTCACGACTATATGTCAAGATATTGCCGGCGATTAATTATTAAGCCTAAACGAGGCAAAGAAGCAGGGTTGGATCAAGTCCGTTAAAAAATATATTGAATGAAAGCATTTTAACCGTAAGGAAAAGAATTTACTAAGAAGGATTGAAAACCAAAAACATTCTCTAATAAACAAACTGATAAATACATAATTCCAACCGCTACCTTTTCCTTGTTTAATTAAGGATTCGTAGTCTCTAGATTTAATTGTCTAAAATATACGTCAATATACCTATTAAGCTATTATTTTAAGTTGATTCTTAGTTTAATACAAGGTGAGCCATAAATCACCCCATTGAAAGATGATCTTATTTTTGCGAATTGCGGCCAATGTCAGATCTGTTCTGACATTTGTGAACTAGACAGATGTACAATACAAGTCAACAAGCCATAAAGCGATTCACTTCCCAAGAAAGCGGAATAATCGTGTCTATTTTTTTGCGTAACAATTTGTCTGTGGTGTTGGGTCAGCACCGTTTGGCCACAAACATTAAAAAAATGAAACCACACGAGACGCCGTCAATAGTGGCCGGCCCCCCAAGTGCCCGTTCTCCTGAGAATATCGCCGCTGCTGGCGAGATGTCGAGTTGTCGCCCCAAACATCGGCCAGATGCCGTGCCTCGCAGTTAGTCATCAGCCGGTCGTCCCTAAGGCAAACTTTGGTTAAACACCAGTGTATGTTTTCGTACAAAGTGCAGTCCGTGCATCAGCTGCTGCCTGTGGACCGCCAAACGTGTGTAATATATGCAGAAGCCATCTTTAATCTCGAAGTCGAAGTGAACGATTTTTTGACCAAAATCATAATGAGGGATGATGGTAATTTTCACCACGGGGGGTACGTGAACAAGCAAAACTATTGCTTTTGGGGCACCAAAAATCTACGACTTATGCACGAGGAGCCATTACACCTGCTAAAAGCGCTGTTTACGCTGGAGGAGTCACCGGGCCAATTTTTTAGAGAACGCCGCTAGTCAAACGACAGCAGTTGGGCGGTGTGCGCTATAGGGCCATGCTATCCGCCTTTTGAACGAATTTGAACCAGAAGACATGTGGTTCCAACAGGACGGAGCATCGGCACTCACTTCGCGAGCCACAACCGATTATCTGAAGGCGGCGTTCCCGAGTTGCCTCATCTCTCGTTTTGGCGATTTACATCGGCCAGCGAAATCGCCCGATTTAACCGTTCCAGATTTTTTGGGAGGTTTTCTGGAGTCCAGTGCTTACGTAAAATTCTAGAGACCCTAGATGCCCTCAACTTTCGTCATGAGTGCGAGAATCTGTCGCCCTAAAATTTCGCCGAAGTGATAAAAAATTCCATAAAACGAGCCCGTATAGCAATCAATTGTGACGGCACGCATTTGGCCGATATTGTACTTTCGACTTGACCAATAAAATCTAAAGGTTCAGGTAAACATAATCAAGATTCCGAATAGAAATTTTTCATTTAAAAAAAAATTTAGAGCCAAACAACATTGGATGACTTCTTTTGGCCCACCTTGTACAAATTGTATGGGCATAAAGATTTTTGACAAATAAAAAACGCCGTCCTCTCTTGTTAGGTTTTGTCTGTTAGTTTTTTTAGGATTAAGGTTTCAATAATTAAATAAACTCAATATGTTAAAAAATTTTAATTTATTTATTTGTAAAACAAAGTTCAAAATTCAAAGATTAAAGAAAATGTAAAATTTGTATGTAAAAACTGTTTTCTTATTCGTTGTTTTTTGCATTGTGTTGACCATTTCTGATTTCCACACTGTCATGAATTTAGAAATATTTCAAAAAGTCTTATTCTAAACGTAAAAACAAGCAAAACTTCTTTTATTTTTTTTCTCATTTAGCTGCACACTAAAATAATTTATTGTTTAAGAAAGTTTTCGTTTTTTCCATTGACGTTTTTTTTATTCCTGTAACTGCTTAGGTCCTAACCTTGCTTCGACTGTATGGCAGGCAAGGAAACGTAATACCAGGAAGTATGGAAATAAAGTATAAACGAATGAATGAGCAAAAACTTTAAAGAAAAAAAGAAACCAACTTTTGAGACAAGACAAGTTTTGTTGCGTTTAGAGTTTGAAAGCGAAATGATTAATGTAAGCAAACGTAGTAGGAAGAGGATATTTCAAACTAAAACTTAAAAGGACAATTCAAGTCATGTGGAAAGGAAAAGTTGTGGGTAAAATTTAAAACTTTCAAAACAGAAAAAAAATTAAAAAGGAAAATTTATATTTTTTTGAGAAAAAAGAGGGAGAAATAGAAAACAAAAATTTAATTTTTATAATGACTTAACAAGATTTCACTTTAAGTGTTTATAAGTGCAACGTCATTTTTTGTTTTATTTAAATAATTTTATTCAGCTTTCAAGCTGTTTTGAATAAAGCTTAACAAGATTATAAACCGTAACAAGTAGAGTTTTAAAAGCTTTTTTCAGTTAATTTTATTATCATGACAAAAATGGAATAAAATGATATTGATCAACAACTTCATTATTTTAATTAGTATTGTTACGAGAGTTTACTAGGTTTTACATTGCACCAGGCTGTTGTTGCTGATGAGTTCAACAAGTTTAGTGCAATTTTATTTCAATGTTTGCTGCCATAACAACTTAAACTTTATATAGTTTTACTTGCTTTTTAATTTATTTATTTTGAATTTAGAATGACTTCACCCACAAAAACAAAAAAACTAAAAAAATTTTGTTTTCTAGTTACAACCACAACAATAATTATATTTTAAATCATCCTTTAAGTCGTTATAGTCGCCAGCCATCATAAGCATCACAACATCGCTACGTTAGCAGTCAGTACCATCATCAACCATAACGAACCCGGAAATTTTTTTTTTGTCCAAAAGTATGATATTAAACAAAAAACTTTAAATAAAAACTACTTTTGGATGGTGTTTTTCTCATGAGGTTTATGGTTTTCTGTTTTTGTTAGTTTTCATATGTTTTGCTGCTAAAAACTTTTCGTTAATTTAAAGTTGGTAAAAATAGTCAGCACCTGCTATGATGAGCTTTTAAGCTCACAAAAAATAATTCAATACTTAATTTAAATGATAATAATTTTTTTAAGTCCAGCCAGAGACAGAACTTATTTCAGATCAAAAGAGGTGGGACACTGTTGCCCTAAAATGAGACCATCATAATTGGCGATTACTTTAATTTATTAAAATAGGTCTTGGCCTGACACTGGCTGGAGTAATATAAAATTTTGTTAATTAAAGGTGAGGAGTATCACAATGCTACTGATCAAAAAATGTGGCATATTTACTAATTTAGAAGCAACGCGATCGGCACGTAAAAAATATCAGAAGAAAAAATATAGGAGAAACGCTTTTCGGAAGGAAAAAGAAAGCAATGGGATGGTATGAGTGCGATGTATAGGACGAGAAATGAGTTCCGAAAATTCTACCAAAATATCTTGTATCGGACAACAGGCTTGAATGTAAGCCTTTACTCTTTTAAAGATCAACAAGGGAACCTGGTAAAAGATTATATTGAGAGAACATTTCTTCCAATTGCTTCTATCGGAAAAAACTGGCATTGAGGATAGCCCAGATTCATTCATCGATGATAATGATGTAAACAGCTGAATTTGCCTTGAAGAATGGTAAAACTGTAGTGCTGATGTAGGGACAGTGGGAGTTGTAGACAGGAAGGCAATTCACTTATCTGTGATAATTGGAACCTTAGTGTACAATGATTCGCCAACTAAAAAGGAGATAAGTCTTTCTGCACCAACTGCAGAGTTATAAGTCACCTTAATATTTTAATTCTCTGTGAGTGAGTAAGACCAAATGTCAGCCAAACCATTAGTACATACCAATGCGGCAAATTCCATTCAAATCAACCGTCGACCCATTGTTGACAATGTGCCAGATTCCGAAAAAAGCTTATGAGAAGCAAATTGATATCTACCCCCTATTTGTCGATTACAAAGCCGCTTTTGACAGTCCGTTTCGCTCATAAGTATATCAAACAATGTCTGAATTTTGAAATTAATAAAACCTCGAAGAATGACATGGGCTGAAATAATATCTTCACTTAAAATTCCAAATAGTGTTTACAATTTTGTTTTCGACACCAATTTTTCCTGAGAGTATTTTTATTAAATTCTTTTACACTAAATTACTGAACTTAACTTAAAAAGTAAACGAAAAAACCTAAAATAAAATGTAAAAAAATTATTTTGAATTATAGCGGAAATTAGCCCAAATTATATTAATAATAATGACGACGCTGACGATACTCTTCAAACTGTCCATCTGGTTCTTGTTCTGCCACAATTGTTATTTTGTTGTACACTTTAAGTGAATTTTTGTATTTCATTTTAATTTATATTTTAATTTTTGCATTTTTTTTTGTGTGCAAAAGTTGATGTGTCTGTATTTGTACACCAACCGTTAATGAATAAGTTTCTGCTCTTATTGCAATTCCATTGTGGGTAACTAAAGTTTTTCGTTTAGTTTGCTGTTTAGGGGTTTGAATGAATATTTAGAAGTTTTTAGCGGAAAAGGCCAAATTAATAAAACATTTTGTAGTTTATTTAAGAAAAGATGTAAGTAAAGGTTGTCTGTGTTATTTAAGTATAAAAGGTCACACAAATATTTATGTATGCGAGCGAATTTGTTAATACGTACATATAATTTCAAAAACGGGTCTAGTAAGGAAACACAGGTCTGGTAGCAAACTTATATACTAAAGTAAAAAGTAATAACGGTCCGAAGGGAGAAAGGCGTCATTGGAATATAAATTGTGCGGATTTGTCAGTCACGATGTCACAATGGTCGAGTAAGCATAGCGGAGACATTTTTATTGGTAGATACTGATTCTTTTTCGACAATTTCGTTCAATGTTTGATAATCAGCGAATAAGTAATGAACCGAGTGTAGATTTAGTTCATTTGTTGGTGCAAAGATTTTGCGCAACTGCTTCGGATCTCAGTATCGATTTTCAAGGACTCCCAAAAACATTGAACTCTTTGAAAGCAATTTATGTGAATACAAAGAAGAGCAGCCTGACTGGGACTTCAAAGAGCGATTATTCATGAAATTTTAAAAAAAGCGTCTGGAGTTTCATCCTTTTAAAATTAAAATCGCTTAAAAATTTAATGAAAATGACTTTGATTTAAGCAAAATTCCTTGCGAAACGCTGTTGGAGCCTTTTTTTTGCACTTTAAATCGCATTTCTTGGAGTGACAAGGCTAATTTTAACTCAAATGGCTACGTCGATAAACAAAAATGCCGTAACTGGTCAGCATAAGGCCGCAACCCTCGATTGAAACATCAAAAACCATCGCATTGCCTCAGGGTAACTGTTAAGTTCCACTTATTCACGCATGAGATAACTGGATAATTTTTTTCCCCCAAAATTCTCGAGGCCAGGCGATGAAAGTTATCGGTAAAAATTATCGTCGCATACTAACGGAATTCTCTTTGTCAAACGTGCGAGATTATTTATCGTACTCTTTACTCCCGTGGTTTCAACTGCACACACAGCTAGAGCTTCGATGAATTTTCTTCGGGAAAATTTTCCTCAAAACTAATCAGTCACTTTGGGGACATCCCATGGCTACCAAGATCACCTGATCTAACTCTCATTGATTTTTTTTTGCGAAGCTACCTCAAGGAGAGGATTTATAATGACAATCGCCAGTTTATTATGGTTTTAAAGGAAAATAAAATCCGCAATTTCACTCTATCGTTCAATGCTCTTAATAAAGCTTTGTGTTAGTTATTAAGTTTTTTTAAATATAAATTTGCCTTTGAACACATTGTATGTAGGTCAAGAAGCTTACGTCAATCCATATGTTTAAGTTCAACAGAACAATTTATTTTGCAAAGCAATTTCTTTTGCTTACAAGGAAAGAAATTAAAAAGTCGTTTTACTACTTATTGTCAGACTGCCGGCAGAGTATCCGCTGCAAGCAAACTAGAGCGGAAGCAATAATGGTTATTCCAGTTTAGAAATGTCCGCATTAAAAATGGAAGTATATAAGGGACTTTTTAAGGTATTTAATTATCTTGGTTGTATTTTGGTAAAGAAAAAGGCAATGCAGGAAATAAATAGAAGTCGAGATAAAAAACCTTGTGCAAACAGCATCCCTAAAATTTTTTTTATTGCTCTTCCAAACAAAATTTTTTAAACATAATAAATCTTTAATACTAAAGGGATATGTTTTTGAAGAACAATTTTTTAGTCAAGCTGGTCTAAGTTTTTTGCAATTGGTCAATGTACTAATATATTGGCCAAAGAGATATATATTTTAAATGAAAAAAACTGTATAATTTAAAGCCAAGAGATAATTTTTATTACAAAATTTATTTTGCGGTGTCCTCTCACTATCTATTACTTTCAACAAGACAGTCAAGAATTAAAATATTTCACAAAAACTTTGATATAAGCATGTCCATATATTCTCGTGAGCACGCTACAGGTCAAAATTTTAAAGATGTTTTGATCAAATTTGGCACAGAGCTGTTTTCTGGTATTGCCAAAAAGTCCGTCATTTTGGGTTATGATCGGTCAGTTTTTTGATATATCTTTCCCTCATATAAATGTCATTCCAGAATGAGTTTTTATCGAGCCATTATTGGATAGTTTTTTTATTCTATATTCCCAAAATTGTACTTGTATAACTATTTTTATACCACTAATTAGTACACTGAAGACAAGTGTTATGGGTCCATTTTTTAATGTAGCCCTCATAAAAATAAATAAATACACGATCGGTCCATTTCTTGGTATAGCCCCACACAAATGTTTTTCTAGAGTAAACATTTTCGGCTTTAAATGACTTTAACTTTAAAACTTTGTACGAATGTTTACCTTTCAGCTCCAATAGAAATGTTCTGTAAAATATTATATGGTCGGACTTGACCGGCTTAAACCTTTTTACTAGTTTTTTTATACAAAAACTCAGAAAAAAATTTTAATTTAACCCCTTTTATATTAAGTTATCATTATGCTCATAATTAATATTAATCATACGTACACATGCACGATTTTAACAAACTTAGTTTTAATTTTATTTTGTTGTTATTAATGATTTAAATTAATGTATTTTTTTTTGCTAAATTCACCAAGCTTTTAAAGATATAGTAGAAATTTTTATTTAAAATTGTTTGCTCTTACTAAATTTATTATTTTGAGTTTTATTAATGTCTACAAAACTTTTTAAGCCAACATCCCATAAGTAAACGAAATTGCGTTCGTTTGTTGATAACTTTATTTCAATTTTGTTTGCTACAAATGTGTTGGCAAATTAAAGAGTAAACGTGGTCTTGTTATCGTCTGCTTGTATATTTCTTTTAGTTATTTGAAATTGAATTTAGTACCTCAGAAGTGAGATGTAATAAGTTACAGATAAATGTGGAGAAAAAGTAAAGTACGGTTGTTCCTAAAAAATGGAAAAATTTACTTTTGCAATTTAAATTTTTCTTTTCGATACCCAATGCTAATAAAATGTGAAAAATATTAATTTCTGCATTTGAAAAAATAAAAATTTAGTAGGGATCGAACTTAAGCCTTAAGTAAAAAAACAAAAGTGTCTCCTTTTTTAAGATATGAGTCGTATGTTTATTTGAATGGTTTTGTTAAAAGTGGTATTTTTGTCCACTGTTTTATATTACAAAGACTTTATTTATAAGGTAAAAGTACTTCCATGAATTTTTTTAAGACAGGATGGGTAGTAGAAAGCTTAAATTTTTTACACCTCTCTTCTACAAAAGAAAGTTTCATGAAGAAAACACTCCGAGGTTAGCCCTTTAACATGTATTAAATTGAGTTTTTTTTTTACAAAAAAAAGTTATGAAAATAAAAAAAACAGTCAGTAGTGTTTGGGAATATTATAACAAAAAAAAAAATCATCTGTGAGAAATTCATTTAATACACGAACTGTGTGACTAAAAAAATTTTTGTGTAATGTGTAGCACAGTTTACTAGCCTGCTGATCATAAATAGATGCTCTCTTCTTAAAAACAATATATTACGTACAAAATCTTGGATTTCAGAAACAAGTTTTCTTATTTTTTGAAGCACATTCCGATATAGTATTAAATCATCCAATAAACAAATGCCACATTATATGCCTTCTTATCTCAATGTCATTAATGAGCTCCTTCACGTGTTTATAAATGCGGTTACTTAGCTCTAAAATACTTAGGGGTGTTATCCGTTTTCAGTTAGAAATAGGTGGAATAAATATTAAGATCAGCTAGTTTAAAATACATTCTGTACCATTTCTAAAACCAAAGACACCAGTGAACTTCGTTTGACGAAACTCAACACTATTTATACTATACATTTATTCAGGGTGGCCGCCGGCAAGGTATACTACTTTGTTTTGCTACCATTTTGGTAATCATTAGTCTTTTTAATCGTTTAAAAATTTTATCAAAATCAATTATCGATTACAGTGGCGATTAGAAAGTTACGTGAAATTTTAGGAGAAACAACGTGCCAACAAGACGTACTATATACCGTGTGGTGAATGATTTCAAAGAAAGAGGGACTGTGGCTGAAAGACCCACACATGGACCTACTGCAAGATCGGCTGAAAACATTACTGCTGTTTAAGAAAATGTTCAAAGCTATCCCATCAACCTCAATTTGAAGCCATGCTCAGGACCTTTGTCCTCAAAGAACAACTTTGGCCAACATTTTGCACAAGAACTTGCATTTTTTTCCATTTAAGATTCAATTGACATAAGAGTTTGTTCAAAAAAGCATTTACGTAGCCGTTTGTATGCCAATTGGATGTTACAGCTCGTCCATTAGAGCCCCGATTGTCATGAAAAAATTATATCCATTCAATTGAATTGATATGTAAATAAACGAAGTGGTCGATTTTGGGCAATGAACAAGCCTCAAGTTATCCATTAGTCACCTTTGAATCCATTAAAAGGGACAGTCTGGTGTGAAATTCGGCCGGGAGGAATTATTGGACCTTAATTTTTTGAAACTGAAAATGGCGTAACGGTAACGGTCAATGGGGAGCGATATCGTGATATTATTGAAAGCTTTTTAATGCCACAACTGCATACTTTGGGCTTAACTAACATGTGGTACAAAGAAGACGGTGCCACATCGCATACAGCCAGGATTACAATGGAGTTACTGCGAGATCTCTTTCCACCACAAGTTATTTCAAGAAATGGTGATGTTGTTTGGTCTCCACGGTCGCCTGATTTGACTGCTCCAGAGTTCTTTTTGTGAGGTTGTCTGAAAAGCAAAGTTTATGAAAACAAAACAGAAACGCTGAAGCAACTCAAACAAAATATTAAAGATGAAATACCGCATGAAGTGTGTTAGAATGTATTGAAAAATGGCGGACATTTATCTAATATTGTATTTCATATATAAGTGCCGACATAAAACAAAAAATTTATCATTATAAGATCCTTTCTCTTTCATTTAACCAAAAATTATAAAAAAACAATGGATTATACCTTGCCGGCGGACACCCGTTCATACGATGCCGCATAAGGGTGGCCACAAGAAATCCAATATGGATTTTTTATCAGCATATGCCCCTTATATTTTCCAATACACCCCGATGTGAAATGTAAATTTGATTACTTGTGGCCACCATAATAAGTGCGTGTTGTACTCATAGATATTTAATTCGATTAAATAAGCACGCCCCGGTCGATGGTTACCACTAGGTTGCGGTTCAATGTCTTTAATCTCTGCTTTCTTTCAGTAATCACCAAAGAGCTAAGTGTTAAACCAGAGGAGTATAAATGGCATAAAGTGATATTATCTTAAAAGAAACAGATAGAACTCTAAGTTATGCATAAAAGGACATCATATAGAGAAATAATCATAAGAAATAAAATAGTAGAAGCAACAGGGTCTTGGAAAACTCTAAATTATGTTTTGACTCCTTAAAAAAGATCCAATTGATAATTGCACAAATAGAAAAATTTCTAAAAAAAACAAAGCATAAATTGCAAAAGTTTTTTTGCCGAACACATTGGGCGTTAAAAAAATAATAGAAAGTTAACGACGCGACTTCTTATAATAAATTTATTTTTTTGCCCAAATTACATTTAAAAAAAATGTTTTATACAAAATTTCTAATTCCGACCGGTTGAGAGGTTTTGTGTGAGTAATCGCATTACATATTTTTGTTATATTAAATGCTCTACTCTATTTGAGTATAGGAAATCCAATAGCTTGAATTTTATTAGTGCCCCATTTCTTCTTTCCCATATTTTTTTATTATTTATAAACTCAAAACTTTCCGCTTAAATTTAAAACATTTTATTTTATTGCTAACATCAGTTACATGCTTTTCAATTTATTTTTTTTTTGTTTCTTCCCAACAGTTGAAGGAGCTGATCCTAAAAAAATTTTGCAAGAAGCCAGTACAGCTGTACACATGCGTTACAACTTCTTTGAGACGACCATACAAATTGAAGATTTTACACCTGATATGGAGAATTGTAAACAGTGTACGGTGCCGGATACATAAAGAATAGCCAAATACTTTTTTTAGATATTTCATAGAAAATAGAATTAAAATGTTTAACAAACTGCAATGTCTGCCATTCAAAGAACTTGTAATTTTGTTATTCCAAGCAATAGATAAATATAGACGAAACTTTTGTGTTTTTTTCTTTTTAAATCATATTAACACAAATACTTATGAAAAGGTGCATCTACTATACGTTTATAGAATTAAGTTGCATTATATAAATTTGTATGTTTGCTAAGACATGTATTCAGTTTTAACAACTTTATGTGTATTTGAACAAGTGTTTTTTATTATACTTTTCTTTTTTCATATTTGTGTTCTTTTTTGTTTGCATTTATTTGCTTGTTTCCTTGTAAGGATGTCTTTAAGTTACATTTTCTTCGTTTCTCTTATATGTCTATAAGTTGAATGGTAAGATAATTTTATTTCAATATCTTATATTCAGTTCGTTTGTACTAAAGTAAATGTTTTTTTTGCTTAACTTTGTTTTCGTATTAAACTAACTTTTATAGTAGTCATACATGTCTGGTCATTTTTAAATAAATTAAAAGAAGAACCAATTGTTAAGATTTAAAGGAAAACTTAAAACAAATATTGAACTAAATTATTATTATTATTATATTGTAACGAAATAATAAAATATTAATAATTATACACACTTTGTAAGACTATTTGCTTAAATAAATAATAAAAAATATTTTTCTAGAAAAAAACAAAAGAAAAATTTTTAATAAAATATTTATAAGAAGTAATTTTTTTAAACGCAAGAAAGAGATGCTATAAGAAGTCAATAATTACAAAGAGTATTTAATAAAAATGTTATTTAAGTAATGAAAATAGAGTTTGTTTTGTTTGCGAAATCATGACTTTCTTTTAAGAGGAATTTTCTTGACGTCTCGTATAGCCACAACACAAACTTGTCACGATTGCAAGAATTGATGATTTTTCGTAATTTTGACATATTTTGGTGACAGAAAGAGGCTTTTAATTTTTTTGAGACTTTTAGGTATAACTGTTTCTAATATTAAGAAATAAGATATATCATGAACAATTTTTTTTTAGAGAAAAATATGTTTATGCTTTTTCTGTTCTTCCTTAATAAAGTCTCGATAGAACTTTTGAAAGTTTTCACACCAAAGAAAAGTTTGTAAAAGGTGTTTAAGTATTCGATTTAAAAGGAATCAAAGGTAAACACTAGTTTTTCTTTATTTTCTATTAAAAAATTACATTTGTAAAATATTAGCCTTTTCGTCTTAATGAAAAATCTTAAAAAAAGTTTAAGTTGGAATAGTGAATAGATATATGACTAGGGTGACCATTGATTTTAATTTGAAATCATTACATATTATGCTTTTTAGTCTACGCTTTCTTGGTTTTTATTTATACCATTACTTACTTAAATGACTATTACAGAACATCTGCTTCAGGCGCTTTGATCTTCTACGCTTCTCTCCAATTTCTGAACGCAAGTCTCGAGATGTCTTTCCCATAAAACTTGAAGTTTTGGTCTCCCTCTTTTGTGCGATCCATATCCAGGGGGGGGGGGGGGGGTTATTATGTAATTCATTCGAATCGCAAAGGCTTTCGAAAGGAATTTTCTATTTGAAAGGCAAATCATATTATCTAATACTTTTAAGAAATTAAGAGCAGGAGAAGAAAGAAAAAGTATTGAATAATACGATTTGCCTTTCGAATAGAAAATTTCTTTCAAAAGCCTTTTCGATTTGAATCGGATTACATAATAACCCCCCAGGTTCGCAATCAAATAGCTTCCCAGCTAGATTACCTTCATTCATTTTCACAAATCACCAAGAAAACGTAAACGTTGAATTTTATTACGTGTAATTATGTCAATGTCGGCAAACAGCTCATACAGCTCACGATTCATACGACGCCGGTGTTCTCCGTCAACGCAGATTGGCCCATAGATTTTGCGAAGAATCTTCCTCTCAAACACACAAGCACTGCCTCATCTCCTTTCGCGAGTACCCATGCTTCAGAAACATAAATAGCCACGGGTAGCATCAGTGTCTTGTAAAGCGTGATTTTCGTTTGTCGGGAAGTGGTTTTATTTTTAGACTGTTTACTTAGTCCAAAGAAGCATCTATTGGCAACTATTGTTCTTCTTTTTATATCAAAACTGATGTTGTTTGTTTTGGTAATGGTGGTGCTGCGGTAGATAAAATCGTTGCGTAATTCAAAGTTGTAATTTTTTAACTTCCACTGCTGCCAAAGTCTACTGGACGTCTGATGCATTAATACCATCAAGATGGTCTAATCTTCGCTTACTGCCAGACCCACTTTAGATGATTCCTTCTCGACCTTTTTATTGATAGAAGTTACTGCTTGCAATGTTCTCCTCCCATGAAGTCGATATCGCTAGTGAATAACATGTGCTGTTTTGTGAATAATGTGCCAGTTCTATTCACATTTACGTCTTGTAATTTCTAAGAGGACGTTAACAAGATCACACAAAAGGCTGCCTTCTTGTCTGAAACCTTATTTGGTACTAAAAGACCTACCGTAACTGGGGATTGCGTAAGAGTCGAAGTCATCCTGTAGACTCGTATTTGTTTTTCAGGGATATTAAACTCAGACATACATAGCTTGAAACACCTTTGAATGTATGGGGCTGTCAAAAGCGGCCTTATAGTCAACAAATGGATGATATATGTCAATCTGTCTTTCTTGGGTCTTTTCCAGGAATTGGCGTAGTGTGTAAATCTGATCGTTGGTGGATTAACCAGGCCTAAAGCCGCGTTGATAAGACCCAATTATCTCGTCTACTTTTAATTTCAGTCTTTCACACAATACGCTGGATAGAATTTTTTAACCAATTGAAAGGAGACTTATTCCTCTCTAGTTGACATATACTGTCTTTTCTTCTTTTTTGTGCACAGGACATAAGATACTGATGTTTCAATCCTCAGGTATGCGTTCCTCTAGCCAGATTGTACAAACAATGCCTTATTAGCGTGTCGCCATTAAATCCTTCATTTATGTCCGTTTGTCTGCTTAAGAATATGTATGCTTGTACTCCAAGTAAATTTTGAAGATACTTGACTTTGTAAAAATAAAACTTCGCCAGTTTCTACAATAAATTTCGAAGCAACTAAATTTTTTTTCAAAAAGAAACAGCCGACATACATAAAATCGATTTAATTACTTTTATGTTTTTAATAACCAATTTAAAATTGTTTAATATAATTTCGATTAACTAATCCTGTAACACAAATCACGGAATAATCGTTTTCAATGGGTATTCAGAAAAAATATTTTTTTGTGTAATAATTTAACCGCCACAGCAAATAAGTTTCATTTTTTTTTTTGACAAAAAGGGGATTTCGCTTTTTTCTCCACTTAATTTAGTCAAAATAACAAAAAAAGTTTGACACTACTGTACTGATAAAAATCTAAGTTTTACTTTACTTTAAAAAAAATTTGTTAACAGTCTTTAACCCTTTCCAAAATTCGTAAAAGGAAATTTTGTCGCTTAAAATTACAAAAAAAAAACTCTCAGCATCATGTTAAATATTGGGTCTGTACGTAAATGCATCACTGCACTGCATTACGAGTAAACACTTTTACAATATTGGAAAAAGCATTTTTAAAAATGATGAATATTGCTGCAGTTGAAGCAATTTTTAAACAAAAAATATTGTTCTGTCTATAATGAATTTTTTCTACCATGAAGACATAATGCAGCGCAGTGATGCTTTAACGAAAATGCCTATTATTGATTGTAAATAGCAACACGCTAAGGGTCGTTAAAATGTAAAATGACGCCTGTAAGGTAACATAAACAGCGTTTGCTCAACTAATGTTAAAACTCTGCTAAAACAAATTCAAATACGATCGTTACTAATGACAATCTTACCAATATAGCAAAAATACATTAACTAAGATGTACTTGTTTAGTAATGGCAATAATAGCTCGTAAAAATATTCACTTATAAGAACCAAAAATATTTTTTGAAAAAAGAAAAAACATCGCTTGCTATCAATCTTTTAATATCAGCTGGGTCCTTTCATGTGAAAATGTTGATGTTAGTGGATACATTTTTTTCTTGAAAGCTTTATCATAGCTTTTAATTTCTTTGAATTTTGACAAGCAGCACCTTTAAAAAAAATTTGCAAAGTTTGGTAGTACGACTAACACTGCTATCTATTAGTTTTAATGCAGCATCGTTTTTTAGAGATAAACATCAGAGTTATAAATATAAAAAGTAAGAAAGTAAAATTTGGAAAGCCCCGGCAATATTTTGGCCGGCCCCACGTATATGTAGTATATGGGGGCTTGAAAAAAATTCACCAGTAATATTTGTATTGACTAAAAAAGTTTTTGGTATAAAGCTAAACACATGTGCGCAATTTTTATTATTTTATTTCCAACGAATTTTAAAAATCACTTTTTACTGTTTTAACATTTTTTAACTTTTTACTTTTTTTATTATATGAAGTCATTAGATTTGCTCTCTTAAGTAAGCCAATATATGTTTTAAATCAAAACCAGACTATAAATTTATTTTTTATCAAATTAGAACTTAATTGAGTGGCAAGAAAAATTTTATTCATTTTTAATGTATTTTGAATTTACAGGTTTAAAAATTGGTAAAATTGCTTGTTCCCAACAGTCTCAAGCTACAAGAATTCGAAATAATGCATCAAACTTTAAATTTAATCTCAGCCTTTCTCACACACACGTTATTTAACACACAAGCATACACATACACACACGCGCACAAACATTACACAGAGTCACACACACACAATTTACCTCCATTACTTGACACTAAATGGTACGGTAAACGCCATTACGCATTTATAACTCAAAATGCCTAAAAATACGTCACACTTAACAAACCATAACAATGACAGTTATAGGCAGCTAAAAGCAGAAATGTTTTAATAAATTTGTGATCCGAAAAGTCAAGTAATAATAAAACAAAATTAACGCATCAAAGCATTACAAAAAGAGTTTAAATTTTGTAGCTTAAATGTTGTTCTTTGCGGGCTGTTAATCGTTACCCATTATAGCTGTCAATATTCAAAAAGCGAAGAAAATGGGAAAACAGTACAACCTTAGCAGTAAAATTTTAGGATAGACAATAGTATTAAACACCTGCAAATATAATACCAATTACCGTTTCTTAAAATATGAAAGGGTTTGTCAAAAATTTTTTTTAATGAAATAGTGATGATAGTACAAGTACTTTATGCAAATTTTTTAAAGCTTTACTTAGTTTTAGGGACATTATTTTAAGACAAAAAAAGTTTGAGTTAACAAGAAAACTGAAAAATATTTTTTTTTTAAATAATCATCCTACTAACCTTTCCTTAACGTATGAGGAATTCTGCCTGATATTTGTTTTCATACATTTGTAGTCATTTGCGTTTAAGTTCTACGGTAACAACTAGTGAAAAAACCAAAGTAGCAACACTGAGCATTATTTTATTTTTATTATTTTATTTAATTTTTTTTTTCATTTCTAGGAAACAAAACATGTAAATAAGAAAAGTTCAAGAAATTGTCTTATAAGCTGTAAAAATGTTTATTAAACGAAATTTTAGGAACACTATTGCTGAATATAGTTTTGCATTATAATCTGAAATAAATAAGCTGTTGATGAAAATCTGATGAAACCATTTTTTAATTGACCCATTTATATTCCAAAATTTTGAGTACCATAAAAATAAGATGCTCATCAATCTCGGTAAGCTGAATACAGGGCTTTGTTGCAATTTGGTAGTAAAATCGAACATATATTTTAAATTAATTAATTTTGAAAAGAGTCTTAGCTTGACACGCGGTTAGGTATAGTCCAGTTAAAAAAGACCTATTTCTGGACGCATGATTTGAAGGGCGCCTAGACATGTTTAGATTGTATTTATGTGCAATTACGAGTTGTTTGCTACATGACGGACTTAATGTTTCTGAATATTATTAGCCTGATAAAATATAAAAGAAAAGTTTCTGAATATTGTTAGTAAAAATTTTGGAAAAATTAAATTTTCACCCTTATTTTAAAATAAATCCAAAAAAATATTTGTTTTCAAGCAAAGTGCAAACACATTACAAAAATTAATATGAAAAAAAAAAATAATTACAGCAGTTTGCCCTCAATTTCTTTTTTTTTAAATGTGCACATTTCAGAGCAATTATTTAGAAAATCTTTTAACCGATACTGTGTTCACTTATTCTAAGGTATTTTTCCTCAAAAAAAAAAAAAAATAAAAACCGTTGTTGCATGCAAATTCCATACGAATTGAAATTTTATTTCAAAGAGCCTTGTGTTGATAAAAACTCTAACACCAAACAAAATGTATTGCTAAAGATCGTAACAAAACAGAGACCATTAACAAATGTTAAACGCAATACGATTTGTTTGAGTACTCGAATTGGGTGTTTCTGTTCGAACAATGCCTTTTGCTCATGAACAATGCCTTCTCTTCATGAACAATCGAATAATTTCACTGAACACCAAACAGAATTCATTGTGATTGTTACATTAACAAACATTCGAGTTTTCATTGATTAAGATAGACAATTATAATTAGAATTTCGTAATTTCGATTCGAATCGCGTGCGCCAATTTAGCCCTTGATTTGATAAATAGTTGGTTAAAATTAAGAGTAGCGGAGGTTTTTATACAAATTATAAGTTTTTATAAAATGTTTGATAGAAAATGTTTAGAAAACTTTTAGAGCTATTTATCTAAAAATTTCTACAAGGTACTTTTGTCATGATTTTTATACACACATAAGTGATAAGGGTATATATAAGTTGCATCATTCCCTTTGTAAAATCTTTAATATCCATCTGCAACCACATAAAGTATATATTTTCTTGGTCTTTATAGAAAGGAAAATCAATTTAGTGATGTCCGTATATCCCCTGTCCATCTGTCAGCCCACCAATGTCACACAGATCCGCAAGTAGAACCAAGCGGTACCTATTTACAATATGAACAAAAAAATCGTTTTTTAAATCCAGCAAAAAGACCCGATAACAGACCGAGCTATAAGCAAAAAACCAAGACTACCTCTGTTTATTTCTTTAAAATTTTTACATAAAAACCTCCACAACTGTCCGCTAAAGGGTTGCCATAAAAAGTTTATTTTTTTGTGAATCGCTCTCACAGCTCCAGCATGCTCTTACAGAGGCAAAAATTTAAGGCCAACCCCAATTAATTTTTTCTCCCAAACATTTTTGTGGAAGATACTTAAATACTTACCCGTAATCTCAAGCCCCTAACAGGGCTGCCAAAGAAAATTTGAAAACAATAGTGTAAAAACCGCTACAACTTCCATTTAGCCGCCCTCAGAGGAATAAAATGTATTACAGACCCACATTAGATTTTTCTTCCAAACGCATTGCTAGAGCATTTTTACCCCCTATCTTCAACACCATACAAAATTAGCAATAGGATGCAAAAGCGCTCATAATTTCCCCAGAGTCGGTCTAAGAGAAATAAATTGTAGGATCGACCCCATTAGTTTCCCCTCATAAACATATTTCTAGAATACACTTACCCCCTACCACCATCACCTAAGGGGCTTCCATACAAAGTTTTGGAAATTGTAATAAATCCCACCCTATAGCTTTCAGGGTGTCCGTGGATGGGTCAACTGTAAGACTGACCTCAACTAATTTTTCCTTGCAAACATTTTCCTAGAACATACTTACCTTTTATTTCCACCCTCTAAAAGGGATCCATACAAAATGTGAAAAAATAAGGTAAATACCCCTACAACTTCTCCGCAGTCACTTAAAGAAAGCTAAATATGACACAGAACCCTATTTAAAAATAAGAATTATTTCATAAATAAAATAAGTGGTAAAATAAAAAAGAAGTTCGGGGTTCGAAAGGTCAATGCTTAGGGAACATAAGAATCTGATCAGCCGGATATAGCGCTCTTACTTGTTTTAATTACAAAAAAAATTAGTTAGCAAAGTAGAAACTAGGGTAGCTCTGGATTTTTTATAATATTTGCTGTTTAAAAACAAATTGTGTGAATCAGATGACTGAGTATACAAAAGACCAATGCGAAGGGTATATATAAGATTCGGCAAAGCCGATTTTGGTGCTCTTAATTGTTAAATTTTTTTGTATTTAAGAATATTTTGAAAATTCTTCTTTTAGCTTAAACGCCTTTTAATTAATCTTCCCAAAAAAAGTGAAAAATGCAAACCTGGAACTTTGAGCTCGGCTGTAACCTGCCTACAACTGACAACAGCGTTAGCAACAACTTTATTAAGCCCATAATTTCAATCATAATTTTTATGTTTTAAAGCAAATTTATTCTACAGAATCTCATAAATAATAAATTAATATTGTATGTTCTATATACACATACTCACTTTAATACAATTTCTACGTGCATAACGTGTTTATTTATGTATGGAATTGTAAAGTAGAGATGTAGGTGCTTTAAAGCAATATAAACATTATGTGGATTTTTAAATATGTGTTTTTTAAAATGTGCATTGTGCCAGTTGTTAAATATTTGCATCTATAGCAGTTAACGACCTATTTGCTGGACACTCATTGGGCTTAAAACCAAACCATAGATACAATTTTGTAAAATGCTACAAGGCAGACACTAAAACATAAGTGCTTAAAAATAATAAAAACTATAAAATGAAAAACTCATGACCACATGAATATATTTCAATGTATTTCACCTATAAACGGGAAAGAAAAGGGGGAAATATCCTACTAAAACCAACTTCTACCCATTCATTCTACCTGTGAGTGTATTTATATGTAAATGTGTAGACATTTTTTTATAGAAACAATACAAGTGTATTTGTGAAGTTTTACTTTTGTCATATCCTAAATGCGCATTTTGCATTACTCTTACATAAACACATGTATGCTGGCTGGGATGTCATTGTCATGGTGTGTGAAGGTATAAAAGTATTTGTTGGATATGTGTGTGGAGGCAACAAATTATCATAAGGCAAATGTTTGTTGAACATGTAACCTGCATAAATGCATGTAAATTATGTTGCTGTAAAAAATAAAATAAAAATTTTAGAAAACAACAGAAGCTTAAATAAAAAGGCGCTCAAACAAAGCTCTTTACGAAAAATTATGTTTATTATTCCTAGAATATTTAATAAAAATTTTTCATGTCAATAGTTAAAGTAATATAAGTAAAAGGGAAATACGTGTTAGAGGGTGCTCATAAATGAGTCCTCAGTAAAATTTTAATATAATAATTTAATTTTATAATGTGATTTATGGAAACTTTAAAATGTATTTTGTAAGAAACATAATAATTAAATTGTAAGCATTTTTGTCAGTCCAAGGTGAAAGTTATATGTGATGGGTACAGGGCTTGGACGGACCACACAGAGAAGAAAAAGGAGTTTAAATTTCTCTTTAATAATAAGTTTTGAAATTTTCACCAAAATTCTTTATAACTGAGATTATCTAGAGCTGCTAAATGATCCTTACAGTTGACAGATGAAGATTACAAAGTTTTTTTAACTCGTCATCTAAATTTTGAATATTCAAAGGGGGAACCTCTCTATCTATAAATTTAAAAGGGCCTGGCCATGAGAGTTCTTTTAGAGAATAATCTTCTTAACCAAATCGTTTTAATATTTGCTTACATTGCTTTATATAAAAACGAAATAAATTTTTTAAGCTGGATTTTTTTATCAAACATTCATAGATAGACTTCTTCGTTTTGTAAAAAACCTTTATTTTCAAAATCAAGGTTATTATTAAAATTCATAATACAAGTATCTTATGCTGGTTTTATAAGATTTTCAAAAACGTAAGGGCTTACAGTGTTTTCACATGGTTTATAAATTACATACAAAACTCTTAAATTTTTCTACATATTTTAATTGTTTTTATTAGTTGAATTAAAAAGATGCCATCGGCATCTAGCCATCCGGACAAACATAGTTATGTAGACTTTTCAGGTAACTTCTTTTAACTGGTGTTAGTGAAAATAGATTTTTTACTCTTGTTTAAAATATAAAAACAAGCAAATTATATCCCCACCACTAGGGTCACGTGGATATATAACGCTCAATCGTTCTGATTTTCAAACTGCTGTGATGTTTAACTCTTGTACACTTTGTGACATGCAACTATGAAACCCTGTGGCTTGCAAGGGCCAGATGTACTCTACAGCCTCTCGATCAACACTAAAAGTCGTGCATTTTCACACAACCCTGACATTTTATTAACACTTACCCTGAAAAAATATATTATACAGTCTTATGATATTGACCAAAAGATATTTTAAATATATAAAAGCAATAAGTAACAAGCTGGAACAAATTTTTATTGTTTTTTTTTATTTTACTGGTGAAAAGATATGTAAAAAAAATATAAACTTCCACGTACTTTTATATAGCCCAATATACAAAATCATCATTTCTAAATATAAAAAAATCATCATTTAAAAAAAAAACCTAAAATATGATGAAATCATTATTCTGGCAACTATGGCTCTGTGGTTAAATAAAGAACGAAAAACTTAAAAACATCCAAAGTTGTCGATTTGTGAGTATTAAAAAAAGAAGATCTGTTGTCGAAATAAAATCTAAGAGTTTCAAAAAGTTGACACCATCCGCTTTTAAATAGAAAACAAACGCCCTGAGCTCACTTTGATAACGGATGGTGTTGATTTTGGTGCTATTTGAACAACTTTTTTCTTCTTTGTAGTCAATTTGGGACTACAAAGACTAATAATTAGTCAAACGAGTCAAAGTAAAGGGCGGAAATCTAAGACGAATTGTATTGCAAAAAATATTAGTATAAAAAGAATTCTACCGATAATTATCTCTAAGAAATATTTTAGGTTGGGATTTGATAGTCTGCATGTAAGGTGTGCAGTTTTTAGCGGTTGATATAAGATGGATGGGGGCGTTGAAGCCAAAGTTTATCTTACAGACACGGACGTACGATTCTCGTATAAGATGTCTGATAAGTGGAGTTGGTTTTGGGACACTGCGATATAATTGGCAATAAAATAAGCAATGCGCTCTCTAGAAATGGCTCGGCACTTTAAGTTGGCAAGCATTGTGGAAACTATGACATCGATATTTGGAAAGACTAGGACATTGATGCTTAACATGACAAACTATCAGGTCGGAAACTGCAGTGGCTGTAAGATTGTTGTTGTATGTCCAGGGCTAAGCTTAAAAAGCACTATATTGCTCATGGACTTAAGGAGATCATGAATAAAAATCACGTTTGGAAAAAGTTGTAGAGCTTTTTGTTTAGTAATTGTATGATCAGGTGGTATTTCGCCAAGATAAGGAGGCAAATAACACTGTGATAGAACACTCCCAGAGATAACAATGCCATAAAGCCATAAAGACGACTGTGGCAATGAGACTATCACTTTTGTTTTTGTTAGTCTTACTGATTCTTTTTACCTGTGCTTGGTGGCTTATTTTTCACTGAGGAACGCACAATGGGCCACTAAGGTCTTCGGTGGCTGTTGTAAAAGAGAATGTATCCCTATTTCTTCAACACCATACTAGGTTCAGTATCTCCTGAAGGAACCCACATAGGTTCGTAGTGAACTAGTTTTTAGTTCAGCGTATGTCTGCGCAACTAGTAGATTGTATGCTGTGGTACACTAAAGAAGAGGAAATAATATGCCACCCTGGTACTTTGAATTTCACTTTATCTCTAAAAGTGAAATTTTTTGTTTCCCAAGTTTTCTTGCTGTTCTGTATTATAAAGATAAGAAACTGGCTTGTAGCACTTGCTAAATGTGGATAAATTTGTTGGTTCACACATTTTAGGAAGAAGCCACCCTCAATATCAGTGCATACAGAGGGAGAATATAAATCGATAATAAAGCTTTTTTTAACAAATATACAAAGAGAAAGCTAAAAAATAATTTCAATTACCAAACTTATATAATGAATCAATAGAATATTAATTAATTTGCACCTATCAACAAAACAATTATATCAATTACCTAATTTGCAAAAATTGAAAAATTGCAATTTTCCTAAACCAATTAAACATTTTTTTAAAATTTTGATTACAGAAACGATCAAAATTAAAACTTCAAAATTAAACTTCAAATACGCAATTGCTTGAATGAATTAACAAGTTGAAAGAAAAATAACTAAAATACATTTTGTTTTTTTTTTAACATTGTTATTCGCTTTCACAGCTTTTCTAATTATACTTTCGAGTTTTTCACAAATTCCACAATAACTGAGTTACAGATGGTGTTTGCAGTTCATATGACTTTCGTGTTAAGAAGATTAATTTTCAGGGATTTTTTTTAATGAATGCGATACTAGGCCATTGCACGTTGGTCAAAAATCCATTTTTTCTGGCCAAAACGTAATTTTTTTATTGTCTTGTTTTGCACTTTTTACTTTTTCATGAGGTTATCAACAGTTTAAATCACCAAAAAAAAATATTTTGTTTTTATATACCGTTATTTACTGTTAATGTGTACAGCAACAAACGTACAACTTTTCAATATTGTTAAACAATTTAGTGCGAGCAGTGCATTCGAAGTGTTTAGTCGAAGAATAATTTAGAAACAAAAAAAAGCAAATTGAGCTTAAATATTTATGGATTATCAAAAAGAAAGTAAGTATTTATAATATATCTAAAGAACTTTTAAAAATATAATAGCTAAATTTAAAAAAACTTGCATTTTCTGAAGGCATATAAAAAAATATTAAAAAATTTTTTTTTTCGAATTAATTATAACTTTAAAAAAAATGTCCAAATTTGTCCGGTGCGAAACAAAATATCCGAAAATACTTATGGTCTATAGAGTATTAATATGTAAATATATCCTTCAACTTTTTTCAATTCTTAAAAATAAATCATTTTTTCTTAGGTAACGTTAGCATCAAAAATGCCAATCTTTTTAAAATATGGCTGCAAAATTCTTCAAAAGAGGGAAAACAGAAAGCTCTTTTGACACATGTTATTAAAACAATCGGCGAAAATAACTCTTCTGATGAGTATAATAAATACTTACAAGAAAAAATGCGCCTTTTTTGTATTAAGTTGGGACAGAAGTGGCGAGAAAGTCGCAGTTCCTTAAAATATTTTAAGTCCCGAAATGGTAAGTGGCTTACATCTGAAGTAACTTTCAAAATATATAAAGTGCAAACTGATGCCACAAGTTCTTCAAGAGCTGGTCGGCCAAGCTTACCGTATTCAGAAATGTCCGAGCGTAGCAAAAGAAGGGAAGCGACAGGCCTTTCATCAATAAAGCAAAATGAGACAAATTTATTAATTCATGCGGCATGTATCTCAGCCCGAAAAAAGGGGGAAAATGATCTAGCTGCTGTTTTAAAAAATACAATTAAAAGTCCAACGCGTCCATCTAAAATCAGAAAGGCATGCTGTAACCATTCTAAAGATCCTGTTAAACTTTCTGACGAGGAAGCTCTTGCATTTCTTATTGAAAACGATTTCACAAAAAGACAATACTCTAATATTCGCATGGAGAATATACAAAGGAATTGCAACATATTTCCACCATATTATAGACTTTTGGCAGTGAAAGCTCTCTGTAGGCCTAGTAATATATTTGTAAGTGAAAAAGTTGCAAAAGTACCTTTACAAATGCTGTTGCAACATACTGCAGCAAGGATTGTAGAATCACAAAGAGAAGTAATTTTAAGTGTTATGACAACTGAAAATAGAGCCCTTATTTCTTCAGAATTAATCTTGAGTTATGGATTTGACGGTAGTAGTGCCCAAGCTCAATTTAAGCAAGGTTTTAATAATTCAAACTCACCTCAAAATACTGATTACAACCTCTTTGCAACCACATGCGAAGAAGAAGAATTTGAAGAAGATTTTGAAGAAGACAATTTAATCTTAGAAAATGAGCTGAACATAACCATCAATTAATAATAATTTAATAGGTTTTTTATTTAATATTAATTTTTTTTTAATTTTTATGCATTGTATTGACTAAAACATGTCTAATGTCTAATATATTTTCATTTGAAACAATTAAATATGTATGTCTAAAACACACTTAAAGATCCTTAGGCTTACATATGGTTTTTTAAATATTTTTTTAATATTTAATGCATAAATTCCATATATTTGATAAATCATTGTTATAGTAATTCACAATACATAATTCATTTTTTAATAAAATAGTTTGATATATTTTACAAAAATAATTTTGGCCAAAAAAAAATGGATTTTTGACCAACGTGCATTGCTTAGAAGATCTGAAAGATATTTTAATATTTTCGAAAGAAGGTTGCTTTACTTATTTTAAGTATTTTGGTTGCCTTTTTATTTTCTGCGAGAATTTAGGGTTCGTGTTGTTGTTTTTTTGGCGGACTGTCTTGGTCCTTTGAAATCGTTGCTAAATTTGTCAAAAAATAATATTTAAAGTGATAAAATCATAAAGTTTTCTTAAAACAATAAGTTTACAAGCATAAAAAAATTTTAATATTTTTTGACAGAAATAATTATTATTTGAAAAATTTTTATAAAAATTAATTAAGTTAACATTGAAAGTTTTTTTTGCTTTTTACACTATTTAAAAATATTTAAATTTTTCATGGTAAAAAAATTAAAATAAGAAAATATCATGAAAATGTACTTCCAATGTTTCCTTGCACATGCTTTTTTTTAAAGGATTCAGAAATAAATATTATTTACAGTCCCTGGTTTAAGCTTCATTTTAATTTTTAAATCCACGAAAAGTGTATAACTGCTTATTTCTATTTTTGTGTGCACAAATGATTGTGCGTAATCCGTTTTTAATTTTAACTTTAAGTTAAATACTCTTTCGTAAAAGTCTTGCGTGCTTTTGGGATTAGGCGATTAAACTAGTTTTATTTTCAACGCAAAACTCAGCTGCCTTTAATTAAAATTCATAAGCACGCATTTATGTAAAATATATATTATTTTACTTTTAAAACAAAGGGGACATTTTTGTTAAAAATATTAGATACATAAATTTTACTTTTCTGTCATTTAAGTAAATGAAGCACTATATGTATGGTTGTTTTTAAAAATATTTTCTTAAGTAAGTTGCAGAAATATAGGTACATGCAAGTTCTAAAAAAATTAATATAAAAAATTTTAGAACACAGTTTTGAAATGAAAAAAACGATTTTTTTGATATTGGCTTGCATAATTTACCAATCTGTTTTTTTTATTAAAGAAGGCTTATGCGGTAGCATGCCGCAGCAGACCTTTAGCCTATGGTATTATTGAATTTACAAAGCTAAGCAAAATATTAAAGGAAGATAGAATATCATTCTCGAGAGCAAAGGACTACAAGTCAATTATTTTAAAATATTTCCTCTTCTTCTACCTGCATCAACTGAATATTGAAGGAAACTGCTCAATACTCGCTTATAGGCTATATTGAAAGATGTCTTAAATTTAAACAGAAGGTACTTAAAATAATGTAAGTCAATCGTACATCTTTGGTGCCTTACGGTAGATGGGAGTTTAACAGTTTCTGCCTGGATTTATTTCAAATCGACTGAAGAAAACATTTATATGGTCTAAATTGAGGCGAGCTGATGCATCAATTTAAGCAAATGGAAAAACTTTTTAAGGAGTGGTTTTGCTGCAAAGTCTGTGGAGTTTAAATACAAATACGTTATCAAATAATTGCTTAAGACAATCATCTATGCACGTAATAAGAAGGAATCGGCACTAAGTAAACTCAATGAGGGAAGTGCGCAAAAATTGTCTGTGCCAATGCGTTAAATGTTGTTTACGAACTGATGCAATATCAAGTGACATGCTTTTGACTTACTTTAAATAGCGCAAAGTAGCTGGGGAAAATTTTGAATGGTAAATTGTCCTATGGCCAAACGTAGAGGCAAAACTGACACAGAATTAACGCGGCAGTCTTCAGCTATTTGGCGATAGAGCCAATTCTGTTCCATGGATTTATAGTGTAACAAAAGGCTGTAGCCTCTAAGCTATGACCATTTTGAAACCAGCTACAATGAGATCGACTCCGCTTAGGCGCCTTTTATTCCTACTCAATTAGTTTTTGGCAGATCTTTTAGCGAGGACAGTATAATGTTGGCGAATAGAGACAGAGAACATGCGTTTTTGCAGATACTATTAGAGCTATGGATTCTTGTTTCCAATTTAAGTAACTATTGCAAGCTGAAACCTTTTCTCCACAGTATTTGTTCTTAGACATTAAAGGAGGATGCGCGGATAAATAAACCTCTTCGGGATCCATCGGTCTGTAGGTACACTGAAAAAATTATTAAGGTAAAATTAACTGGATATCTATTTAAAATAACTGGATATTCATTTAAAAACCGTCCAACAAGATATTCATTAAAATTAACAAAATATTTCATTTAAATTCAGACATCAAAAAATTAACTGACATTTTCGTCTGAAATTAACTAGGTTTTCTGTCATTTACAGCAAAACACAAAGTTTCAGAAAAAAAATAACAAAGTAAAATATTACTAAAAAATAACTGACAAAATTAACTTCAACTGAAAATCAGTATTTTTGTTTATTTGAGGTTTCGAATAACCCTTCAAACCAGTTAAAAAAATATATTGAATTAAAATTTAACTGTTTTTTTTTATTTAAAAACAACTTTACGGAATACATCCTAAATAACTTACAGTCAGTTACTGTAATAATTTTTTGAGTGTATATGCAAACGGGTCAGGGGATAGAACTGGCGTTTTTGAAGTCATATTTGCTACACAAACAGGACTCAAAATTTTTCTCGATCTTGCTTATTAGAGCAATGTTCTATTGTTGAGCTGGAAAAACAGGAAAAATTTTGAATTGGCTTCTTTACTGGTTGATATTTATTAAAAATATCTGCATTTTTCCCACTTACCAAGCCACCATTAGGCTTATAGCTGATATATACTCTTTATCACAACTTTTCGGCGATTACCGAACTTTCATCAACTGGGTAGTGGTGCATTATTATATCACTCTTATATGGGTGTTAATGAAATAGCGAAGGATGGCACGAGATTTTTACTGCGAGCTTAGATTTTGCTATCTTTTTGCAAACACTTCGTTTTTATTAAAGCGTGCAGAATTATAAATATTAGATGGTCTTAAAAGGCTAAGCTAGACCGGGAACATTCAACATGACTTCCTAATCTAGGAAAGTGAAGGCATTATTACACCGTGGATTATTTTATGTGGTCGTTTCGGCACTCAAACCAATTGAATAAAACTGCTTTTTAAGTCTCTGTAGGAGCTGTCAAGGCCAAGAGGAAATTAAAATAAATTATCCAGCCTCTTTTATTCGGTCTTTTTTTGCTATTTTATTGACCCGCTGTTATTTTTTTATTACCCTCTTAATCAAATAAGTTTTTTTAAACTTGATTTTATTATAAAACCAACCTTATTTATACCTTTTTGTTCTTTAAATTTTTTCAAAAAAACATTAAAAACAAAAATAATTTCTTCTGGTTTTTCTCATTTTACTGTTTACATAACATCAAGCGTTAAAACTTTGACAACAATTCCACTGCATTTGCTTTGTCTTTATTAAAAAGTTTTTTGTACTGTGCGTGACCAATCCCAACACAATTTAGAAAACATTATTTATTTGAAAATAAGTTATTTTCAAGTTCCTTCTTATTACAGAACAACTATCCTTTAGAATGAAGAAAATTATATTTTACCTTTTGTCAGCATTACTTGAAATTTGTGTGCATTTCTCCATTATTGAAGTAACGTGCTTTAGTAAAAAAATTCAATAACGATGTAAAATGTTCAATAAAAATTATTTGCATACTTTTATTTAAAAAATTTATATTTCTTGTGACATTCTTTATCAATCTCACGCTCATATTAAATGGAATATTTTTTTATTACATTTCGATATTAAAAATAATAGTTAAAGTGTAAATTTAACTGCCTTTTCATGTTAAATAATTTAAGTTTTATGAGTCATAGTGCCACTGCCCAAGGTAAGGCCTAAGAGATTATGATTATGGAAGTTAACCCTTAAATGTCACTGCTATCTGCTTAACATTTTTAAATTATTATTACTGCTTTTTATAAATACCATGTCTTGTTCTTTACTTACAGATTTACCATTCATCAGTTAAATGGTCGCATTCAATTTAAATCACAATTTACTCTATCGATCGAGCTGTTAATGCTTTGAATATAGGAGTTCAAATAAGAATTTTAAGATCTTAATTCTAATCGTATGCGATGATGAGGCAAAATTGCTTAAAAAATTGTATTTTAAAATGTAATTATTATTGTAAAAATTCTTATTATACTGATTTTTAAAGATAATTTGTTATATCTGTTGGTGTAAGTTCTTAATAAAAAGCTTTAACGATATCATCTGTATTCAGTATAAAAGCTGGTAGCATATATGCACAGGGTGTCTGGAGCAAAATTATATATTTAAACTTTAATAAAAAACGTAATAGTGGAAATGCATATTTTTTGAAAGAGTATGTCATCCAGATGTCTTTCGTCGAGTTAAACACACTTTTCAAAATGGAGCCTTGTGATCTGCGCAAAACGCTGCAGTAAACTTGTTTCAATTGAATATGGAATATTTTTCTTTAGAGCCATAAGAGGTTGGAAATTATCATTATAAAATCTTTCCTTAAGGTAGCCCAATAAAAAAATCCATTAAAGTTAGATCGGGTGACCTTGGTGGCCATGGGATGTCCCAAAGCGACTGATCAGCTTTTGGGGGAAATTTTTCTCAAGCAAATTCATCGAAGCTCTGGCTGCATGTGCAGCGGCTCCAGCCTGCTGAAACCGCGTGTGTGAAGAATACGATTGATGAGCTCGCAGATTAATAGCAAAAACTTTACTTACAAAATAAGTAGAAAAGTAAGTAGAATAATCGTTAAGCACTACTTACAATTCGACTGTAAAAATTTCTTTCTTTTGTTCGCGATGTCCCAAAACGAATCCGATATTATTTTGGTAGTCGTACCCAAAAAATAAGTACTTTTATTTTTAATGATTTAATTTAAAAAAAAGAAGTCGCAAATTGTTATATTTTTTTTAATTTTTTATACTCAAATTTTTAATTTAAAAATTTCAATTTATGTACTTACCGAAAATGAGATTCGAAAATTTCCAAAAAAATTGTCCAATTATCTAATGCATACATAAGGCGCATCAAACAGTTACTATTTTAATTTTAAAAGAATGTAAATTCAGATCCTTTTTTTAAAATTTGATAAATATTCGCTCTTTGAAGTTCTAATGCGGCTGCTCTTTTCCATATTGAAAGTAGCAGATTTCCAAATAAACTGCTTGCAACCACTTTAATATTTTCATGAGTCCTTAAAGATTGACTGGACGCTGGCCGTGGGACATTCATAGCCGAAGCAGTTGGGCGGAATCTCTGCATCCGCAAATGAATTAAATTAACTTTTGATATATTACGTACTCGCCGATTATCGAATTTTCAACAAAATTGTCGACGAGCAATAAAAAATATTCTTGGTGGGGGGACATTATGTTGTAGAATTTTTTTTTAATTTGTTGGAGGCGGGGGGTTATATCAAAAGTTATGCCAATTATATTTTTGTGCATCGTACGGTGCAAAATGATTGTTAATAATTTCTGTCCAATTGTCGTTGACAAAAAAAAAATAAATAAAAAATGATTAACCTCCCTATTGTATAATATACAATAATAAAAAAGCGTTTCATTCCATCTGAGAGATGGATGATGCTCGACCGTTAGTAAAGTGTTGCCGAAGAGACAAAAAAAAGCATAGTGTATATGAAAAGTAAACTTTGTCCTAACTTACAGAATAAAAACGAAAGATAACAGTCATGCCGTATCCCTTTCACTGTTACGTGTAAGTTAAAAAGGTGATGCTTACAACCAAATACACTACTACCATTCAAAGAGTAATGTGATGAAATTGCGTAGCAACTTTCGAAAATGCATTCCACTCGGCTAGTATCGGTAGAAAAATATGCTTTTTTCAAATAAAAGTTTCTTTCAACATTAACGGGAAAATATTAGTTTCTTCTAATAAAAAGAAATTATATGAACTTAAGCCAAATCAAAAATTTATATTTAAAACAATAAGTTTAACCATAAATAAAAATCATCTTATTTAAATATCTTTAAAAATGCGACTTCTAGCGTGTTAACAAGAACACATGAATACCCAGCCAGACGGACGGTAGGTCGATTATATCTTAATCGGCTTAGTAAAACTTAACTTTGAGCAACCATATATCAAACCCATCGAAAAATTTATTGATCTTATTTTACATATGTACGAATTTACAGAAAAAGTTTCTATAAAAGAAGCAATAAGATCAATTAAATTTCCTATATTGACCTAAACAATTTTTGGCACGGTAGTGATAATGTGCGTTGTGCGCCCTGGCTTTGTAGTGACTATTGCACTAGGCTGCTCGTTTAAAATTGTAATTTTTTTAAGAAGTAAGAATAAAATTTAATAAAAAAAAAACTCAACATCATTTAATTTGTTTCTTGCCCCACGCTAGCATAGATTGTCAAATCCAATGCAACTAACCTTACGTTATAGTAGTTTTGCATAGCAGTTAGTGTTTGTGTGTGTGTAAGAAGTTAACATTTTTTTGGTATTTGTTTGTTTTACTAAAGCTTGTCCATTTAAAAGACTTGAGCTGTAAGCTGTTGTTATTAGGTTTATGTTTTTTAATTCCTTCCTTTACCAGTGAAACAAGAAGCGCAAAGTCACACAAACACAAGCAGCTATGGAATATGGATAACAAAAACTATTGCAAGAAATTTGTTGAGTGAGAAATGTCACTGCAAAGGACATCTTTTTAAGTTTTAATTTTTCTGACAACCAGTTCATGTAACAAAAAAAAACAAGTTTAAAGCTTGTTTCTATGATAAAAATATGGCAAAATATAATATTTTGTCCTAAATAAATAATAAGTTTTGTTAAAATGCATTAAATTTTATTTAATAGAAATTGCAAAATTCAAAAATTAATCGAATTAAGGATACTTTCATAAAAAAGTGTTACCAATATTTACCTTTAAATTAAAATTTTTTTCTTAATCTGTTTGCTAAAATCTTGTTGTTATTTTTTTATATCTTCAAATGCATTAATCTTTAAAATCAACTTTTAACTAGCTTTTGATTATTTTTTAAACTTTTGTTACAATTTATCATTTTTAGAGCTAACAGTAACTTTTTGTAAATATTTGCAAAATGGCAATAACATTTTTAGTTATATTGCAAAATATTTTTTGCACTAATGGCTTTGCTTAAAAGTTTATTTGTAATAAATTTTAATGTTTTTTATCATTTAGAGCCAACACATTTAAATTTGGCTAATTGGACTTTTTTTTATTAAAAAAAAATATTAAATTTCTGGGTCAACTAAAAAAGAGGCAAAGAAAGAACTAATTTTAAAAACAAAGTAATAAATTTAAAAACACTCAGATAAATGAAATAAGTTCAAATATTTAAAATAAAATATTTTATGACAAACTTTTTGCACCCACAATACATACGTATGTATATGTGGCAGGGGAATATGGGCGTTTGTGCTCACAGGACTTCGCTAATCCCAAAAAATAGTCCAAATCTTACCTTTAATTATGTCGATTAATTAAGAATACTCTTTCTAGCCAATTAAGCAGTGTTAGCCTGTCCTTTTGCTAAAAAACGGTGCATTTATATTTACAATTTCCTTTATTAAAATATTGTAAGCGAGTTATTACATAAACGTTGACAGAAGAAGAAGTATTTTATACGGCGGGCGTGGTTTTTTGTTTTTCGGTAAAAAAACTTGGTTACCAAACAACTTGCATGAAGATATGTACAGAGAAAAAATCGTTTTTTATATTTGTATTACGTACTAATTATAAAAAAAAAATACACTCCAAGTTCTTATTAAGGAATGTAATTGGACAAAAAAATTTATTTTTTAAATTTATTTATATACGAATACCCAGTTTAAAAAATTATTTTTAGGGTTTTATTCATTTTACTTGTAGTAGATTTACTGGCTTTAAATTTTTTATGACAATAAATTGCAAGTTATAAAAATGTGCCAATTGTTTTACCTTAATAACAACTGCAATCCCCTTTCTTTACAATTACCTTTAATCTAAAAAATAGAATTTAAAATTGCATTTAAAAGAAAAGTCTGAAACTTATAAATAGTCATATAATTTTCACATAAAATTGGTACTGACGTTAGGAGCAATAATGTTCGAGAGCTAATTTTATTAGTGTTTATTTGCCATCGGTAAAGACAAATTTCTGATAGACTCTTGCTTATAAAGTTTTCGAGGGGAGTTGAGGAATTTTGTACAAAATTTATTATTTTAAGTTTCAGCGGACATATACAGAAACATTTTTTAATTAAATTTTTTAGCTTATTTATATGAAATACGTACATGAACAAAATAAATAAATATCGTCGTCCCAAAGTTACTTTGTCAAGTAAAAAATTTTAGGTCAGTTATTCCTTACCATACTCAACCATTTAATTTTGCATTAAGTACCAGCGTGTATACAAACGCATAAAGTAATATTCGGGAGTGACAGATACAATTACGAAGATAAAATGATATTTTTGGTAATTATACTCCCAATTATTTTAACTGGAAGACTTTTGTTTGGGGCTTTGTAAAATAATAGGTCAATCCCCATTAGTTCCAAAAGCTTTAAACTATCCAAAAATTTTTTTTAAAATAATATTATATGCTGTGAAAGACTCCAAAGATACAAATTGTTGCAGCTCAGCCATATTTTTCATATTATGAAGCAAAAACCAAAGGTGCGCCTCTGAGCTTTATATTCTAGCAACTGATGTCCGTATCGAACAAATTTTTCAAAATCTTGCGTCTTTGTTCGCCAGATTTTAAAAAGTTAAAGATCAGTTCAAAGTATTTTTGGTTTTTGGTCTTATTATAACCTTTAAATTTGGGCCTGTAGTCTACACCAATTGCCGAGTTGCTAACAAAATTTTTTCCCATTGTAAATACTCCTTAAGAGAAGTAAAGAAATCGCCATGTCAAATATATAATTAACTTTTCCGCACAAGGTGTTAAGCAATTTCTGAATTAAGATGCAGGTTACTTGCCTTTGAGAATTTTAGTATTTTGAGTATTTTGCTTACCTAAAAGACTTCTCAAACATATTTGAGCCATTTGTAGCAGTTTTTGTCACTTTGACAGTTTTTTATAAAGCAAATTTTAATGAGTTAATAAACTTTGCATAAAAAAAAAAATATGCAAAAATTGTTTGTTTTAAGCTTTTGGAAAAATAAATGTTATATTAACAATTAACTAATAAAAAATTTAAAATGAATTTTTTTTAATGAAGGGAAGAGGGCAATTTAGTGACAATGTAAGTTTTAGGAAAAGGTGTGATGAATTCTTTAAAATGAAGATCTTTTAATACAAATTTTTGCTTTTTAGTTTGGCTTAAGTTCATATAATTTCTTTTTATTAGAAGAAATTATTATTTTCCGTTAATGTTGAAAGAAACTTTTATTTGAAAAAAGCAGGTTTTTCTACAGCTACGCAATTTCATCATCAGTACTCTTTGAACGGTAGTAGTGTCTTTTGGTTGTAAACATCACCTATTTAACTTACATGTAACAGAGAAAGAGATACGGCATGACTGTTTTCCCTCTTTTCTTATTTTGTAAGTTAGGACGAAGTTTATTTTTCATATACACTATGCTTTTTTCCATTTAAAGTCTCTTTGGCAGCACTTGACTAACGGACAAGCATTAATCTATCTCTCAGATGGAACGAAACGCTTTTTATTATTGTATATTATATACAAGGGGGGTAAATTATTTTAATTTCTTTTTTTGTCAACGACAAATGGACAGAAATTATCAAAGATCATTTAGCACCGTGCCATGTGTGAGTTATATGTTAATTTTTATTAATTGTTGAACTAATTGTTTTTAATACAAATTTTCGCTTTTTAGTTTGGCTTAAGTTCATATAATTTCTTTTTATTAGATTTTTTTTAAAATAAAGTTGTTATATACTGAAGACTTTAAACAAAAAAATTAAAATAATTATGTAAATGCGAACTAAACAAAAGCCGTTTGTATTGATTTTTTTCCAATCTTAAGGCATGCATTAAAAAGCCTAATTATTTTATATGTCTTAAACATTTTTATACAGAGAAAATCCTGTTCCGCGTTGTTCATTTCTTTTCCCAATGTTAGGTCACCGCATAACATAAACTGTATAAAAATATTTTTTGTTGCATAATTAATCTTTTTTATTTTCATTTATATTGTTTTAAATTTTGTTTGCTTTTCCGTCCACTGTTACCACTGTAATTTGTCTTAATTTTGGTACATACAAACCACTGTAACTTATTTTGGTAATTAACCGTTAGTTTTATTATTTGTTTCTCGCTTAAATTCTTTTAACTAATATGTTATGTTGTTGTTGTCAACAAGAATGCAATATGTATTGTTTTTGCATACATACTTGTATGAGTTGGTACATTGGAAGTGAGAAACAAATAAAACAACAACAGTGTGGCACTTATGTAAATATGTATGTACATAATGTTTAGGTTTAAGTAAGAATTTTTGAATAAAGAATTATTGTTAATCTTGAACTCGAATAAGCATCAGACTTATTACTTCTTGTCGCGTTTCTCACGGCCGCGATTTCTTCTAAATAAAAATCACTGCCCAATGAACAGTTTCAGTGGCATATAGATAACAATTCAAAAGGTTCGACTTGCTCTATATAGCTGCCGGTAAAGAAAAAGCTCTTCATCGTACACCCAATTAAAAATTATAGAAAATAAGTCTAAATTTAAAAAAATCTTTCTAACATTATAGGTTAGGGGATAGATATATATAAATGTCCAAATAACATTAGATTTTTTTTGTTAAATATATAAACTCAATATTTCTAGTCACTGCTAGGCTAATTATAGGGCTCTGAAAATACAGATTATTAATTCCAAAGATCTTATGTGAAGTGTGCCCGCCATCTATAACATGTTTCATGCGAACGAATTCGGAGGCATTTCCAGCTTATTCAAAAACTTGTATACATAATAGCTATTTAGCGTTTAACTAGTAAAACTTGTAGATGTTTCTGAATGCTGCTATTGTTATCATACAAAAAATCACCAGTTGTCATACATAGGACTGTGTTTTGAATTAAAATTTTCCATATATTGGAGACGTAGCAAGTGCCCCGTAATACTTAAACAGACGCTTACAACTAAGACAAAGCACAGGGCTTTTATCAATGAGCCAATTAATTTAAGTTTCTTGCAGTTTAATTTGACGCAATTTTATGTGATTAAAATAAAAGGGTATGATCCCAATTAATGTCTAGTGTACTAGCTTTCAAAAAGATAAGACTAGAAGTTTTCCTAAGTGAAAGTTATTTGATTGACAAACAATTAATTTAGAAATTAACGACAAATGAGAAAACAATAAATTTTTATTATTTTTATGCTGCCGTTTAAACCATTTCTAGTTAAAACAAGTTTGTTGCCAAAAAAAAAAATAATAAATAAAATAAAATAAAAAAAGCATTTGTTTTCAAGCATAGTTACTTGTAAAGAAACATCTATATCCAAAAAACTTTTTTTTAGTATTGTAACTTATTTTCAGAGATTGTAATAAAATATTTTTTTTTCGGAATTTTAATTAAAAATCACTTACAAGGAAACGTTAAAAAGCAAACTAAACCACACATTCTCGATGGTATTGAGCTACTCTTATTTCTAGTCAAGTGCTTTTTAAATTTTAATTTTTTTTTTAAAAAAACAAAAAAAAAATATTAAGTATATGTTGACAAAACCATAAAACTCAAATAATAGTTATTATTTTTTGAGAAAAAATTAAAAAAAAATTAAATAAAATAATTAAAAAGGACACTACTACCGTTCAAGGAGTACTGATGATGAAATTGCATAGCTGATTTCGAAAATGCATTCTACTTGGAAAGTATCGGTTAAAAAAATCTGCTTTATTAAAAAAAAAGTTTCTTTCAATATAAACGGGAAAATATTAATTTTTTCTAATAAGAAGAAATGTTATATACTAAAAGCAAAAGAGCAAACATTTCTATGAAAAACAATAAGTTCAACAATTAATAAAAATTAGCAATTATTATTATTTTTAATATATTTTTTTGGCATAATTATAACGGTCCCTGCTTTAACTTCATACATTTTTCTCATCTATTAGCCACGTTACGTATACTTAATAGTGCATCCTTCGAATATAACTTATACGTCACCTTTTTAGCTAACTTGTGTTAGCTACACTAAAACCAATAAAGCAAAAAGGTTTAGCAAGAGATTTTGCTTAAAATCTGTTCAAGGTTGTGGAGGATTTAGTTTTATTAATTTGCGTAGATATTTGTCTAAGAATTTAAGGTTTTAAACATAATAAACTTTTTTATATTGGTTTTATTAAATAGTTATTTTTTTACCAGGGACCGAAAAAAATATTTATTTTAAATACAAATTTTTAAAGAAAAAGAGAATTTGCGGAACAAGTAAAGAACACCAGCTAAGTGATATTGAATAAAATGTTGTAAACATTTTGAAGCAAAAATAATTATTACATAAAAATTTTTTTTTGCAGATTTGTTTGACCTAAATTTTTGGTGGCAAAATGAATTTTTATTTTGTGATTTTTATTTTTTTAACCAAATTTTAATATGAGCTGATGATTTCAACAAAATAATAAAAAATAAATTTTCTAAGATTTTAACAGTTATGCTTATTTAGAACTTAGTTTAAAATAATTAAGTTCTAACCTCGAATTAAAAAGCTTCTGATACAAAAGTCCTCATATTACAAATAAAGAGTCATTATAAGAAAACTCCAGGAACACATTTGTAGCTGAGTGGTTAAAAAACGATTTAACGAAACTTTAACTTCAGTTAATAATTTTGTAATTTTATGTAACACATTTGTAAAAAAGTTTATTTTGCTGAGAAAATAATTTTCAGTCCCATTTCAGACCAGAAATCATAGAGTAAGCAGACTTTAAAAGTAATCAGCAGGGAGCTCCATTATACATGCCTAGCGGAGTCACCAGGGAATAACCAGTTGGCGTACATATAAAGATTGGTTTCTTAAAACTTAAGCAAACAATACATTAATAAATTCAAAAGGCTTTGCGAAAAGTTTCTTCATGCCGATATAAGTTTCTTGAAAAAACACTCAGAGAGGGATCTATAAATCCGTGTCAGATTTTCGGTAAAATAAAGGGAACTGAGCCACAATATGGTCTGCTTCTGGGGTGTTTTGTATTCAAAAATTATTATAATTTATATTAAGTACGTTTCTAAACAAACAAACTAAATATTCCTTTTGAAAATTAATGTTTAATTAATTATCTTGGTTGTAACTCAAGTTAACTTTTTGTTGGCTACAAGAAAAAGTAGAAAAATCTATGTAATTTTAGCTTACACTTGTTTCTAAATTCAATTTTTTCATTAAACAATAATATTCTTAAAGAAAACCTTAGGAGCTGTGTCATTTAATCACCAGTTTTTTTGGGCAACTATGGTACAGTTTTGGCAACAATGTCAGCGAAGCAAACACAATTCTTTTTTAATATATTTTAGAAAAGCAAATGTTATAAAATAGTGCATTTATATTTGTTTTTTGCTACGGAACACAAAATATTTTAAAAAAATATATGTACAACTTCTTTATCCACATATCTATATTCAAAAATATTTCGTCAATCTTAAACCAGGATAAAATTTACAAATACATTAGTGTCCAATGTCTACATATAAAATAAGTCGAAAAAAACCTAAACTTGTATTTATTAAATAAAACTTATACCTCTCAATACCAAAGCTTATAAAAAAGCGTTAATTAATTCAAATATTGTTCAAATTCAATGCAAACAAATTGTTGTAAAATTACTCGATATTTGAAAATTTATACACTTTTTTCGGGAATCCTTTTATTTTAGATTTTATTGTTGCTTCTATTACTTTATGCTTAAAGCTGGATATTCTAGAATACTTTTTCTGTACCTCTAAATTCTTTTTTGAAGAGCTGAGTATATTTTCACAGGCCGAAATTGTAGACCAAACAGTAAATTTGCCTTAAATGGTGCAAAACATTATTGTTTAAGTACCAATCACATGGCTTTCTTCTATTGTGGCACGATGCGCATTAAGGTCAGCACTATAAAGCTACACTATAATAATTTTAAAAAGGAAAACTTGGGCTTTGTAGACATTCTTAATATATATATTTGTAGTTATTATGCCTTTTTTGTGATGTAGTTTTTAATTAAAACTTTTTTCAAGTTTTTCGGTCGTTCTTTCGCCTCTTAAGTTTTCACCGCACTGAGATCTGGAAATTTCTGAACTAAACACGACTTCAAATCAGCATTCGTTTTGGTTTTGCACGTTAAAGGATCAAAACATTAGACTTTGTGGGAAAATTTTTTGTTAGAAGTATTTAGTGCTCTCTGAAAGAGTTGCTCGACTTCATTTGCTTTAAATATCTGTTAGAAATTTGTTTGTCCTGTTCTAGGTTTTCTTTCAATGCTGAAGTATTCCTTATATTGCATAATGGCTCTTCGAAAAGTGTTTTAAAAGTTAAAATTGGATATTTTTAAGTTGTAATTTTTTTTCTACTGTTTTGCGTTTTATTTTGACTAAAATAGCTGTTACAAATGAATGATTTAGAAAGGATATCATGCAAAATACCTTTAAAACCTAACTTGATTTAAAAAATAATAAATTGTCGGACGGATGTTAAGTTTTGGCAGACAAGGTATGTAAAAGTTTTTAAGACTTATTCCTTATGACTCCAAAGAACTATCTTGTTAATAGCGGCTGTGCCAGTAGTGGATTTTCAATGACCAGCACATGCCAAATGTCATTGCGTCTAGCATAGTTGGCCAGTAATCTGTTGACAACTTCAGAACTGATTCATTACCAATCCACTGTTGATATATATTTTTTTAGATATTTTAAAACAAAATGCACCTCAAATTACAGTAACCGGCATTAGTTATATATTTTTTATTACTTTCTTAAAATTTTGCACAGCAATAACTTTTACCATAATTGACCTTGAACTTAACTCAATTGTAACTTGCAACAGACTGATACGCTCTTATAAATTCCTGTAAACCTTTTGTAAAAACATAACAAGAAACACTTTAGTATTAATACGTTTCCATTAACAAGGAGGATTTTATATCCTGAAACTTACAAACATATGCACATGCATATATGTTTGTACTTAATAAAACACCCATTCATTTGGATACTTTTGCGTGTCTTTTTGTGTTCAAATTGTATTCCGTTTATGTGTGTGTGCTTGTATTTCAGTTATTTGAAACAACTTTTTGTTGTTTTCTTTCTTTGAAAAAAAAAAAACTTTGAAAATTTTTTCTTGCCACAAAGTTCAGTAACGTTCCGCTTTTAACACATTACTGTGTACTTACTTTATTATTAAGGAATCATTCTTGGGAAAACCGCAAAAATGTACAAAGTGTAAACCGTAAGACAACTTTACCTTAACTTGTGTTTCTGGATATTCCCCCGAATACCACCTAACAAAGTTTGTAAAATTCTTAGAAATTAAAAAAAAAATATGTACAAAGAAAATTCCATTTATACTTTAAAATAGTTATACACACATTAACTTTTTTATAAACATTTTATTGTATGCCTTTTTCAATGTTTGTGTGTAAGTGCAGACGTCTCAAATGTTGCCAAGAAAATAATTTGACATTTACTTGTTCGTTTGAACACACATTTGACTTTGTTGCTTCTTGTAAAGTTTGTTGTTTCTTTTAAAATATTTATTTTTATTTTATTTGTGTGTATTTTTGGTAGTTTTGTTGTTGTTCTTATGTAAAATAAAGTTGTTTTTGAAAAGTTAATATTGGTATAAACAAAAATTAAAAATTATTTTCCTACTATAGGAGTGTCGTATGTTTTGAGGTAAATTTAAGGGCGTCTATTGGCTTAATTGTTAGGTGTTGCAGAGCAAACTATTTTAATTGGCCTCATTTTTTTTTAACAAGAAGCAAAAGTTGTTTTAAGGAAGTTTAAAATTTTTTTGGGTTAAAATTTAATTAAACCATGTACTGTCAGAAGAAAAGCTTTGAAGTAGTTTATTTGATTAAAAAATATGGAATATATGTGTGTGAATAAAACTTACTAACAATTTGTGACAAGCAAAAACAATATGAAATTTGATTTTTAAGATATTTTTTCGAGATTGTAAAACACAACAGTTCTCTAAACAAAAATTTAAAATATTTGCAGTCTAAATTATTGGCAAGGGCTGGCATCATACTTATTACATCCTTTTAATAACGGATCAAGTTAATCGGGTGGATACATCACCCCTAAAACCCTACATGTTTTTAGATTACACCACCCAATTCAAGAAAGTTTCTTAAAATACCACTGCCTTGAAAAAACTTTAATCTCGATCAAATTTTGCAGTTTTTATTAACCTAAAGTTACCACTCATTAAAAGGTCACCTAAACTTTCTAAAATTTTTCGTATAAATGTGTACATACATATTAGAGGCCAGCCCAAGACGACACTAAATAAGGCATCATCTCGAATTTTCAATTCATTTCATATACCTTACGTGTGCACACACAAATATAAGTACTTCGTTGTATTGTTCGCCATCTCTTTTGTTTACTTAACTTAACTTAAATGAAAAATATATTCACAGTTAAGCACATTTAAGCAAACAACCACGGCACATTAATTGATCATGATCGCACACTTCCATTTCAATTCATCTCGAAACTTTACTGTTGGCGGGATGTTCCTGGTGTGATAGTTATAAAAAACGGGGGTTGATTTTGAATGTTCATATGTATGTAATGTAATGTAATTACGCATGAGTTTTATATTGAATTGCTTGCTTGTGTATATGTTTGCTTGTGTATGTACCCACTTAACATTGTGTGTATTATTATTTGTTAACATAACAACAACATTACTCTTAAGTCTTTGTTGTTGTTGCCACACCATAGGCACAGTAATTTTTTTTATCGACCACAGTGCCTAACACCACTCTTTATTCTTAACTACTCTACACTGCAGCACAAAAACTGTGTTAGCTACTCTACATTTCAGCAACTTAACCGTTTAACCGCACAATAACACAAGAATTAGAAAATTACGCGGTTCTTGAATTAGCTTGAATAGGACTTGGTGCAGGTCTCTAATACATATATTGTTAATAATAATATTTTTAGTATTACTCTCACTATTACATTCTTGTTTAAATTTTTTGTTTGACTTTTTTTAATTATTAAATAATTATTAAGTATTTAGAATTGTTTGGAAATTATTAAAGCAACTTTAATGAATTTGTTTATTTTATCACAAATTGAAAAAAAAAATTAAAATTATTTTTTCTTAATTTGAATTAATTTTGTTATGCATTTTAATAATTTTAAATTTTAATCAGCAATTAAAATATATTCTACAATTTAAAATTTAAATTTAAGTTTAATGAATTCGTTTTAATGTATCGTGGGCTTATGTTCAAAAAGTACTGAACTTTTGACCAAAATGGTTTTTAATAGAAACGTATTCCCTGACTTAACTGACACATGATATATTTATTTTGGGATATATATATGTATGTAACTTGCTAAAACATTTTTTTTATTAATTGTGTTTGTGCTATCTACGTAGTCTTGTTATTAAGAAAAGAGTTCTATCTGCATTAAAAATATTTGTCGAAATAATAAAAATTGTTATAAAAAATTAACTGTTATTTGTGATTAACCAACAAAATAGACCCCAATTCCTTACATAGTATTGCATTCGATTAAATTTCATGTAACGAAGATGAGGATGATCTTATAACGGACTTGTGGTACAGAATTTCAAACAGCTACTTTTGTTACCAAAACTCTACGCTAGACTCTGAAAATGAACATATCATCCAAAATGCAACGTCTTATCATAGAAGAAAAAGAGTCCATTATTATGTTTTAGAAAATAGACTACAAAATGTAAAGAATTCATACGCTTCTTTACATTTTGCAATATTTAGCATTTTCGACTGTTGATAAAGTTGTAAAGCAAAAAAACAAAGAGAAATTAATTCAGCATGTTTGTCGAAAGCTTGATTTCAAAATAAGACACTGCCAACAACTGGATACTGTTGCTAGAAAAAATATTTTAAAAATGTTTTGAAGAATGTCCTGGGAAGCTAAGCAAGTTTTTTTAAAGGTCCACTTAAAGTTGGCTTTACATGGTAATACAAGGTATTTAGATTTTCTATAATCAAAATATTATGAAATTCTCTCCTTGTTTAAGAAAAAAAAAATCTGTTCTAAGTATTTTTCATGTTTACATGGATGAGATTGGTAAAATCAAAAGCGGTTATTTCCTTGTCAGTATCCTGTTGGGGTAACGCCATATGGTTAAGGTTCTACAATATTAACAAAAACAGCATGAAAAAATTCTGCTTTGATTTTGATTGTTTGTGTATTGTTTCGCTAGGTGCAGCCACCTTCATTAGATGCTGTAAGTGGCGCCAATCTTTCCCACCTCTGACATGATGAGAATATAAAAGTTTCTAAAATGGTTTAGAAAATAAATATTTACCGAACACTTGTCAAATTTTTTTATCCCTATTTGCTCCCACTTAATACATTGTGCTTTTACATGATGAGATTTTGTATTATTCTACAACATATTTTGACAAGTCGTAATATATTTATTATCATATAAAAGTACCTTAACATAGACTTAGGGCAAAGTTTGAAAATAACTAGCACCTTTATGTATAAACTTGCTTACAACCACAAACTTCTTGAAGTATGTAAAGCCATGCTAGTTTCCATTCTTGGTATTGGTTGGTCAATGAAAATACAATTCCATCATCTGATAACAAAAAAATAGCGAATTAGTTATGATTTTAAAAAGGGTGGTGGTCAAATAGTTTTAAAACAATATTATAAAAAACTGGGCAAAATTAAAAGCCCTTACTGCCGAAAGGACACTTCTAAGATATACATAGACACAACATTCAAAAATAAAGCCGATATCTATAAGAAAAGTTAATTTAAACATTTGAGTAAAAAGGTTTTTTTCCGTATCATCTTGTATGTTTTACAATATTTTTATACAACACAAGCCCCGTAAAGAGGAATGTGACTCATGTGATAGATTAAGATCCAAACAATCTAAAAAATTAGATATTCGGCATATAAATGATTATATAAGAGCAACAAAATAAGCCAGAAACACCGTGAAAAATGATTTTTAAAGCCATTTCCCTAAACTGTGACTTTTTGAAAGACTATACCAGCAATAAACTTATTTCGTTCATATCTATTAGACCTGGTCTGGAAAAAAATCGATCCACTGATCTACCTAGTGGTGATATCTATATATATAAAGGAATAACGTTACCAACTGACTGACTGATTCATCATCGCACAGCCCAAACGCGCAAAGCTAGAGATCTGAAATTTGGACTGTAGGTACCTTTCCTTATGTTTAGATCCACTAAGACAGGATTTCGGGAAATTCGGACCCGAAGGTGCTTAAAATGGACCAAATATGGAAATATCCGAAAGTTAATATCTCCTAAACTACAAACGATAGAAACAAAATTAAAAAAGGATCGTATTTTACTCAAAAAATAAGCAGACCCGTGTCTACCATTTTTTCAAAATATTAGACCGTTAATGCTAAAAAAGGGTAAAAACTAAATTTTGATAGTGCCTAGGTCCACTTTGTAACTTTTAAACGAGTAAAGGTACAGACATAGTTCAAAATGCAATCGACAGATACTAAAAAAATATGATAACATTTTTGCCACTTTTTTGAAATTTGAACGTTGAGGGGTAAAAAAGGGTTTAAAAATGGGTAAAAATTCTATATTGGTACTTTTTGTAACTTTTGAACCAATAGAGATAAATACGTAATATAAATTGCGTTCGACAGGTATCGACAAAATTAGAATATGTTTTCGATACTTTTCAAAAATTTTGGACCCTTAGGCACAAAAAAGGGTACAAACTACATATTTGTTATTTTTAGGTACTTTTTGTAACTTCTTAACTAATAAAGGTAAAAACATAGTTTAATTTGCGTTCGACAGGTCAGGACAAAATATCAATATATTTTTTAAACTTTTTTAAAAACCTAGACCCTAAGGGGCAGACAAAAGAGAACAAATTTGTAAAGTGGTACTTTTTACGTACTTTTTGTAGCATCTGAACCAATAAAGATAGAAACATAATTCAAACTGCGTTCGACAAGTCTTGACAAAATATGAATATTTTTTTATACTTTTTAAAAACTTAAGACCCTAGGGGATAGAAGAAAGGGTAAAAATTACATTTTGGTACTTTTTAGGTTCTTTTTATAATTTCTTAATCAATAAAGGTAGAAACTTCACTTAAATTGCGGTTTGCAGGTCTCAAAAAATTAAAACTATATTTTTGGTACTTTTTTAAAATATTGTTCCTTAAGGTTTTGTGTTTATTTTGTTTGACACCAAAATCAAATAGCAATATCATTAGAATCTAATAAAATATTTACTGAAGAAAACTATTATTTTAAAAAAACTATTTGTTTTAAAAAAATTTCTGGAGTTTTTTCTGTGTACTGCTTATTTGGTAATAGTTTAGGAAATAAAGGCACAAAACATCACCTTCACTTAATAAATTTCTAAAACTGCGCTTACGAAGTAGCGGGTTACGTGCTAGTACTATATAAAGTTAATTTTGATGACGAGTTTAGTTGTCTCCCAACTAGAGTTAAAGTATACAGCAGCCATATAGAACCAAACCCCTTACAATCAGGTTCCCGTCTAATTCATTTAAGTAAGTGGAGTCATTTGCAGGCTGCTAAAGACTGTTACTCCCCAAATATAAAATGCTTTTTATGAAAATTCAAAACATGAGCAGAAAGAGTAATTTCTTATTGATTTTTTTATTCTAGTTTACCTAAAACCATGAACTGCTTATAAATACCTTATTATTTTATTCGTGTTATTATTATACCTTATTATTAACTACTCTTATTATTAACGACAAAAACAGTTTTTTTTTCGCTCTCCTGTAAAATTATGAATTTGCAGATAGCACTTTTTGAATAAAAGCCCTCGATATGTTATTTGTTAAGGTGTGTGTTTTCATGTTATATTTATACAAAATTATGGTTGTGGTTATTGTTTATTTGTTCTATTGACATCCTGCTTTATGGACGTATGTGTGTGTGTGTTTATTTGTATATGCAATGGAGTTGGCTGGTCAAAATCAAATGAAATATGAAACCCATAAATGATGTCATAATGCAATTAATGTTAATGTCACTTCTAAAAGACACATTTGTATTATATTTAGTATATCCTTTCTGTGGCTCCTGCAGTCTAATTGGTTATATTAAAGTTTGCTTGTCTGTATGTGCACAATTAGTAAAATGCCAATTAATTTAAAATATTTCACATATATGTATATATACATAGATTTTCTTAAAGACAAATGCATGCATGCATATGAGAAGATATACTTGAATTTAATTGTTTACTTCTTGAAAGTTTAAAGTTAGTAAGAGTTACAGTTTATTTATATTTTTAACAAATAAAATAAACAAAACCTTAGTTTTAAACATAACTTGTCACCTTTTATTGAGGGAAAATACCTAAAAAATAATGGAAATAACATATGGTGACACTGTAGGCCTTAAAGGAAGAAATAAATTTTACTTCATATATTGGATATTTTATCATGTTATTCTTACTCTTTGCTGTCGACTTATCATAAGCCTATTTTAAAAATAGCTTTTTAAAAAGTCTTTTAATTTATGCTGTATTAAATGATTGTACCATGTAATAACAAATTATTTAAAATTAAAAAAAAATTTATGCAGAAAACAAAACATCGTTGTATTAATAAAGAAAGGCCCTAAATTATACTTTTAAAAGAAAATTGTTTTTTTCGCCAATTGTAATATATGAGCAAAGCAGTTATCGAAAGAATTAAAACTCTGGATTCTGGTATCAAGATAACAATATATTATGGGTAAATTTCTGTATGGTACTAGTTTGAAACCTTTTGATTTATTTTAGTTATAAGAAAAGTAGGGACTGCAAAATGTACTGGATATGTGTCAGTGAATGTAAAAGCTAATCTAGTAGAGTTGCATTTGCTAGCAAGATGTTAGGATTAAAAAGAATCCTTTCCAAAGAACCCAGTGCAGCTGCAAATATCCAAAGAACAGATAGCTCAAGGATTAACTCAAGCTTGTACTCCCCGGGGCTATTGATGGAGACTTATTTTCAAATGTGTAGTAGAGTGAATGATAAAAAGAATTGGGAATGTATATATTTAAAAGTACCAGGGTATACGCTAGTAATACAGGGAAAGCAGACCCATCATCACCAGATTTAAAAGGCATTTACAAAATATTTTAGATGGGGGAGTACCACTCCTTACAAATGTGTTTTCTATAACCATTATTCATGATTATTTACAATTGAGGTGGGGAAAAGTTAATGATTTTTATCTTAGAAAACCAATTACAAGGCACGTAATTTATTATGTCCAACATGTTTTTTTAGAAGGTAAAACTGTTGAGAGCAAACTTCATGATGTAGTGCAATTTGTAGAAATGGGTTATGTAGAAAGTAATGCATTTGGGCTGTGTTCTTGGGTGTTGCGGAAGCTTTTTATAATGTGTAAACTATATCTTAGTAACTGAAAGACTGAGAGAAAGTCTCCTCAGGGAAATGCCCCCGAAAACGGTTTTATGACAGTTTCTGTGGACTTAAGTTGTCCGCGTGGTGTTAAAAAGGGTTAATGTAAAGGTTGTAAAAAAATTGCTTTGTAAAGACGACATCGTTGTTTTTTAAAAAATATATTTGTATCAACAGCAAAACGGTGAGATCGGGGAGGCAGTCAATTTTGACTTACTATATTGTTCGATTGTCTCGACCTTAATATTATACCCCAAAATGTGTTTGGGGCTGGGTAGGACTGGAAAGGATCAGAGATCTCCTTGAGGGGTGCGCAGTTTTTACCGCTGGATCGAATTGTAAAATTGCACCTAACGCTTAGTCTCCATTAGCCATGAATCATAGCTAAAACATGATGTTATATCACCGTTGCTTTAACATTTGCACTAAAAGCAGTATTATAACATAAAAAAATGTTAACATGAGCGGTCTACATTTGACAGTAACATTATGTTATTCTATTATATTAGTGATTTCATGTCTAATAAAGACCGCAGGTAACCAATTTGAAAATCTATTTTAAGACTGCAGTGTACTTATAGTGCTTAACTAGTGACACTCGTTGTTATTTCAATGTGATCAATGGCCATGCCCGTTTTATGGAAACTTCCAGATCCATAAAATTGATACAAAATGTGTTACAGTTACGTTCATAAAAAAATATTCTTTTCATTCATAGGGTTTATTGTTGGTTAAGTTTGTCTATCTGCATTTCATTGGTTCTTACACCAAACCATCAGTAGACTTCAACCAAATTCTTAACAAACCTCATGAATATTTTCTGCTTTTATATAGTAACTTCAACAAACTTCATACCTTCATATATTATATATAATTCTTATGCCAAAAAACTTATCTGTACTAAATTCTATTCAAAATATCTTCAGAAATGCAAACTGTATTTTCTGAAGAAAACATAGGCTGAAGGATTTACATACTTTAATCGACTCAGGAAGGGATTCTGAGTGGGTCAGTTAAATTGAAATTGGGCCTTAGTCTTTAGTTTTGGCATTATGGGCTTAATATTTTTAATTTTATTTTTATAGAATTCGATGAGTGCTAGTTGCATGCCTTTAATTTTATTTATGGTTCAAAATGTTTTTGACCATATCCAGTATTAAGATTGTTCAAGAAATAATTTTTTTTAAATATGTAACAGGTAAACAAGGGGTGAACTGTTCAGTACACGGCCATTTCATAGACTTTTGCCAAACTCATACAAATGTAATATGTTTAAATATTCATTGCAATGTTTACCACTTTAATTGTATTTAAGGCGCATATTAGTTGTAGTTTAACTTTTTAATAAAACAAAGTACTAAATTCGATAAAAAAACGTTAACACTGCACTTAAGACCACATAGGTCAGAATGTAAAAATTTCTATTTAAATGACGTGAAAATTTAAAAGCCATTAATTTCGTTTGACCCATGATGCTTTAAAATTTCAAAAAGGTGTTAACAATGAATCCATTAATTTTTGGTGCTTCCGATGCCTGTTAAATTATGTCTCTATCGGATATAATCTTTAAGATATTAACATTCATGTTGTCGATACTCAGCTCAATTTTACCTCATTTGGGTGTGAGTTTCTCAAAGACACATCTCAGTGGACCTATACTTATAAAAAGTTTTCCACCATCAACATTTTTTGTCTCATGCTTAACGTATTTGGGCTGTACGATGATTTAAAGCAGATTTTTTATTCATGTTTTCAAACTTTAACAAATCATTTGCAAGTTGTGGAAATGAAATTTCTTAAGTAGAAAATATTATTATATTCTGCGGCAGACGTTGAGGGATTCAGTTTTGTGCATGTAACCCTCGCTGTGGTAGTATACTTTGACTCCTTAAAAACGATTTTTTTTTCAAATCTAGGCTTTCCATCTCATTTTTTTTATTGAAATAGCAAGGTGTTTGTTTTTATTTTTTTTACGCTTATTGTATTTTTTAAAAATGTTTGAAATATTTTAGGGGGGGGGGGGGAAGAAACTTTTATTCTCTTAAATCCGCGCCTGTTTTCAAACAATGACTTCGTATTTAGTTTAAAAAAATTATAAAAAATTTATTTCTTTAACATTTTTTGATACTAAAGATAAATAATTGACGAATACACTAATACAGGTAGTATCAAGTTGGAGTCAAAAAATTTGCCCTCTGCATTTGCTTTTTGTGTTTGATAAAGTGAATATCAAAAAATTTTTAAATAAAAATTAATAAATCTCACAATCACTTTTACATAATTTCATGACGAATCCATAATCAGCTGAGTTCTTTACACTACCAGTATTAGTGTACCCTGATAGCTGACAGCAAAATTCCCTAAAATTTTTTTTTTTTGTTTCATATATTTATTATTGAATCTTCGCCTGCGGCGAACTAACAATAAGTGTTCAAATCTTAAAACTAGGTAGTTAATATAAGTCTAGCCAGTGCCAGACTAAAATTTAAGTTCTCATATTAATTATCAAGCTTCATATAAGCGCAATAGTATCCCTCCTTTTCAGGCGGGTGTGCCCACTATGTTGCAGGATGTTTCGGGCGAGCGGATTTGGGTGAGCTTCCAGCTTATTTAAATACTTGTCCACATAGTTCAGGATTTCGCATTTAACTAGTGGAACTAGTAGATCCTTGTGGATGTTGCTGTTTTTAACATACCAAGGAGCACCAGTTATCATTCTTAGGATTTTGTTTTGCCTGCGTTGAATTTTTTCTATGTTGGATGCGGAAGCAGTGCCCCATAATTGTATACCGTAGCACCAAATTGGTTTCAAAATCGATTTGTAGAGTAGAAGTTTACAATCAAGACGAAGCACAGAGTTTCTGCCGATTAGCCAATGAATTTGTGTAGCTTTAAGTTTCATTTGCGTCAACTTCGCATCTATATGAGGCTTCCATGTGAGGCGGCGGTCTAGGTGAATACCAAGATATTTTGTCTCGGTTCGTTGAGGCACCATATGGTTGTTAATAAGAATTGGAGAGCACGTTTCTTTGCGTAAAGTAAAAGTTACGTGTGTACATTTTTGTTCATTTATTTTTATTCCCCATAACCTTGCCCATTTTTCAACTTGGGTTACGTGTTGCTGCAATTGGTTTGAAGCCTCTTTAGGGTCTTTATGAATACTAAGAAAAGCAGTATCATCAGCAAATGTCGACGTGTGTGTAAAACTATTGGTTGGCATATCTGCTGTGTAAAGCAAGTACAGAACTGGACCTAGTATACTCCCTTGAGGTACACCAGCCCCTATTGTTTGAGAAGAACTTATTTGGTTTCCCTCTTTGATTTTAAACTGTCGACCGGTTATGTACTTTTCTAGTAGGTTGAAAATATTAGCTGGAAGGTTTAGCTTTAGTTTGTTTAACAGGCCTTCGTGCCATACTTTATCGAAAGCTTGAGAGACATCTATAAAAAGCGCGGAGCAGTACTTTTTTTCCTCGAAAGTTTTTCTTATAACCTGCACCAGTCTGTGAGTTTGTTCTATTGTGCTATGTTGACTTCTAAAGCCAAATTGGTGATCTGGAATGCAGTTGTTTTCATTCAGGATCGGAGTAAGCTTGTTTTTAAGCAGCTTTTCAAACAGTTTTGACAAAGTTGGTAACAAACTTATAGGCCTATAAGACTCCACCTTAGAAGGATCTTTACCAGGCTTAGGAATCATCTTAACTAAGGCAACTTTCCATATTGGTGGAAAATGTTCAAGCCGTATTATGGCATTAAAAATAAAAAGAATTATTCTTTTTGCTGTTAAAGGCAGCTCAATAAGCATTTTGTTGCTTATTGTATCAACGCCAGGAGCTTTTTTATCATTAAGGTTAGCTATAGCTTCTACCACATCTGAATATCGGAAACGTATTTCTATGGGACGTCTAGAAACAACAGGCGGTAATTCCCTCACGTCAGTGCATGTATTAGGAGTGAACACGTTTCTTAAATGGCTTGCGAGCAGATCGCATTTTTCTTCATCATTTCTAGCCCAGGATCCTCTTAGATTGCGCAGTGGTGGTTTTGCGATTACGGGTCTTTTGAGACGACTGGCTGATCGCCATAGAGAATAATTTGTTTGAGGGGTTGCGTCTAGACCTTCCAAATACTTCTTAATTGATGCAATTCTGTGTACCTCCAGCAAGTTTTTTAAGCGATTTGTACACTCTTTTAGCTTCGTTTTAAGTTGGGGCGATCTATGCTGTTGCCATTCTCTTCGCGCTCTCCTTTTTTCAGATAAAAGCTCCTCAACATCGACAGAAAAAATTTTGTTGTATTTGACCTGACGGTATGTTGAAGAAGCATGTTCAACGGCTTTTTTAATGTTTTCATTTAGGATATTTAGGCAATCATCGATTTCTTGGGGAGTTTTTAGTGGTATGTGTTCCGAGCAGTGAGAGCTGATATATTTTTTATATTTTAACCAATTTACTCTTTTTGATAAGAAAAAATCACTAGTTGCTATTTGGTGAGGACTGCAAATAGTGATAATTGTGGGTGAGTGGTCAGAAGATAAATCGAAGGAGGCTTCAGCCTCAATAAGGTCCGGTGATATACCTTTTGCCACGCCAAAATCTATTACGTCTGGAATTTTATTATTGTCCGTTGGCCAATAGGTTGGTTGTCCAGTTGAAATAACGAAAAGTCCTATTTCCGACACTGAGTCATACAAGACACGACCTCTGGGACTAATTAGGCGGGAGCCCCAGTATGTGTGTTTAGCGTTATAGTCTCCAGCAGCTATGAAGCGGGGACCTAATGATTTGTAGAAACTGTTGTACTGATCCTTCGTTATGGAGAATCTGGGTGGACAGTAAACTGATGAAATAACAAGGTTATGGAAAAATTCATCAATGCAGACGTTCGTAGCTTGGATATAACTTTCCGAGAGGCCACCCAACCATTGGTGTTTAATTCTTGATTTGATTAGAATAGCCGAGCCACCACATGATCTATCCCTAGGATCCTTTGAATCGTAAAAAGAATAACCACTAATTTTAAAAGTGCTTCTAGATGTCATATGAGTCTCAGAAATACACATAACATCGATTTTTTGGTTCATCAAGAAATATTCGAGCTCGTTTTTGTGTTGGCGGATGCCGTTTGCGTTCCAGAAACAAACCCTGAGGCAGTTCATGGTCTTTTAAGCATAGCCTGCAGAAAAGCAGACTGCATTTTTTGCATTTCTTGCATCATGTTGGCCATTTGCGCCATAATCTGCGTAAATTGTGTGACCATATTGTCAATTACGGCTTCCAGGCGGCTAAAATTAGGCCCGGTTGGTTCGCTAGTTGGCACTTCTTGTTGTGTTGTAGGCTGGGTAGACTTACGTGAATTAGGCTGGTTAGACTTTAATGCGGCGGCGTAAGAAACTTGATTTGTAGCTGGTTGTGCCAATGGAGGCATATTTGTAGTTGGTATATTTAAAGGCTGGGGAGGGGCAAGAACTATGTTCGGCTTAGTTGATCGCTTAACTAAATTAAAAACAGGACAACCTCTATAGTTGGCAGTGTGGTTTCCCCCGCAGTTGCTGCATTTCTTTATCCTAGGATCATCTTTTGGCTTGTCGCACTTGGTCGTATCGTGCAGATCCCCACACACAACACAAACAGTAGGCAACTTACAATAAGTTTTAGTGTGGCCATATTCCTGGCAGTTTAAGCACTGTACGGGCCCAGATCGCTTATGTGGCACTTCCACAGTGACTCGTCGGTGCATAATATATTTTAAATCGTAGATGGGGTGAGTTTCACTTTTTTTCAATTTGATATCACCAGGCTCAAGCTCCACTCGGAATAATGGTTGGGGGTGTTTTTCCCTATTTCTCATATTCGATACCGTCCTAACCATAAACCCTTTGTTTAACAAACTGGTCTTGATCTCTTCTGGGTCAACGTTAGAATCAATGCCTTTAATAACTACCTGAAGGCCTTTTGCGGTCTTGAGTTGGTAGGTATAGAAGTTTTTTCTGAGTTTTTCGAGCTCCGAAACCGTGGCGCGGTAGGCGTTTTCATGGTTCACTTGAATTTTTGTCTCAAATATGTTACCGCGTTTAACGTTTGAAACATAAAAGTTATTTTCCCCAATCAAACCGACTAAAAACTTGACGAGATCATTTGAGTTTTTTTCCCTCAAATAAATGGGAGGTGGCTTAAAGGACTTTTTTTCACTAACATGGGCCTCATTATCCTCTTGCAAAATTGCAAAACGATTTTGCGATGAGGTTGGCCTTTCATCGTCTTTTAAAATTTTTGCAGGTTGAGATGCTTCTGCCGATTTAGGGCTCCTTCCCCTTTTAAGAACTGTTACGTACCTGTCCATCCCTACCTGGATCTTAGGAGCACACGCAGAAATTGGGCCCGTAGCGCCTTTAGCAGCTGTTGGTGCGACACCAGAACTTGATAAAGAAGACCGCGATGAAGATGGCACCTCGGTATTTTTTTTATAATTTTTAAACAGAGATTGGGCTAAATTTGTCCCTTGTTCAGTACATTTATTCAAATTAGGCACACTTGCACTTAAATTATTTGTATTTGTTTTCGGTTTTGCACTTAAATAGTTTCTATTATATTCAGGGTCTCTAATGTTTTCATTGCTAACGCTTGCTGAGCTTAACACAATGTAAGCATTTCGGCTATTAGGCCCACTGTCACAACGATTACTGTTACTCATTAACCGTTTGGTTTTTTTGTTTTGTTTAGTTTGTTTTTATTTTCGATTCTCACTTATGTCTTGTAGGTATGTATATTAACAAATATTTTTTTTTTGTAACTTATTACAAATATCACCTATTACAAATATACACTCGCGTAGACACGTCCGTACACTACGAGATTAA